>KZ061559.1:743827-772344 GCA_002091835.1 Anopheles maculatus
CCCCCCCTCCGCTCACGTAATTTGGAAGAAGCAGTTGGTAAGGGGCCTCCTGATTACTCACAATATCCAGCTCCGGAGCCGGTTCCGAAAATTATTGGAACCGGCCGGAGCCCCCCCCCCCCCCCTCCGCTCACGTAATTTGGAAGAAGCAGTTGGTAAGGGGCCTCCTGATTACTCACAATATCCAGCTCCGGAGCCGGTTCCGAAAATTATTGGAACCGGCCGGAGCCGGCTCCGGCTTCGGAGCCGTTTTTCTCATCACTATTGGAGACCTCCAACACATAGAACCAGTAGACAGGTGCGTACTGTGAAGGAATTCTGATGATGTTCTTATACGAGGACATCTAAATTCTACCTCGGGGCTATCTAAACACGCAAAGTCTCAAGATCAATTCCTTTACGAAGATAAGCCGATATGTATGGGTCATATCTCCAAACATCTCTTCAATTTGCTGATACTATGATCTGCAAGTTGCAATGAATTGAAATAGACAGTATTTTTAGAATGTCCTTCAATTGCATGTCCACCAATAGGTTTGCAAAACTGTACCTGAAGTATATGATCATTAACTTGTAGAATATGGAATACTTTAGGCAGGATTCAGTATGATAAGGCCCTCTACTGATAATACACTTATTTTTGAGCTTTTTGAAAGGACATTTAACAGTCATACAGCTAATGTACATGCTTTTGGTAAACATTAACTAGAATTCATTACTGTGACGGCTAAGAGCATCACAAAAGTTTGCTGAGCTATCACAATTGTTGCACACGATAGCTTAAAAGCTTAAACTGACACCCTTTAATATCCCTTTACTCAAAATGTAAAGAACAATGACCTAAACACCAGACTATTGCGGCGAAATTTACCATAGTACCAACGCACAAAGCAACACCTGAATCGCCCAATATGCCCTAGAACACCCCGTAAATATCTCCCCATGGTACTGTCTAAAAAAAAAAAGAACTGTTAGCTGCGCACAGCGATGCGCTTCAAAACTGAACCTTCCGTAATTGCTCCGAAAACATCGATCGCGGTACAAAGAGGTGCGCGCACACAAACACAAGAACCGATCAAGGAATGCAAAAGGCAAACAAACTGTTAACGGATTCGTTCGGCAGGGTCGCAGAGCGGGTAGGTAGCAAGCGTTCGCGGCAATAGAACAGGAACCTGAACCTTTAGTTACGTGTTTGGAGTGTGACTTATGCGCGGAACCATACCATACGGTACACCGCCTAGCGGAGGAGGCAGCCAAGGCAAGGGCAAAAAGTAACGCCAAAGCGAACCGACAGAAATACGCGGTGCTAGAACGCGCGCGCACTAGACGAGGGAGCGAACAAAATGCGAAAGCTCACTCCGGGCAACTCTCACTGTATGCGCGCGCGGCCAACCAATCCAGCACATTTATCTTCGATTTCAATTCCGATTCGTCTTGGGGAGTTGATTTATTCAGGTGACTTAATTGGGAAGACTTCTAATCGATTTTACCCGCTGAAACTTCTCCCCGGCGTGATCTTACCATACCCTACCAAAACTATTTTCCCGCAGGAACACTCTCGTATACTCTCGCCTCGTCCAGATTCTCCAATGTTTGTCTTTTTTTTTGTTTTGTTTTCCGCAACGATGGCGAACCTGGTCAAGATTCTTCCAACTGTATCGAATTGGGTTTGCGTTACGAAATACAGTACCGCACACTTGAAAGCAGGCCTAGACATGCACACAACACAAATACACATCCCTTCTCGCTCAGTTCCACAGGCCTTTCCTTCTCAAGTCGCCCAAACTGCGGGAACGTTTTACGCACCGCAATTTGTTACCGTAAACGCAATTGATTTTGTGTGTTGCTTGGGCACGAGAAGATTAGCTCATTACGTTGGTCAGCTTTATCCCTGTTTTTATAGGCCCCCAGTGTTGCAATATTTCTCCTAACCCCCCTCCAAGGAACTCTCCTCGCTTATACGTTTATAAATGCTAATAGAGTTTTGCGATTTCTCGGACCCCGGACCACAATTGTGAATAATTAATTAATCATACTCGGATCACTCGATCGGACCAAAAGTCGCTGATGTTTGTGTGCGCACATTCAATCACCTTCTGCTTTCCTGGTTTCTCGCAATCCCTTCCCACCGTACCTCGCCCTAGTTTGCAGCGCAGTGAAATCGATCAAACTCGAGGAAGAAATCAGTCAAAAAAGTAGAAATGAGAGCTAAGCCTTCCTGCTTGTCCACCTCACTGTGAACGGTGCGTTATGTCAACGAAACGATGTGAAGTAATGCGCAGTCAAGATGAGTCAACGTGAAGCGTGTGCAGGCGCAGGCTGCTCTGAGTCATTTTTGCCGTGCCGGAAGCGTGTTACATTCTCAATCAATTAGACTACGTTGTCGTTCTGATGTCTGGTTGTAGTTCGAAATGGACAAGTCCTTTTTGTTTTGCCCCTTTTTGCGAATTGCTAATTTCGTAAATGTTTCTATGCGTCATAAACGTTGTCGTGCTGTTCATTGCAGGTAGATTGGAACTCTACTTTACGGACAATGGTTAGTTTGTCTGCTTCTCATCTACCTCAAGGTGGAGGAGGATATCAATATTAGTTCTTAAGGAGATATTATCCAAGAACATCTTTAAGTCTTAATTCAAAGCGCAGATGACACAGACATCAACTGTTTAAAGCTCTTCTAATGTAGTTATCGTTTTGATTCGGCATAGTTTCTAGCATGAACTATTTTTGAATAAAATCTGAAAAACTCTAAAATGGCATCAAAATGAAGTCATCAATGTACTGCCCTGATCATGAATTACCGCATCAATAGTTCGATCGTTACGGACAGCAGGACCATCAACAGCCATCGCTCGCAGCATTTGACGACGCAGTGATCGATTCCATCCCTACCACAATCATCCCGGTTTGCAGGGCATCGGTGGAGTACACTTTTCAAACCGCGCTACGATATCCATAAATCACAACCGTACACAGCAACAAAGCCAACTCTTTCTGAACGTCGCAACACAACAGCAACAAAAAAATGCTTATGTACTGCGCTCAATTTCATTAGTGCTTAAATCGAGCGGTCCTCGCTTCAGGGCAGACGACCCGACAGTAACCGCAGGCCTCACGACGATGCTCATAGAATCGATACCCCAAAACGATCTCATTCATTGTTCCCCCCTATCGGAGTAATGCTAGATGCATCTTTGCAAGCGAGCAACACCACCAACTAAATCGTGTACGTCGTGCGATGTGCGCGCACACTGAAAGTGAAACTGTGCGATAGCACCACAAACCGTGCGCACGATCAACCGCCAACACCGAAATGCGAGAGCATAAAAATCTTGGCTCGTGATCGAGTTCCGGAGTAAAGACAAAACTGTACTGATGCAGCGCACTGCTAAAATTAAAACAAACATAGCAGACAATGTAGGGTCTGCGTCGCAGGAGAAAATATAAGTTAATAATAATTTAATACCAAGAGTTATGAGATAATTACGAACGCTTCCATCACGATCGACATTAGGAAGGTACGTAGTATCGACCTGGTGGCGGGCATTGGTATGTACACCATTTCAATTGCGCCGCACGCTTAGGGTGGATCGCCCAACAGACATCGCCGGACAATCTTTGGCGCTAGGTTCATCGCGGGTCGGAATCGAGTGTTTCCGTCTGGAGTTAGGTTATGTTTCATTCGTCTAGCTGTTGCTGTGGGCGCCAGGGCGACACAAGAGTGGCTAGACAGACAGGGAACTTTAAACTAATAACTGAGTGACTTGTAGCACTGCTTTGGGGTGGGATTTAGCTTTAATAGGACTCAAGATGCAATATTGATAGGTAAGGTTTAAATAAAGTACATTGTTTTAAGTCAGTTTTTCTCAATGTCATACTGACGTTGAGATTAACAAACAGATCTTTTATGTCTGTTAATGAGTCTTGTATAAATAACTACATCATCGTTCGGTTGAATACGATGACTTAGTCAAGGTGAAAATATACAATGCATTAAAATGTTTTGAAAATCTTAACTAACTTATCAAACTGTTAAGTGGAATTGAGATTCAACTGTACGTGTCACAAGTTTGCAAATAAAATCTTTGGATATCACTTAGAGTCCTTGCACAGTCCCTCTAAATCTAATCTCAAACTTCTCAAGCTCTAACTTCTCTGGTAGATCTTCTTTGAGGATATATTTGAGGATTTGAGGAACAGACAAGTAGCAACCAAGGAGACTGACTACCCAGTCGACTACCCATATCAGGGTTTTATTCTGTGTTAGTGAAAATGTTCAAAATTGGTGGACTTGGAGAAGAAAAAGAATGAAGGCGTATGATTTTAGTAAATAACTCTATACACTGTACATTAACGTTAATATTTTTTATCGGTGGACTTCGGTGGACTGTTTGCTTCCTTAGAATTACATCAGACAACCCAGACCCTATTCACATTCAGACAGGTCATGTGTATTAGATAATACCAATAATATAAAAAAAATGTCACGTAGAGATCAAAGAAATGCAAACAATGGCGTCCAATCGCAAGAATTTCTTGAACTTCTACAGCAGACCAAAACCACCAAGATCATTTGTATTAAGTAAAGAAATGATGATGAAAACTATGATGATGTCTTCCACGAATGGCTACATTGGATTGAGATTTTGGGCAAATAGAATAACTGACGTAAGTCTTATTTTAGTCTTATCAAAACCAACAAGAAACTGTACCATGTACACCAATTCATCAAAATCGTCTTCTGTAATTTATCTAATGGATTTTTCATGATCCCTTATGTTCTTGTAACTTTTTCCTCAATATAATTCAATGTACACCATTTCCTACTTTAAGAGATTCGCCATCATCACTAACAAAATGCAATATCTTACCGCGAAAAGTAGATCACAGCTTAACCCATTTTCCTTACCCTACTTCAATAACTCTTGCGCGCTGTTAATTTCTATTTTACATCTCCCATGCTCACCGACAAGCATTAAACTGCATTCGGGAGCAACAACAACAAAAAAAACCTCCCAGACTAAACAAGAAGCTGCAGTAATTTATTTACTTAAAATAGTACCGCGCTCACGGTTCGTGCGAGATGTGTCCTTGGTAGAAAGCTCATCCCATTCCAGCAACTGCCGGAAGTTTGATTTTCTCTCTCCTATACGCGCGCGCGTGGCATAGAACGAAAGCACAGTACCGAAGTGCTTTAGTTTATCTCCGTAACCGTAATTAATTCAATTTCAAAATCTATTTAGCAGCGAACGCTTCGAAGCAGTCGACTGCAGAAAAGTCTTTGTGTGGTGATTGTTTGTTGACGGTGCATCGGCAGCGGTAAGGGATGGCAAAGTGAAGCGAAGGAAACCCATTTTTCCTTGCAATTTCTTCCACTTTCAGCTACTGCTAGGCGCACAATAGGGAAAGCAGCAGCGAGTGGAAGTTCTAGGCAATCGGTAAAATGTGGGAAAGATTAAGTTTACCGAAACAAAGGCCATAATTCTGCTGTAACGACCGGTCCCACCTCGCGGGGTTTGGGTAAGTGTTTATGAAGGTTTTAATTATGTCTTAAGCGGTCGCATTCTAAGGAGAAATTCAATTTCAATAGCACATTTGTAGGAAGTTTTTTTTTCAGTTGAGTGAAGTTTTTATGCGATGCTAAACAATTAGGCGTTCCACATAAATTGCGTTGATGCCATAAACAAATTGCTGCCGAAAAAAGCTCTTGGAAAATTGAAAAGTAATTAGATAATAAATGCATTTTTGATTCAATTAACGGTAAAGCTGACGAAAATCAATCGCCAAAAGCGGCCATTTGACTTTCAATCAGCAGTCTCCAAGGAAATTGTTCAGCAATCTTCACATTACTTAAAACTAATCAACCATATCAACAGACTGACAGCTTGCTACCCAAGTATATTACTGTTCGCGAGTATTCTAGCGTGTACTTGTGCCCTAAAAATTAACACAAAATTCTTAATAACATCAACAGTTATGATGTGATATTCATAGCACTTGAAGACGAAAAAAGCTTCAGCAGTTCTTCAGTACCACATCAACCAAGACCTGGCAAAAGAACAAGCGACCGAATCAAGACGCAATGCAAGACAGAATCGAACGGCGCCTTCCTTCTCCTGTACCAAGTAGACCCCATCTGCCCTAGACCTTTCTCCAAAGCCAAATGGGAGGGAAGACGAAAAAGTGTTGACCAACGAGTGAAACCGAGATAAATCAATAAATGGTACAAGATTATGGCAGCACAAGATTCATTTGTTACGCGCAGCATACACACGCAACCCGCGAACCCAACGAACCTTCACCTGTGTCTTCGAAGTCGCGCAACTCACATGTCTCGAAGATGTGGAGGATAGGAGGATAGAGTCTTCTTCCATCGAACGCTCTGGGAAAAGAGGTTCTACCAGCACTGCAAGGCACATACAGTGTGCGCTAGACAACAGAATAGGTTCACTTGTTCCATCATCTCGCCGTGGTTCGGGGATCACTCGAAAGCGTACACGATCAATCGATCGTTTGCAACTGATCGTTCGCGTCCCCGCGATCAACTTCACATCGCTCAATCCAATCGATTAGAGCGGGCAAGCGGCAATACGCACTGTATCGAGTGTGTGCCTTTAGGTCCACACAAGATGCATGGGCTTTATTGAGTGATTAAGTATTATTTAATTGATGTTTGACGCTTGGACGCTAAGGGTCGCGGTGGGGCTCGAATTCTTGGCCGTTTTTTCTGTGTGTGTGTGTGTTCGAGCTGGAGGTCGATGCAAGCACGAGAGGGCACGAAGAATGCTCTTAACCTGCCGGGAAGGAATTATCCGTAATGTGATTCATCAGTGGTATAAAAGATTGGTGTGGGGGGAAATAGAGAATGGGAGGGAGGGGACGCGTGGCAGTATCATTCACACTTGTGCCTTGATCCGATCAAAGTCAAGTATCATGCTCATCTATTTTGTTTGATTTAGAACCTTTTGATGTTGATTTATGTTTTTCGCCCCCAATGCCTGCTTTCGCTGATCTTTAATCGCTGGACGTTGATCCCAGAGCACCGTTCGGTGTAGTTTGGTGAGTCCTAGGTCGATTAAAGAATGGCATAGAGAGAAAAAAAAACGTATGCTTCAATTCACAGCGCACAATTCTTTAACCTCGCTTGCGACTTCCTAATACGCAAACACTCGGGGAGTTTTGGGGGAGGACGCAAGGTACTCGCCAAAAACTTTCCAAATGGGTTCTCGCCAGGTTCTTCGCTTTCCCTTAAAAGGTAACGTCTCCAGCGGTGCAACGATCGATCGAGAGGTGTCAATAATGTTAACTACCCAATCTAGATCGTAACCCGCTCGAAAAGCTCCGTCATCATCCAATGCAAAGGTGTCGAACGCGTTTTGAAATAACGAAATGTTTTATTATTGATTGAATTTTTATAATGATTGAAATTTTTGTTACCATTTCTACGAGAAAATTGTTTTAGTTTTACATCCGATTACGGTTTGAAACATTTTTCTTAATAAAAAATACGAAAGAATTTCTTGGGCCACGTCCACACGAGAGCTTAATGAAACTTATTTAACGATTTTAACATCTTTTTAAGTTCTATAAGCTGATGTGGTAGCAATACTGCACTGGTAAGATATGAACGGGGCGGCCTGCTGGTGTATACGATATCGGCACCGGTCTTCACACGGCAGGACCGGGGTTCGAATCCCGGCGGACCGCCTTCCCGTACGCAGGACTGACTATCCAGCTACGGGTAAAAACTAAGTTACACAGAGCTAGCAATAGCAGGCCAAGACCTCACGAGGTTGTAGAGCCAAAAAAGAAGAAAAAGAAGGTATAAACTGCACTGCACTGGCACCTCCCGAAGGTCCTCCTGAATTGAGCGGAGGGGGACAGCTAGCGTCTGTTCTCCACGTTGAGGGCGGCTATCTGTCCTTTCTGTCCTTGCTTTCTAGAAGACTTTAAATAGCTAGGAAGCCTAGGTCCTCCGACGAGTCAGGAGGTTGACGGAGAGGCCTTGCAAGCCACCCCCAATACTACCGCAACGAACAATGATGAGAAGACCTTTTTAAGGTACCAATTATGCTAGATATTTCCAAACTCGACCAGAGAACTATATTCACCGCCTTCCCGTACGCAGGACTGACTATCCAGCTACGGGTAAAAACTAAGTTACACAGAGCTAGCAATAGCAGGCCAAGACCTCACGAGGTTGTAGAGCCAAAAAAGAAGAAAAAGAAGGTATAAACTGCACTGCACTGGCACCTCCCGAAGGTCCTCCTGAATTGAGCGGAGGGGGACAGCTAGCGTCTGTTCTCCACGTTGAGGGCGGCTATCTGTCCTTTCTGTCCTTGCTTTCTAGAAGACTTTAAATAGCTAGGAAGCCTAGGTCCTCCGACGAGTCAGGAGGTTGACGGAGAGGCCTTGCAAGCCACCCCCAATACTACCGCAACGAACAATGATGAGAAGACCTTTTTAAGGTACCAATTATGCTAGATATTTCCAAACTCGACCAGAGAACTATATTCCGTGTAGCCTTCTTTTTAATCCAAGCGCCTGTTTCTTATTTCTAAACTTGAGATAGAAATATTATGTATGTGTAAAGGCTAACTATTGACGGAAAAAACTTAGGAATTTTGTATTTTAGGATTATTTGACAGTTTCAACAGTCCCATGATCAGTTTCAACAGAGAAATCGATTTCAACTGCTAGTTACGTGGAAAACCACTGTATCAGAGGTTCTAATCCACCTTGCTTGAGACAGTAGTCGCAATTGTTGAGTATTGATATTCACGGTCAATTTCAAACAAACAATTTGCGAAAAATTTGTACTAAAACAGGTATCAAAATTACTTAACAACAGATGAAGCAAAGAATAATTAGGCTTGTCTGTAGAAACATGTACCATTCTCAGTTTTTGTTCTAAAAGAGCTGTTAAAAATGTTCTTATTTGGTAATTTACGATAAATCATGTAACCTGCTATGAAATGTTGCAGAAAGTACATGGTCACGCCGTAGTAAACTAACGAAAAGAAGTTTTTAGTAGATTTATTCTTAACCGAAAACTATTCAATAACAAAACCATCAACAGTACCTCCTCCAGCACAGGGTTGTACACCTTTGCAACCAAAGTAATTCTCGCTGGGAAGAAGGCACATTCCACCAAGAGAGCAAAAGTGCGAAAGCCAACGTAATTAATTACGCAGCACCAAGAATAGGATTTCAATCGACTTTTGACCGTACACGATACACACGAAACTTCACCCAATCCCGTTCTCACTCATCTGTGAGCTTGATGTCGAGTAAGCGGAGAACGTCCCGAGTGACCGAAAGGAGTCAAGGAACTCATTAAAGTAGAATTTAAAATTTATTACCCTTAGGTGCGCTGCTGCTGTTGCTCTACGTAAAGTTCGATTTGCAAACTTCTCGAAGGGGCATGGGGGAGTGCGATGTGGGACAGGGACCTGGGGAAGTGCTTTTCACCCATGAACACACCCAAATGGGTGTCACACCACTAGCAGCTGCTGCTGCTATTGCACCAAACCAACCAGCCATGCAACAACAATGTGGAGGATGATGCCAGGGCTTATAAACACCACCAGGTTTGCAGAGGGTGTATTTGAGTGTAAATTGCTTGTTCGCACCGCACAATTACTTCTGGAAGACGGTTTTCTGTGGCCCATCGGTCGTGGCTTGTAGTGCATTGTGAAAGATCGGTAGGAATAGCATACAAAAAAAAAACTAAAAAAAACCAGCTCTCCTTCGCGATCATCCCTTCCCCGGTGTTGGTGAGAGGTGTAGTACAGTTTATAGCACTACAAGTTGCAAGTCAATCTTGCCTGTTTTTGTCTGTTGCCTCCATGAATTCTTCACCATAATCCCGCGCTGTGCGCGATCCGTGCTCGCAACAATGAAGATTGCGGTTAATCCTTCTCGATGATGATGATGGGGTGATGCTTGGTCGCAAGTTCTTGAGGTTCCCCTTTCTTTGGGCAAAAAGAACGGCCCCAACAGGTACTGCCACCTGTCCAAAGTACGTTCTCGGCTCGCAACAAAAAAAACCGCTCCGTTATCGTGCTTCTTCCTGTGCGAGCTCTTTTAGCTCTTACCCTCAAACCAAAGTCATCTTTCTTTCCAGTTGCTGCTCATTTCAATAATTTATTGTACACGCCGCTCCAACAACGTCATCATCGTGGTCGTCGTCGTCCCGGAGCGGTAATGCTTGCAATGAAAATTTATGGCAATAAATCAAAAATTAAAATCTCTCTTCCCTCACATGCGCGCACATCACACAATCGGAAACAACCGTTCCTTGGTCGTCGTTGCATACGGGACACCACAACAACAACTTCAACGAAAAAAAAAGCAACCAGCTTTGGTACAATAGTAAAAGAGGGCTAAAAATAAAGTTTCCACTTCTGAAAGGACCAAACCCCCCCCCATCTTTCAGCATCATATTCTATTGGGAAGAGCATTGATTTGATTTTTATGCACCTAAAGAAAAATGCGTCCCTATCGCTCGGTTGGTTTTTTTATTGAACTAGTGCGAAAGGGCGGTGGTCTGGGAAAAAGAAGGGAGGATCGCGGGACGACGCCGCAAATGAAGTTGTTTGTTGCATTACCATAGTCATCGCGCGATCGACACACACTCACACACACTGGCCGATGGGTGGTGGGATGTAATCGCAAGATCTAGAACCATCGGAAAGATTGGAACCGTTTGGCTTCGTCCGCGCAACACCGATCGGTTCCGTTTTTGGGGGAGTGAGACGTCTTTCGGGGTAAGGCAAGGTACACATAGACACACCCGCCCAAGGTACAATAAGGCCGGTTGATTGTACGGGACGGCGTTTCTTCTTGCTGTACGCTCAAAGATTACGAGCCTGGTCCGTTATGTGATAGGAATGTGCATCGATAGAGGTCCTGAGGGTAATTCCTGAGCAACACACAACGAACTCGACAGAACGACAGTTGCCTACATATTACATGTGATGGTATTATTATCCATTTAGAGCTCTATTTACTGTTATGTGATATACGGCATGGTCGTTCTTATCAGCCACATTCTCGCCACTTTTGAAGAAGTCTTGAAGAAGATTATTCATAAATTTTGGATAGACTGCACAATGTGTTTTACCTTCTAAGAGTAAACTCTCCTTCTTCTTGGCTTAACCACCTGCTAGATCATTGTGATGATCTAATAGCTCACTAGACTTATTGATATCGCGTAGTTGTATAGTCAGTCCTCACTATACAGGACACCCCGGTACTGAGGTGTGAAGATCGGCAAAGTCTCTGCCTATAGACCGCTTCAATCAAACTGCGATCATAGATGACTGCACTAAAAAGTCATCAAGCACACAAAGAAATAGAACCAATTTTTTCAACTAGTATTAATTATTTTAAGAAAGTTACAGCTTCTGTTAAAGCAATTGTTAAAATAAAAGGCTCAGAATCAACAGTGGAATCTGTTAAGTTTAGAGTCTGACTTTCCAATTGCATACATACGGGATACTGATAATGGGGTCATCAAGCAAGCAATCAGACAAAACCCCTTCTAAGAGTTCTCTAAACTTCTGCTCAAAAGAAGGATTTTTACAGATTTTAGATAGAAACTGTCGTAACCCGTATTTTGAGCCGTTTAGAGGGCTCGTAAAAGAGGTTTTTGATTGCAGAGTAAAGAGACTACTAAATCTACAAAAAATGTTGTTTGTTTGTAGCGTGCTTAGAGAACCAACTGCCAAAATAGTCAAACGCTGCGGGATGAGTTTAACTGTTTCTATTCTACTTCTCCACTCAAAATACCTGTCGCGACGGACGAAGCTGGGACTGTACATAACCTTTATAGTCCCAGTACTCACATACGCCTCTGAGACATGGACTTTGTCCAAAACTGGCGAAACCCTCTTAGCCGTGTTCGAGAGGAAGATGCTCAGAAGGATTTTTGGCCCCGTATGTGTTGAAGGACAATGGAGGAGTCGCTACAATGACGTGCTCTATGAGCTGTACGGTGATCTCACTATCGTGCAGCAAATTAGGCTCGCCAGGCTCCGGTTGGCTGGTCATGTCATGAGAATGGCACAGGACGACCCAGCCCGTAAAGTCCTTTTAGGCCCTCCACATGGACAGAGGAGGCGTGGTAGGTCCAAACTGAGATGGAGTTATGGCGTTGATGCGTCCGCCAGAATGGCCGGGATAATGGATTGGCAGACAACGGCGCTAGACCGTGAGCAGCAGGCCAAGACGAAGCGGTTGTAGCGAGTAACTATTTAACAGCTTTAACTTCTCGATTATTTTAGTGAAAGTTTTCAGAAGTTAAAGTTTTCAGATTTTCAAGCTTTACTCATCACAGATCCCAATATTTGTGAAACAATTGAATGACTTATGTGTTTCCATAAGTATAGCTATTATTTTAATACCATTTAAGCTTTCAATTTAATAAATTGTTGGCCTATCACTTGCTTTCTATCATAAATATCACATTTTAATTATTGAGGGCGCTTTCAATTGCATAAAATAAGGTAACTGATATTATTAAGAAGCTTTACAAATTGTAGTTAAATAGATTTTTAATGCTACCTTCAGAAGTTGCAGTCATACCTGCTTCGACATTGGTTATGAAGATTTATTTTGGGCCATGTAGCTGAAGTTAAATCGTAGCCTAGTGTTTAAATTCAGCTGCATTTAGGTAGCTAATTATAATGAATAGTAAAATCGTAGATTTTGTGCAGCTGTATCTTCAAAAAGACTAACTTGAATAAATTACCTTGTGAAATCAAAAACCGTTTTGTTTGTTCGCCGCATCAAATTGCATACATTAAGCAAATAATCGGTAGCTAGCAATGGTTTACTGCAATTCCAATGATATTTTTATCAACATAAGCGATTAAATATTCGATCCGACCACGTGTCATAATCCGATTTTTAACATGAATGATAATCCTCTATTAGCAATGTTCCTGAGCTCCCCTTTGAATCGATCCCATACAAACGCACACAGTCAGAATCATTTGCAAATCTAATGAAGCGTCATGTGCTACACACGCTCACACAAACATTCACGTCAGGGATGAACAACATTTCCAATCATCCCAACAGGATGAGCTTCCTGACATCAATACTTCATACAACCGGCCGACATGAAACGGGAAAAGCCTAACTAGCCGAGACCGTTTCGCGGTACACAGTTCTGATGAGTTTTTGATAACATTTCCGAGCGCATCAAACCGACACATCGGTCACGCCACGATTTTGATACACACAGACTGAAGAGGTCACCTAGTGATGCAATCGAAACAATGATGCACCCAAATGGGAGAAGGACGCATAAATTCGATTCGTGCTTCAATACAGTTTAGGAACCTATCATGATGTCCGGTCGGTGCGGACATCACGGCAAAACCAGGCCTGTTGTTGGTGGCTTATCCAGAATGGATCTCTATTCATTCACTGGAAAAGGATATTCTCGCCCCGGTTTTTTGTTGTTGCAGCGTGCTAGAACACGATGTATCAACCCGAGCGAATATCTATCGAGCGAGTTGGTGGATGGGACGCACCACCAAAACGCTCGATTGGTTTTGCGTTTCACATTTCCTATCCCGAGAACCCGAGAGAACAATGCTATCGATTTCATTCGAATCGTAGACAAAAATTGAAAAACTTCATGCACTCTGGCGAGCTGCTGCTAGCCGCCGCCCGCCGCTTCGTGGGACCCTTTTCCTCTTGGGGCGCGCGTGTCAATGTACACCGCTGGAATGCGATCGGATCACGGCGATGAAGCTGTGTAAGAATGATGATGAAGCCGTTCGATGCACTTACTATCAACCGCGTGCTCAAATCGCCGACCGATCAAAAACCCACCCGGCTCCAAAGTGGTCAACCCGTTCGGGAGATGCGTGGCGGCAAATGTTCCACGGGAAGAACGCGCCGTGATGGTGGTGGTGGAACATGAACCCGAAAGTGAAGAAGTACACTCGGTGCATAGAATGTGATGCCCATCCAAATTGGAGGGAGAGTGAAAGAGAGAGAGAGAGAGAGCGAGAACGCAATGAAGAGCCCTTTAGCTGGCGGCAATTGCTGGTGTTCAGAAAAAAAAGAACTCCCCACACTAAGGGCTCTGCCGTGTTAGCTCGCCAGCAACTCGATGATACTCTTGAACGATCTCCGATTGCGCCGATGATGTAATAGGATCACGATGGGAGCACGACCAGCAGAGCGAGTATGCGAAGCTCAACGACCAGCGCTTCAACAACGCGTTCCCCGCGGACCAACGGTTCACAAGCGGAGGGACAATGGTCGAGATTCGATGGTTCAAGTGATTTAGGTTTCGCTTTCATTCTTTCTAGCTCTGGCTTCATGCACGAGAGGGGAAAAAACACTTAAAGACACATCTTACACAGAAAAAAAGAAACAGAAATCAAATAGGTAAATTTAACTGAGTAGAAACGAAAAAAGTTCTTAGACAACGAGGTTCTGAAATACAAAAAAAAACACATTTAAAGGCTATAGTAACTTGATGAAAATAAATGGTAAAACATTAAAGGATTGATGGCAAGTTATAATTAGCAATCAACCGAACCGAAATAAAGCAAAAGTATCACAAAAAATATGAAGAAAGTAACAATACAATATAAAAACAATATTTAAAAATAACTTCTTTGATACTTGAAATGAAAAATGAAAGGAGAGAAGTAGAAATATGAAAAGCAAAAATAGAGACATTGTAAACAGCATTGGACATAGAACTGACTAGCCGTCTAGCGGTGAACTATGACAAGTAGGGCCATCAGAAGTAGGGAAGTAGGGAAGCAGAAGAACAAACATAAGCTGAAGAAAGAGATATAAAAGTATGTTCAGATGATATCACAAACACAGCATCTATCATCAATGGAAAAACACATTAAACAATCGTAGAAAACTATAAAATGAATTATTACAGATTGCTTTAAATATAAAAACAAAATGTTCAATAACTTTAAATTAAAAAAAGCGTATTCTCTTGATACTGCTATTTCTAGTTTAGGATAGCGTAGGCCAAAATTTTGGCACCATCAAGAGAAACTGTGACATTATTCTTTGTTCTTGTCTTGTGTTATCATCTGATGCTACTACAATGTCTACCGTTCGTCTATCCGATAGATGGTGATAGTTTCGGGATCTCAACTAAGCATCGCACTTGGCTCACACTCATGACCTCAATTACGAAAGCATGATTAACTAAATCAATATTTTTTTACATTATCCTATGCATTAATAAACAGTTACTCAACTGCACGCACCAATAGTATGAGCAGTAGTGATTGAACGGTCTAATGGAAGCACAGAACTAGTCCCAGCTGCCCAACAACAGTTGCTCGGACCGACTACCACACGACTCCCTTCGCATAACAATGACAGAAAGGATCGCACTACGGGACTCCCTGTGCATCTCCCCCACTCCCCTCCACCCTTCGGTACGGTCAATACCGGCCATGTAACACACCACACACCATTAGCTACTTACAGGCCAATGATAAATGGTAACGAAGCGTCTTTTGATACCCGCGGCCTCGTTGTCCGACGATCTCGAAGCGCGCGGGCGAACGTTCGCACTCATTGCTTTCGTTTTGAGACGCACATTGCTCAATAAAATTAATGATCATCAATCGTCCTCCCGTGCCCAGGTGCAACGGGTTACACACCGTTGGGTCGCAACAATAAGAATGCTCTCACGAGTGTTTGGTAAGGTTTCCAAAAAAAAAAACCGTCCCCCGGCCGAGAGAAACACTTCGCGTAACGAGCTGCCTCATCCCGGGTGCGCACGCTTATGTTGCACCAGACTGTTCGCCGACACCTTCAACTCCACTCCTGGAGAGCTCCAGCGCTGGGATCGCGTTGCATAACAAACGAATTTATTCATGCTTCTTGACGTGTCGGCAAACCCGATGGCTTCATCTAATAGGTTGCGCCGATGGCAGAGGAAGGAAGCAAAAAGGGCGAGATTTCTAACGCCCAAAGGCAATCTCCTTTTTCGGGCCACGTGACTAGTTCCAACCTACCGAAAAGGAGTCTCTTACCCCGTAGGCAGTCTTCGGTATTGTGTTTTTTTTATCTTCTAGTGCTACAGCTCCTAACATCCCGCGCAGAAATTAAGCTCGGTGTCGGTTTGATGAATGTCCACGTCTCGTCTATGGAGCACACGTCGCGAAAATATACCGCCAACGATGACGCCACCTAACAGCCTAACCTAACCCCAAACACGGGTCACACGTTTCTGCAGCCTCCGTGTGCATGTCTGGCAGCAGCTTTGTTCTACTTCCCAGAAGCTGTACTCGTTGCGGAGAGTACCCACCACCAGATGAAGCCATACGATCCGGATCCTTTCGCCGACGGTGCGAATCGCCGAGATTTATGGAGATAAATATTGTGCGACGCGTCACCAAGACTCCGATCCCACAGGCCAAACCATGCGCAGCAGAAGGCGTCGATGGAGGCTTTTGCTAATTGTAATAAACCATCTAACCACATCGCCAAGGTACGACCGAAGAAACAGCAGGAAGTGAGGCGAAAAAAAGAAACCTGGCCAGCCAGGTCATAAGATTGGCCGTCCCATGGTGGCCCTCTCTGTCCGGTCGTTTTGCGGATCTTTGTGGCCTGCGGGAAAAAGGTTCTAGTAATGTCGTCGCCCTGAGATGTTGTGGGATGATGGGTCCCAACACGGCCCCAACAAATCTCGTGTGGGTGGTGCAATGCTTCTGCAACCGGAACAGCAAAAGATAAACACACTCCGGCGGTGGAAAGCAACTCCTCCACGACAATATTGCACACCACCGTAGGGTTGCCCAGTTGTGTTGGCAAAAGCTAATGAGGGTTAACTAGTTGCCATTCAGTGTCGGTTCGGGGTTCCAAAGGGCGCATCATGCATGGTGAGGGTGGTAAAATTAACAGCACACTAAAAGCAAATACACACACACACGAGGAGATTGCCGTTTACCGTTAGTAGTAAAAGTTCTGTCAAATGTTGCCATTTTGTTGCGCGTCAACACTGATCGCTCATTACATTTCGTTCTGCACATCATCACTCATCAGCCATCAGGCCGCTTTTCAGGCGATTTTGTTAGCCTGTAGGTGGATTGCTACATTAGTGATGTCTGGATAACGTATTGTGAGAAGCATCGTATATGTTGACAAGTTTAACATATATGAAATAGAGAAAATCTATTTTTAAACAAATCTACAAGTCAAAAGATAAGAAATAATTAGACATTTCGTAAGCAAACAAAAACTAGCCCGAATAGCATTAGACGAAGAAAGAAACTATCCCAAGCTAATTTATCTCGATAAAAAAAACCTTTTAATTGAATTGAATAACAAAAGAATAGTGTTTCCTAACACAACACCAGTTCCCGGACTTATATCTACAGTTGCTCTGACTAGCCAATTTGGAGACTGAAAGTAAATCAAAAATTTTGGTTGTCTATGTATAGATCGTTTGATGCTATGTTATTGGTAAAGCTTTCGCACAACTTCGTGAGGTCTTGGAATACGATTACCGACTTCCTTAAGTTCGTTCTACCCGTCGTTAGATCCTGCTTGCGTACGGGAAGGCAATCCAGCAGAAGGGATTTCATACACAGATCTGCCATCTGCCAGGACTAAGTTAATTCCAATTCTCTTAAAATTCTCCGAGATACCCCCAAAATAGACGAGGATTCTTGATTCTTTAAGACCTCCTTAGGTCACCAGATATTAAACACAATTACCTTGACTTCTGAGCTGATGGAAAATAGATAAGGTTAGTTATATAGAATCGTTTTGCAGAAAATTGATTAACCTACACCTGCTGAATGACGGAGTGGAGATCCTCTAGAATAATATTGCTCTGAACGTGAGCGTTGATTTGCTCTGAATCGGATTCTATACGGAATTGAATAGAGCTATAACTAGGTAGATCTGTATGGGAGTTTGATCACTCAACGTTTTAAAACATCCACTCAACGTTTTAAGGAAGTTTTAAGGTGAATAATTCCGGAAATTATAAAAATAGTATTTTTAAACCGGGGCGGTCCGGTGGTGTATACGATAGCGGCGCCGGTCTTCACACGACAGGACCGGGGTTCGAAACCCGGCGGACCGCCTCCCCGTACGCAGGACTGACTATCCAGCTACGGGTATAACTAAGTCACAGAAAGCTAGCAATTGCTAGTAGACCAAGACCCACAGAAGTTGTAGTGCCAGAGAAGAAGAAGAAGATTTTTAAACTCCATTTCATTCATGTCAGAATTTCTTTTCATTCATAGAGCATGATCCGATCCTAAGACCTTTTTTCCCACGGATAATGCTACAGAAAAACCTAACAATTATTTCAAACAAACGTCAAACCCCGAACGCTAAGCGTTATATTCCAAGCGAAAGGATGCAGCCACGAGCAACAATGCACATCTAATTATCTTTCAACGCAAGCGTTCTTCCATAAAATCCCATTCGCACGACTTTTTTTCCCCCTCAACCACCGTTCGTTCGTTAGACGACCCCAAAAAAGGAGCTGGCCGGAGCACACACAACCAAAAATGGATATCCATAAGCACCCAAGGGTGGCGCTGGCAGAACTGAAAATCATAAATGTCTTTTCCCTCCCAAACGGATCTTATCGTGTGCTGTCTCCCGACTCTATGTCGCTAGGCATAAAATGTCAACAAAAAAAAAAGCACAAAGTTAACCCTCTTACCAAAGCAATCATATTCCGCTGCCCTACATACAACGCCCAAGGAAAGCTGCGACCGGGCCAAAAGTTCAAAGTGCATCGCGTTGGAAATGTGCAGCGTGCTGTTGTTGTCTTTATGTGTTGTTCTGTTTGCAGAGAGACAAAGTTCTTCTCCTTATGGCAACCAATCCAAAAATGGGTGAAATTAATTTCCTCTTTTTACTTCGTGCACCAGGCGCAAACAAGCACATACACAGAGGAAAAGTTTATGGTCTGACATAGTTGGATTAATTTTTGTTCTTCACCGGAGTTGCAGAGACACCAAAGTTCCTAGGAAAACCAACAAAAAATACGCACAGTTCTCCAACAAAACGTTCTTGTTTGTCAAGCTTTCTTTGATAAGTTTAGTGCCTTGCGCCTGCTTGTGGTGAAACTATCGCTTTGCTTTCTGACGTACAATGTTGCTAAGAAGGATGATACAGTTAAGGGAACTATTTTTTGCGTAAAACATTTTATAACAAAATTGCTTGATGTGCATTAATAGCGCTTGAAGTTGTAGAGAGCATGGTAATCAGTGATCTAAAGGAAATTTTTATCAAATTAATGCATAATGTGATGTAAAACTAGCGCATCTACTCAATCTTAATGTAGCAAAAGTAGACAAAGAAACAACGAAAGCAACATTAAACATCTCATTCGTAATCAGTACATGTCAGTCATCGTTTAATGCTAGTTACCGCCATCAATTTTAAATTATTTAAATCCATCATCATCCCGTCAGTCTTTAACCATATTCATTCTATCGTCCCTTCGCACATCTCATGCCCAACCACAAGTATCCCTTCTTGCGCCATTAGTACACGACTCTTAACTACTCTAGAACACGTTACAGCAGCCGCAGCAGCAGCAGCAGCAGTAGCAGCATCAGAGTGAGAAAAAGAACACACCACACCCAACCATCCCAATAGTCATCGTTTTTGATGAGAAACTTATTAAATTTTCCTGATCGATCCGCACCGAAACTGGTCCATCTATATATAAAGATCGCTTTAGCATCTGAACATCCGAAAAAAACGGAAGAAGCGAGAGACGACGTGGCATTGAAAAACGCCAGCAACAACAACAAAAACCCGGTCCGGTAGGAAAGCAACTTTGAACTTCGCGGATCATGATGGGGGCGATGATGAAATATTATGATTAATGATGGATTATTTTCGCGCGCGCGCGCGTACGCTCGCTTTTGCTCGCGATTTAATATTAAATGATGCTGTTGCTGGTGCTGCTGCGGCGACACCATACTACCGGTGGCTGTGGGATACGTTAAATGTGGTTGGGGAGGGTGTGCGATGGGTAGCAAAAGGATTCTAGCAAAAGAATCTTCCATTCTGGGAAGGTGATTGAACCCTTCGTAAGCTTATGGTTTTAGATTTGAAAAGGCGGTGCGCGGTGGTGTTCTATTACTAGAAACAATGCGTAACCAAACAAATAAAGGCTGCTTAGCTATACAGAACTGTTGGAGTTTTTTTACGAGGAAAAGAGCTAAATACTTCAATATTAAATTTTAATGAAAACAACAGAAAATATCACCCTTAATGAATGTTGTAAAAGAAAAATAAAAAAATGGAATGACAAGGTAAGAAAAATGGTTAAATCGATATAAACAATAAAATAATAAGATATAAATAAAAGAAGTAAAACACGATTAGGATATTAATGATATTAATGAAACAATGAGACATTAATGATAACTTAAACAAGAGAACGAATCTCATTAAATATGAGAAAAAAGCCAAGAAGTTCATAACATTACAAACTGATCAAATAGAACAGATATGGTTTTGGTCCAAAAAACATATTTTGAAGTTTAATACGACAAATAACTAAAAAAAAATTAAATTACTATTAAATGAAGTCCATCATCGAAAAGGAATGAAAAGGAAAATATACAAACATATCGAAAAAGAAAACATACAATGAAAAGTGAATGAAAAGGAAAACATACAAAAAAAAACAATAACATCGGTAATACTTGTAACCAACGTAAATAAAACACGGGAAAAAATAGTTTAAAATATTTAAATAATAAATAAAGGTAAATATATCTATACAGTAAAACAAAAAAGATCTAAAAACTACTAAATATAGTAATAAACTATCATGAAATATATAGAAAACTGGTTAACTGGATTTTAACACATTTAAAATTGCAATTTTAAGGACTTAAATATTTCAGTCCACTTCCAGTTCCACCTGTAAATGTTCCATTTAATCATGAACAGAGTTCAGAGATCGTTCCAAAAAAGTCAGATCAACCCAAAAATCCTATAATTCTTGTTCTCTGTTGCTATTAAACATTTAAGTTACACACTGTCTTTCCAAGTCAGCATCCAACACTCGCCAGTCGCAGAGCTCTGACCATCTCCTGGTTTCTCATTATTGTGCATTGCCACATCCACTTACCAGCGATGCACTTAATACCGGGGTTTAGATAAACGAACGCTTTAGTTAAACACCGACCCCATCGCAAGTGGGCGCTTTTTCAATCGACCAAACACACATAATTACACGGTACGCAAAAGACACAAAAAAGCAACAAGACATTTAACTCGCGGCTGTGAGTTCATTGCTGCAATCAACATCGTGCGCGCTGTGAGTGATCATGCATAAGTAATCACCAAATTGAAACCACATTCTAATTCCATTCAACTGCAATTCCCTTGCCTAATGAACCGTTTGTTCAAATTAAATGATATACACACATGCGCTCGACGCACGTAACACCGCGCATTAATAATGATGGACATTATTCTTAAACCCCGACAGCCAAACGGGCAATTTTCACCACCCCAAAAACCGGCCATCGCTACTCGTAAGGCACACCGCGCCGCACTGTGTCAAGGACACAATCCGGCGCCGCATCATACCGTGCGATAGCGACCCAAAACGAAGCTAATCCATTCTTAGTCTCGTTTTCTGGGAAATTGGTGCACGCGCCAGTTATAGGTGCCCTGTGTTCATCCTTTCGCGGCATCTCATCTCAAACAAAAACTACACACAGGCCAGTTGCATTTCTAATGAACAATTTATTGTTGCCGACCCGACCCCCAATATTTCACAATTCTCGAGCTGCTGCTGCTGTCCCCGGGGGCATCATCATCTTTCGGTAGAGTGGGCTTCTCCAATCAGTGCGGGCCACGTGCGTCCGTCCAGGATGCATGCTGTGGGACCGGTGGGTTTGGACACACGAGAAGAAAAGTGAATGGATACTTTTGGAGCGTGGTAGGTACGCTGGAGTCTGCCTAAGCCTGGCTACTAATTTGTTATTGCGAGTTGCTGCCGCGGAACAATTACGCAGTGACAATATATTGACGGCATTCGATGGCGAGGAGACATTACCATTTTTCATTGTCTTTAGTAGGGGAAGCGTGTTTACGTTCTTTGATTCGCTTTCATTAAAATGTGCTTTAAATCATTAGCAATCTAACCGGGACATTGGGGACGTGTTGCAGGCGCCTTCGTCAAAGACACCTTAGTCTAGTGACAAATGCACTCGGAATATAAATTAAAAACTGATATTGAGTCACAATCAAAGTGCTGTAAGGCTCTACCAATAGGACAATGTTCATGAACATGATGTTGAATTAAGCAAAATATGAACTTCAGCTCGAGAATTTTCACTAATTGCAATCACATACTCTGGCACTCTCTCTGGACAATAATGTTCTCATAATAATTGCTTCAATATCTCCAAGTTATGTTCAAAATAAATTGCTGCTGCAATCTAATTTTTAACCCCAAGAATTTAGATGTTCCAAAGAACTCTCATTTTTAGGTACCAGAAAATTTCCCTATACCCAAGTGATTTTAAGATAACAACAAAGACGCAGAAGTTCGCGCAAAGTACACTGGTACACTCTGAGGAAACTTCTCCACTCAAAATAGCTGTCGCATACGACCTGAAGCTGAGACACATAAGTCTCTGAGGCATCAACGCTGTTCCAAATTGGCGAAAACCTCGTACACACTTTGGAGAGCAACATGTTCAGAAGGATTTTTGGCCCCGTGTAAGGGCCCCCAGATATACCCGCTTCAACGATGAGCTCTACGAGCTCTACGGTGACATGTCATGAGAATGACACCAAACGACCCAGTCCATAAAGTCCTTTTAGCCGTCCGCATGGACAGAGGCCTGCTAGCCCCAAATTGAGATGGATTGACGGTGGACCAATATTAGATTGGTCTCAAGGATTATTGCAGTAGGTCAAGAACGCACCTGATAAGTAAGTAAGTTAGAAACTCAACTAACAGCACTTAAGATAAGTTCTTCTACGAGCCACGAGATATCAAGTTTAAGAAGCAATCCTCTCTTGATGGTTGAGTCGCCGATCGGAACGGATGTGATATCCTAGTTGGGCAATTCGCCGAGGCATTCTAAATGCTTGGATTGCATTACTATTAAATATAATGCTAAACCTAACCTTATCGATTAGGTTATAACTTCTGCTTACTTTGTCTTCCTAACTTACATCTAATTCGCATCCAGTAGGGATAGGATCCACCAAGACTAACCCCCCTTAGACGACAGCCACGCCAACTCTACACACCACACCAAAAGTGCATCGAGTTAATCGGGTGGAATAAATGTCAGCCACCGCAAACGCAAGCCAACAACTCGCACACACACACACACACACAAAACAGGGAGCTTTTATCCTCTCCTACAGCCCCCCTTCTCCGTTGTATCCACCAAAACCACAACCAAACTGCCGGCAGCCAATGGAGTCGAAGACGGTCGGGAATAATTAAGACAGCTTAATTAAAACGCAAAAATGTCGTTGACAAGCTCATTCGTCCCCCATACATTGTGGATCGTTTACGCGAGCCTGATCGAGCCATCCAGCCAGTAGGGCTGGAATGTGGCACAATGTTAAGCCATCGAAGCGGGAAGGAATCAATTAAGCTCTCGCGTATGACGGGCGGTTGTCAAAATCCGACCCTGTCACACCAAGCATCTCGCTGGACAACGGCGCCATTAGGCTCAGGTCTCAGTGTCAAGGCTGTGTATACCGGCATCGCTCGCTATAAATCATAGCCAGTTCCAGCCATTCAGGTCATCCACTGTCAACCACGCACTACTAAGTTGTGGGCCCTTGCTCCCAAATGCACGAACTTGCGGCGAGTATGAATTTCTCTGGACTTGATACGTGATGGCTTCTGCATCCGCCAGCCAGAAACCAGGAGATTTGTTTCCTCGAGCGCGAGCACGCGCGTGCCTTCGTGAAAGGATCTCTCCAGTGGGACCAAACCTCCGCTCCGATGATTTAGCGTTTCAGTTTGGGATGAAACGTCCCGGAGGCTTCGGGACTTTTATTATTTGTGTTTTTTGCTGGTTTTTGCACACGCGCAGCTCACCGTGGCTAAGTAGAAACTCTTGTTATTCGATATCACCCGCTGCGGTTTCTCTGCATCTGGAAGAAGTTTGTTTGAGTTGTGCCTTTTTTTTCCTCCTTATTTCGAGCAGTTCCGGTTCGTGGGGACCCAAACACGGGCAATCGTTGGCGCATGTCGGTGCGCACGGGTCAGCTCACTCACTGGGAAGCTGCTGCTGCTGCTGCTGCTGAGATGCTTCTCTTTGATCAATCCGATATCGGATCGGTGGGTTTATGTTTCCCTCCCCAGTTCTCAGTTCTGGAAGAAATTTATCATCACTCACATCCCTCGCGGCTCCCTTTAGAGTACCGTTTCTTTGCGTTGCATCCGTGATCTTTAAAGCTACGGGCGGAATTGAAGCGATCTTTCCTACACGCTTACCGAGATAGGTTTCGCTGCTGTTTGCACGATTTAATCAGCGCAGGTAAAGCGCAAAAAAAAGCGGCATCTCGTCGAACATTCTGATGAGACTCTGTTAAGCGAATGAAAAATCCAAATTATCTCTTCCTTCCCGCACTAATCCATTGCTCGCTGGAACGGGAAAGAATTTGCCGGCAAAAGAATCTTCTCCATCACCGCGGGGACAGATTGGTGATCTCGGCCACCACACTGAGCGGATGGGAGGTTGGTGTGCACATACCTGATGCTTAACTCGACGCACAATTAACATTTTGCAGTGCACGTTTGCGTAATCTGCTTCCCCGGTCCTAGCAACTCTAAGGCCTTACATTAATCCTGGTCTTATGAATTCCTACGGTTTATCGGCTTATCTCTTCCTTCCCGCACTAATCCATTGCTCGCTGGAACGGGAAAGAATTTGCCGGCAAAAGAATCTTCTCCATCACCGCGGGGACAGATTGGTGATCTCGGCCACCACACTGAGCGGATGGGGCAGGGAGGTTGGTGTGCACATACCTGATGCTTAACTCGACGCACAATTAACATTTTGCAGTGCACGTTTGCGTAATCTGCTTCCCCGGTCCTAGCAACTCTAAGGCCTTACATTAATCCTGGTCTTATGAATTCCTACGGTTTATCGGCCACTTACGAGTCGCCGAATGTGGGGAAAATCTAGGGAAGTTATCTTTCTTTATCGCTCATTAACGCGTCCGGAATTCTGGCTCTGATCAAAGATTTTAACAAGATTTATCGATTTAAAGCCCTTTTTTATTTGTTAGGCAAACAAAACAATTGGTATTATTTGTAGAATATTATTTTACAAATGGATCAAAATCCATATTTGACTCAGGAAATGGTTTTATTAAATACCACGCCCGAATAGTTAATTAGAGCCTTGTTAGGTGTTTAATAGTCAAGGGCAGAAGCCGGCAGCCCGCCTATACCTAGACTAAAACCGAGTCCAAGAACTAAAATCACAGCGCGAGTTCTTTTCTATGTGATCGTTGTATTATTCGATCGTGTCTGCAACATACTGGAAAAAACTGCGTCTTCCAAAGACCAAAGTACTGTTGTGACGCAGTTTTGCAAGCTATAACATAGAATCCGGCTGAAGTTGATGTTAGAATCTGACATCTGACAAGTGTAGAAAATAGGATTATATATTATTGCATTAGAGCATTAGACAATCATCTTGAAAGAAATTTTTGAAGAAATCCTGAAACATCTTAAATGACAACCCGTAATACAGTAACTTGGCGTTGACTTCATCTGTCAGAAGAAGAGCATGTTTTTTATAGAGGCTGCTTAAATCGAGCTGTCAAATAATCTCAAAATTGGCGATTTCAGCTCAATAAGCTCATTAGAACCTCAATTAAAACAACCTCGATTAGAAATCCACCGTGGTCTTTAAGTTGTAACATTAGTTTGCAGAAGACATTTCGTAAAAATGAGGCTGTTTAATGCATCGTACGTCAACGCCTTCACTCTGTCTCTCGATGTCTCATATCAAATCATATTTTTCTTTCTCCCAGTTCTGCGCAACTTCTCACGTCTGCAAGTGGCAATGTTTTCAAGTGCTGCCCAGCCTACTGTACACCATCCTCATCATTGAACGTTTACCATTATTGTCTTCTCGTAACCGTTCCCGCCCATCGACACACGGTTAACAAGTTTTCATTTATTGTTCGCAAATGCAAATAACGTCGAACGCTCGAAATGGGTAAAGTGGAGAACGGGCGCGATTCATGCAATCGCAAAACCCATGACAGAATGTCCAACGCGCTACGTCGGAGACAATGCATGCGCGCGGTGCACGCGGTCCGGTTTGAAATGGGTCATCAATTATGTAAGGACCATTACCGTCAGGATCCGGGATCTCACGTCCTTAGGCAAGCTGAAGAGCGTTGGTTGATGGTCGGTTAGACTGTGCCTTCTCTGTCAAGCCAATAACATTTGCCGGAATAAACACGGACCCATCAACGTACGCATTTATGACGCAGCACAGCACAATCGACATTCGAAATTGCATTCCCAAGCGCAACAGTAGCAACGAGTCGTCGCGCTAGACCTGAAGGAAACTCCTCCACCACAGATAGCATGGGAAGGGTTAAGAATATTTCCTGCAAAAACCCCTATTAACCTTTTCGCTGCACGCGGAATTTTCCAACGAGCTGAATTTACTTGACCCAGAATCCTCGAGTACCATCCGGATGATCGTCGGACGGTCTCTGGTAGCAGCTCTGGCCTTAGCGAAGAATGGCAGATCCTACCGATACACCGTTTATCGTCCATTATTATCGCATCATGCCAGAATCGAATCAAAACACTAAACCTGCCACCCTGAAGTCTCTGCCTCCCACATACACACCCACCCACACACACACGGGTGAAGTGGAAAGGTAAACATTGGCGATGGCCAACTGGTGGCCGATCGATTGGCGAAGGTATGCATCGCGGATCTAACCGAGAGGTCACTTAGCGTGAGAAGTGAGAACTTCGCCGGAGGAAATGTACAGTGAGGTGCATAAAACAATGCGACAAGTGTGTAGAATGTATAATGAATATAAAAATAAAATTAAAGTATTAAACATAACTTACTAGAACACTAGAAAGCAACAAACATTTAAGTAGATTGATTAAAATAGATATTAAAATGAATTAATAATGATAAATAACATTAAAAAATACAAATATCTGTTGAATATCTGTCAAACAGATACATCGAAGGGCATGTAACAATATAAAACTGCATTCGAACAATTAACCGCAAGGAAATGTTTTCTGCTAATCTCAAAACGACTTTAAAAAGGTTTTAAAATAAAAATGAAACAAAATATTTGTAGTTCCAGCACTGTAGAGCGACAGAAAACGTACCAAATACAGGCAAATACAGTTAAGAATGGTTCGATAGCAGTTAGAAAGCTGGCACGGTAGAAGCCGAGACTCGTGACGACTCCCGTGAATCGTGAGGTTAATAAGTTACGGCGAACCATCGCAACCGTTGGGGCTGCCGTGTGGCACTCACCATCTGGCCAACCAGCACCACCACCACCACGCTTGCCGGTGGAATCATAAACAATGCATATTTCGAGGAGCACACCGGGAACGCAACATTAAAAACCAACAGCAACACTCACAACCCTTGATCGAGTGTGCCTAACCATCGATGGCGTGCTGTTGCTAACGGGGCAACAGCCTAAGAGCTAGCCGAGGACGAGAAAAATCAGTAATTCGATGAAGACTCCTAAAGAAGACTCCAGCCACCAGAAAGGAGAGCTTGCAGCACGCTTGCACGAGTGTGTGTACATTTATGGTCATTCGAATTTGGCTTTGAATTTTTCCACCTTAATTTGGCATGAAATTACTTTCCTGCTGTGATTGTCGGTGGCAGCTATCCCGCCGGACCGGAGCGGGAAACAGACACAGGGCGCCCCCTTTGAGGGTTCATCCTCGTGGGCCCACCAAACCAAAACGCCAGATTGAGTTGCATTTTGGGTGAAATTGTTTCGACTTTCCCGTTGGTGTGTTGGCCCAGCAAGGGATGCTTTGGAAAGTGAAATTGCGCACTTTTTCGAAGAAGCACCGGCCATTTTGGGAAAGACCGACGAGGCTGGTGGCACGCAATGCTCTACTCCGGTGACCGCATTATAGGGATTTGCTGTGGATGAGATGCATATCGCTGCCGGCACACACGTGAATGTGGCGCAGTAAAATCGTGAGATGCGGTGTGATTGTTGGGCAGTTGTATATGGCAGGAAACTGCAGTATCCATCATTAAGGGATGGCTGTGAACCGAAGGGGCATCGGGATTGGATACGGGTAGATTAAAGATTGAATTATTGTTAAGTAAATATCGCGACAATCATTTAAAGAGCCTTTTTGGGAGGCGATTTCAAAAATAGTTTTAAAAAAATATAAAAAAAACAGAGTAATGAAAACAATCAAGTAATATTCTGCAAACAGAACCGAACACCAACAGATATAAAATAATGTAATAGAAATAGATAAGATGACATCATAA
>KZ061560.1:0-11591 GCA_002091835.1 Anopheles maculatus
ATTTGGCGCTGGGACTGAGGGATGTGAAGGTGTTTCGCAAACAAAATGTTTATTTCTTTTATCGTTCCATAATTGAGCAATATCCAACATTATATGTTGAACATAGTAAGGAACATAGCATAGAAAGAGGCGGCGTGGATTCAAAGATGCTTCTAGACTGTCAGTAATGTGAATTTGTAAACAAAAGAATCATCATCTATTTATTTTAACTTCAACAGAAAAAAAGACCTTAACAGGTTATTTCAGATGATGCACGTTCGCCTAACGTAAATTGAGATTATAAAGATGATATTAACCTTTCGGTATTTCGGATATGATTGTTGGATGCGATATTCTCATTAGGAGCCAACGGATTTTCCGCGACAAAAGAATTTCATTGTACTGGAGGAAACATCTAGAGGTAATCATCATTGGTCGGTTAAAACCCACCCCCCAATAACAACACATGCAAGTCTGCAGAAAATCATTTTATTTAAGCAATATCGTATAAAATGGAATCTCAGTCGCAGCAATCAAACATTATTTTATCGCTAATTGGCATTACAGTGCAGACTGTGCAATCGTGTGTGCTGTTAGTTCTTCCTGTAGTGCTTCCCAACAAATCAACCGGCATAAACAGTTTTCGATTTTTATACAGAGAGTTAGGTTAGTTACAAACAGTATTCGTCACATAAATGTTCACTAAAACTAATTTCCTTATCACTAGTAAGATCTTAGCTCATCTATATTGACAGGAGTTTGCAATCACTCTATTACGACTGCGCCGCCTTAAATTAACGTATGAATAATTTGAATGAAATATACACTCGTTTTCTCTTCGCTCAGTCTAATCCGTTGCCGACATAGCTTTGGCCTGTTCACGGACACGCTTCTCATACTCCAGCCGGTTTTGACAATAAATCGTGTACGCTTCTGCCTGTGCCGGGTCCTTAATGTTGGGTTCGTTTAGCAGATCCTGAATACCCAGTAGAATCTGTTTTATCGTGATCGCCGGACGCCAATCCTTCTCCTCATCCAACAGCGACAGACACACAGTGCCGGATGGGTATACGTTCGGGTGGAACAACGGCGGTTCGAACTTACACTTTGGCGGGCTAGTCGGATAGTCATCTTTGAAAATCATCTTCAGTTTGTACAGCCCTCCCTCCCAGGCAGTTCCTTTCTTTCCGGGAATGGCACACTCCCATGTCATCAGATTCAGCGAACCGTCGATGTTCTTGACTGGGCGAGCGACGAAACCGTACGGATGGTCTTTTCGCCAAGCTTTACGTTCCTCACCAAGCCTCGATGCTGCGATGCCGGACATGTCGATTCAAGTAAGTGTTTCACTGTTTCTCAGAACAATACTTTTGTAATCGCGGTACGCGTACAGCAAATATAATTTGCATCCAGTCCCACAAGCGCCGAATTATCTTCTCCTCGTTCAGACGAGGCGAACAAATCCTGCATCCGGGGCCTTCCTACGCTAATTAAGCACCGGCTACTTTGGCCATATGTCCAGCGCCGAATTATGTTATGACGCTTTCATGCTGGTTGACACAGTTCATTGGAATATTTCAAAGCACACACGCACGCACTTGCCTATGCAAAACACTTGTCCATGCAGCAAAATATGTCTGAAAAGTAAATTGACGTTTTCTTGTTGTTGTTCTGTGGAAGTCAAACACAAGCATCACAAAAAATGCTATATTTCGATAAATGCGATTGGTTACAATTCATTCATGCTATTAAAAGTGTATGCAGCTGTTGCTATTGTTTTATGCCAGATGAAGAACAATCTCCGTTGGATATTTATTAAATTCTACATTATTCTCATTGATTGCATGAATGTATAGATGCCTAGCATTGTCCCCCATATAATCGACTCATCCAAGCTGCAGCTCCCGAGTGCCTTTGTGCAATGCATATGGAAGAAAATTCATTTCAAGCATATCAAAACCAGGCCTATTTCCCGTTTTCATAAGTCAGCTTGTTAGTGGTTCAATTTGCATTCTTTACATCTGTGTTGTTACACAGCTACAGAGCCTACTCAACTGAAAGCAAAAACGCTACGTTTGTTTGTAGTTTAATACATTTATTTCCCTCCGTTTTAATCCGTTGCCGACATAGCTCTGGCCTGTGCACGGACACGCTTTTCATACTCCAGCCGGTTTTGACAATAAATCGTGTACGCTTCTGCCTGTGCCGGGTCCTTAATGTTGGGTTCGTTTAGCAGATCCTGAATACCCAGTAGAATCTGTTTTATCGTGATCGCCGGACGCCAATCCTTCTCTTCATCCAACAGCGACAGACAGACGGTGCCGGATGGGTATACGTTCGGGTGGAACAACGGCGGTTCGAACTTGCACTTTGGCGGGCTAGTCGGGTAGTCATCTTTGAAAATCATCTTCAGTTTGTACAGCCCTCCCTCCCAGGCAGTTCCTTTCTTTCCGGGAATGGCACACTCCCATGTCATCAGATTAAGCGAACCGTCGATGTTCTTGACTGGGCGAGCGACGAAACCGTACGGATGGTCCTTTCGCCAAGCTTTACGTTCCTCACCAAGTCTCGATGCTGCGATGCCGGACATGTCGATTCAAGTAAGTGTTTCACTGTTTCTCAGAACAAAACTTTTGTAATCGCGGTACGCGCACAGCAAATATAATTTGCATCCGGTCCTACAAGCGCCGAATTATCTTCTCCTCGTTCAGACGAGGCGAACAAATCCTGCATCCGGGGCCTTCCTACGCTAATTAAGCACCGGCTACTTTGGCCATATGTCCAGCGCCGAATTATGTTATGACGCTTTCATGCTGGTTGACACAGTTCATTGGAATATTTCAAAGCACACACGCACGCACTTGCCTATGCAAAACACTTGTCCATGCAGCAAAATATGTCTGAAAAGTAAATTGACGTTTTCTTGTTGTTGTTCTGTGGAAGTCAAACACAAGCATCACAAAAAATGCTATATTTCGATAAATGCGATTGGTTACAATTCATTCATGCTATTAAAAGTGTATGCAGCTGTTGCTACTGTTTTATGCCAGATGAAGAACAATCTCCGTTGGATATTTATTAAATTCTACATTATTCTCATTGATTGCATGAATGTATAGACGCGTAGCATTGTCCCCCATATAATCGACTCATCCAAGCTGCAGCTCCCGAGTGCTTTTGTGCAATGCATATGGAAGAAAATTCATTTCAAGCATATCAAAACCAGGCTCTATTTCCCGTTTCCAGAAGTCAGCTTGTTAGTGGTTCAATTTGCATTCTTTACATCTGTGTTGTTACACAGCTACAGAGCCTACTCAACTGAAAGCAAAAACGCTACGTTTGTTTGTAGTTTAATACATTTATTTCCCTCCGTTTTAATCCGTTGCCGACATAGCTCTGGCCTGTGCACGGACACGCTTTTCATACTCCAGTCGGTTTTGACAATAAATCGTGTACGCTTCTGCTTGTGCCGGGTCCTTAATGTTGGGTTCATTTAGCAGATCCTGAATACCCAGTAGAATCTGTTTTATCGTGATCGCCGGACGCCAATCCTTCTCCTCATCCAACAGCGACAGACAGACGGTGCCGGATGGGTATACGTTCGGGTGGAACAACGGCGGTTCGAACTTGCACTTTGGCGGGCTAGTCGGGTAGTCATCTTTGAAAATCATCTTCAGTTTGTACAGCCCTCCCTCCCAGGCAGTTCCTTTCTTTCCGGGAATGGCACACTCCCATGTCATCAAATTCAGCGAACCGTCGATGTTCTTGACTGGACGAGCGACGAAACCGTACGGATGGTCTTTACGCCAAGCTTTACGTTCCTCACCAAGTCTCGATGCTGCGATGCCGGACATGTTGAATCAGGTTCTGCTGCTGTTCGGAACAATCGATTGGCTTCTTTTTTTAGTCTGTACTGCAAGCACGATTTGTGCGTCCTGTTTCACAAGCGCCGAACTGTGTTATGGCGCCTCTCGCTTGACAGCTTTCTTTGAAAGGTTTCACTCGAACTAAATGTGCCATTGCAGCAAAAACTCGGGACAATAAAATGACATTTCTTTACTATTGTTCAGCGGGCTTCGGATAGACGCGTCCCAAAACAATACTGGTGAACGAGATTGAGCAAAGGAATATTCAATTTTTGCTGTAAACGATCTGTACCAAAGCGCAAAACAATCCAATAGCTGCTGGGATCCATCTCCTGGAACGTTTTTGTGGATTGGAATCACATCACAAAGGTACACAGTTTGTTTATAAACCCTCTCCTCCAACGCTTGCTCTTATATATACGCTTGTTTTTAGAATGCCGTACGCAGTGGTGGAAACAATCGATGCTCTTGGAAACAAGGAGCTGCTGGCTGCACCGGAAAATTGGGTCCAGGGTCGGGATAATGGGAAACAATATCTTTGCTGGCCAAACGTGCGAAACATTACTACCTTGAACGTGCTTTTACAGGATGAGAGCAGTGTACCGTCGTTGATGTGGGAAAAGCACGAATGCACCATTAAGCGGCGTAGCATTTGTTCATTCGCATTAGCAAGTAAGACATTGGAGGGCATTCAAAAGCTAAGCGAAAACAAATCCACAGCAGAGAGAATTACTCCCACCAAAAGCCCCGAACTGAAGCGCAACAGTGTACGGGAGAACAACGTTACCCAACAAACAGAACTAGCTTCCAACCATGAGCAGGAGATTTTGCTCGAACCGAAAAGTGAGCTTACATTTGATCCCTTGGGCGATGGAAAGATGACCCCCAAAGTGTCGGAAATGTTCAATCAACTCAAGCGTCAGATCGATGCTAATAAGGAAGAGATGACGAAAAAAATGAATGAAGGATTTTATCGTATACAGAAAACTCTGGTCAGCTTGATGCACAAACAACCCGACAAAGGACAGTCGACAGCAAATTCAGCATCTTCTTCTAGAGTGTCCGGGATGGCATCAAAGCGACACGAAAGCTTAAATGTGAAACAGCTGAAAACGATAGAAGAAATGAAAGATTTGGAAAACCGGCTGAAGGACGACACTTATCGAAAGCAGGTGCACAGTTGGATAGACAGTGTTGTGTCCTACGAGCGTAATCCGGAGAGTCGCATGATGGAAATACTGGACCTATTGTTTGACCGGCACCTGCTGCCAAATTTTAGCTGGACAGGCGCCAGTGCTAAAGGCGTTAAGAAGCATGCATTCGGGGAGTATAGAAACATTATTCAGCTCTTCGCCTACGCCGGCACTACCAACATGCACCGGGCGGATAAGACATTTGTATCTAATTTTTTTATGAAGAAGCTCCGCCACGCTCCATTGCGAGCAGCGACACTACAGGGGCTTCGTAGATGTGTTCCTCATTCGCCGGCACCGAGATCAACTAAAAGAAACCAAGGAACAACTGGCGTCTTCGGTGAACATGACAACAGCACAAAATTTGTGAAGATAAGTAGGTTAGAGCTTGGGAGCTTGGTGAAAAATGACGATTCTGATGAGGATAATAGCGCACAAGAAGGGTACAAAATTGATTCAGTACGTTCGCTTGACGATCATCAGTACACTGACTATAATGTAATAGAAGTCGAAGCTGAACACGATCTGCAACCAACGTTATTCATGAGCGCTGAAGATGAATACGAATAATGTATAATGCGGGGTCAAAATAAAAAAAAACCAAATGTTTTCAATTTCTAACAATCTATCATAATATATGTGCCAATTTTCCTGTAATTTACTGCATTACAAAGATGCTACACAATAAATAAAAAAATATTAAATTAAAACACTCTTCACAATCGGGGTTGGAAAAGTAGCACTTGAAATGAAATATTTCAAGCAACATTTTCATACCGCAGCAGAATGAAATGTACAATTTGACGCATTAATGTTTTGGTTATTCGATCACAAGAAAAGGTAAACAGCAACTAAATAAGCGACGCCCAATAGTCAGCAGCATTAAACATAATCTAAGGATTATTTCTACTTTCAAATTGATCTATAGACGTTGCACGATTTGAAGTGCGTCGAAGAAGCTACAGGACAGTAGCGGACAATTGTGGAATTTCAGATTCGGACATCGAATCACGGCAACAGGTAAGCATGTGAACCAGCTGCAGTGATTAGTTTATAATTAACTGAGTATAGGTTTTAAAATAACGTTGTAGTCCATTTCCAGGATGCCTTACGTCCTGGTGGAAACGAGCATCGCTGGTGGGAACAAGGAAGTTGTGATTGTTCGCAGATGTTTCCACCAATTGATAACAAACAAAATACCCCACTGAGCAGCTACAGAAGTGTCAAATGGCTTCTTGCTACCGGTGAAAAATATACACACATGCTATGAAACATTTCATTTCCAATCATCCAAGGTGGCTGGAAAACGAAAATAATAAAACACACATGCATACTGCGCTCACTCATATAACCAAACAAAAACAAAAGGGTATAAGCAAGCCCGTAACGATAAGTGATTTATTGGTAAAAAAGAAATTATTACGCCAGGTCGTTCCAGGTTTTCTCTTTGTTCGCTAGTTTGAACGTGTGCTCGTTAGTTTTAGCTAACTTGTACTGGCGTTTTCTCTGCTGTGTATAGGCCAATTGCTTGTTGAAGAATTTGGCCACCAGTTCAGTATTTAGCACAGCTGTGTCCCCTTCCACCGTTCTGCATGCATGTTCAAATAGTCCAATAAAGTTCGGGTACTCTATCATGCGCCTATGTCCACCGGCATGCACTTTCCATTTAAAGTGTTGAAACACCCTAACGTCCATTAAGCGATTAAGCAATTGTTGCAATCGTTTCTCCATATCCGGCTCGTGGCCAAACGTTTTGTCCACCCATTTGTACACCTGCTGCTGTATCTTTTTGTCGCTCAGCTGCTTCTCGAAACGATCCATTTTGTCCATACTGGTAATGAACGTCTTTCGCTGTGACGGTCCGGATGAAGTGCCCGGATTATCGGTCGAGGATTGATTGCTTTCTTCGTCCCTACTTTCCATGCTGACATCCGGTTCGGCTTTACATTCCACGGCTGATATTGGTTGTGTACCGCTCGTTTCAGGAACATTTTCGATCGTTAAAAATGTGTTGCTGTTGTTGTTTACAACAACACTTACGCTTGTTGTAGGCTTTAGTGGCTCTATTGCTTTCGTGCTCGGTACGTTGGATGTATCCAATTTATGCTTGAAAAATGTTACAACTTCTTCCACATTCGCTGAATGTCCTGTTGTGGTGGCAATGAATTCAAATAGCTTCGTTATGTTAATGTATGATCGCAACGGTTCCTTGCCAAATTGGACCGACCAACTCAACTGTGTGTGCAGTACCGTATCAAACAGGAGACTAAACATCCTGTCCATTCGTTTGCTCCCGTCTAGTTCCGATTTGAGGGTGTCAATTATCGCACTGTGTAGTTTTGTTCGGTATTCGACATCTTTTAGCTGTTCTTCGAACCGTTGCATCTCCTCTATGGTCCTAAGCATGTTGAACGTGAATCGATTCCTTTTGGCGCATTCGGGATTTTGGCAGGCGCTTGGTTCCCAGTTTTGTTGGACCAACAGCTGCATAAGAGAGTGTTGCATCTGTTTGAAACCTTCGTACACCTGTCGCTTGATTTCGGCCTGATTGGAAATGATCATGCTCTTCAGTTCGCACAGTAGATTCTGCAACTGGGGCGATTGATTGTCATTTTTTGTCGACAGTTCATTTGTATGATCAGCACTACTACACACGTTGTCTTTGTTAACGTTACCACTAATAGCTTTACCGCTAACAACATTGGTAGTAATAACTTTACTACCAACAACTTTACCAACAATAACGTTATCTTTAATAACTTTGCCAGGAACGTGTTGATTTTTAACAACAACCGCAATCGATTTGGGAATTTGTGGTAGTTGTGATGGTTGTGGTGGTGCCGGTAGTAACGTTGTTGCTGGTAGCGTTGAGTTGCTTGCAGTGTATAAAAACTCCGGTACATTCACTACCGTGGGTGTTGCTGGTGGCGTTGGCTTGCTTCTGGTATGTAATTGGGTCGGAATATGCACAATGATGGGTTTGGATGTTGATATTGGTGGCGTAGAAACATCGCCTAATGGATCTTTCTCGGCATGCACCATAGATCCAGCAATCCAGCTCACGTTTTCATTTGGCTTCGTTATCGTAGCAGGCAATCTCGGCTTCACGGTTAGTCCGCTCGGTAAGACCGGAAGTGGTTGTTCTAGGGGTGGAACCACATCTCCGAACGGGTCCTCCTTTATATTGTCCGTATCGGAGAACAGGAACATATCATGCCCGTCATCTTCATTGGATAAGCTCTCGTAAACGGTCACCGGAATCTCTTTGCTTCGCCCATTGGCGACTGTATCTACTTTAAGACGTTTCTTAGCAATGGCAACACCAAACTGTGGTTCCAAACTGTCTTCCCTAAGTACCACGCCACGCTTTCGTACCATTTCGATGGCTTTATACGCCGACCCTAATGTAGGAATGTTCCTAATCAGTATGTCACACGCATGTTTCTCCCAGTCTTCTAACGGCAAGGTTTCCTTTTCTAAAAACTCCTTTACTCTATCGCAGTTTGCTTTAGGTAGGTAAACATAGCTAATCCCGTCGTTCGTATTTGCAATCCAACTGGTGGCCGCAACAATCACATCCCGGAACTGAACGTTCTTCTTGTTCACTATAACGTACGGCATCCTAAAATTAGCAAGCAAACAACCCAAAAATGCATTGAAACACATTCGATGCAGTTTTGCATTCATTTCAACCCGCCCTTTTACCTTCACATGAGATGACCATCCACACACACGGTTTGTTTCTTAATTTCTCCAAAAGTCTTGTGAATTTACTCCGTTATTCTTTTGGCCACTGCTGTTCTCTAGCTGCAGTAGAGTACCGTTTCAGTGACCGATGTTTTATTTGAGTTTAATTTGTTAAATGACGCCGTGATCGCAGTTGATCGAAGGAATGTTTGCCACCAAAATAGTTCCTGCAGTTCAGCTTTCAGTTTGACAGTTCTGGGATGTTCGTTTGCGAAACAAGCCCACACGCACACACACGCAAACTATGCTGTGTGTGTATTGTGTGCTGATCGAACGGTTTGAAATTGACGATTTAAATGCGAGAAAAAGTGGTTGCAGCACCTGAGAAGCAATTAATTAAGCTAAGGTTGAATATAATAGCTTACGCGCTTATACTTTGATCTATAACTATCATTTCGCTTAATCAGCAGATAATGTACAGATAATAATATGATAAGTTTATTCAGTTGCTATATGAATCATGCTTCACTTCCGACAGCAACGGCTGAACGGCGGTGTAATTTCTTTCGTAAAAAAATGGCCACAAACGTATGGCTCACCTGATGCTGTGCCGTCGTTCCTACGTATTCCAAGTACCGAACAAAATTTCTGTATCTCACCATTGCTTCCTTTGTCCAGTTGAAGCTCTGCAGGAAAGACCTGTCAACCAACCTTTCCAGTATTTCACGCATTCGTTGCTCGGGATCGGACATATGCCCTACGGTGGTATTTGTCCACTTGTGGACTTCTTTCAGATACTCATCATTTTCTAATTGTGTATCGAATTCAATCATTCCTTCCTCACACGTTATGGGGTTTACATCCACTACTACTATTTCTGTGATAGTTGGCGAGGGTTGGTTCCTTTCCGGCAAACAAGTCCCGGTATCCTGCTCAACTTCCATTCCTACTCCCTTTCTTTGCCTTTGCACAGATGCACTTCCTTTCTCCAAATTTCTTTGCCTTCTCACAGATTTAGGCACACATCTGCGTAGCCCACGCAGATGTATTCTGTTCAATGCATGTTTCATTTTTTTCTTAAAAAAATACTCTACAAACGCTGCATCCGCTCGATGCACCTGCGTAGTTCCGACGTGCTGGAAAAGTTGACAAAAGTTGACGTATTCCGATAGAGGAATCTTCCGATAGCGGGTGTTACTTTTCCAACTGAATTTGGTGAAGAATTTTCTATCCATCAGTAGGTCCAATAAGTCCATCATGCGAGTTTCGGGATTAGCTTCATATGGGACGATATCGTTTATCCAGGAGTAAACACGCCGTCGATATTCTTCATCGTTTAAGCGATCTTCAAATGCGTCGAGCTCCTCTCGACGGGTAAACGCGCTAATACCAAACGCATCTGGATTGTCCGGAAAATCAGATTCTACCTCCAAATTTCCTAAGGACGACATATCATTGCATTCTGTTGCTGCAAGATTTGGCTCTTCTTGTGTTGTGACCAATTCTTCCGGTGATCTGTTACCAACCATCGACAGCATGGTTTTCTGCATACGATAGAAACCTTCGTTTAGTTTCTTTCTTATTTCTTCCTGATTGCTTATGATCATACACTTTAGCTCGTGTATCAGATCCTCCAGACGAGGAAATGGCTTTACATCTTCCAGCGGGTCATTGTCCTGCGGGTTCGCGTTGATGGTGGAATATAACTTCTTCCTGTTTTCACTTTGCTGTTCATGGGCCACCGTTTCAACCTCAGCGGACGCTTGAGACAGACCTAATGGATCTTCTTCCCGTTTGGGACTTATCCCGTTAAACAACTCTGGGATAATTTCTTGCTGTAGGGTTTTCTCCACACCCATCAACATGTCTTTGATTGGCACCTCGTTTGGAACCTTGTTTCGCATGGGAGCAGTAGCAGCGCTCGTTTTGATTTGCTTGCTATGCAGGTTCATTTTTTCTACCAAATCCTGTGCCGCTGCGTACGAATGGACGTTTTGACAAATATATTTACATTCTCGGCTTTCCCAGTCGGCCGATGGTATGATGGTCTCATCGGTAATCATCGCATTCAAGATGCTCGCGCTTTGAACAAATGTTGGCCAGCACAGGTAGAGCGTTGCTTTGCGGCGCACAATCCAGATGATATGTCGTCCTTAGGAAATTTGGAGGTAGAATCTGATTTTCCGGACAATCCAGATGCGTTTGGTATTAGCGCGTTTACCCGTCGAGAGGAGCTCGACGCATTTGAAGATCGCTTAAACGATGCACCTACTTTGATATCGCGAAACCCTCCAAACACGCAGCTGACGCTATATGGAATGCTCTTGTTTACGTTCAGTTTGACAGTGGCGAATTGTTTTGAAAAAAACGCATTTTTTTGTAAACAAATGGTCCTTGCTGCAAATATCCTTTCCTCATCGAGTGTAGCTTTGAAGTTGCAGCCATGTCGAAGGAATTTACTCCACCGATAAAATTTAAAAGGATGAAAATACCGATCGAAATCAAAAAGGAAATCATCGAAAAACGAGAGAAAGGTGTAAGCGTGGTTGCTCTGGCCCGCGAGTACAATCGCAATACGTCGACCATATGCAGCATTCTTAAGGATAAAGAGAAGCTGAAGGCTGCCACCGTTTCGAAAGGCGTATCACGCCGGTCGGACAAACGTTCACAACTTATTGACGATGTGGAAAGGTTGCTACTGATTTGGATCGGTGAAAAACGTTTGCAGGGCGAGAACGTTACGCAGCCCATCATCTGTGAGAAGGCAAAACGGATATTCGAAGATCTCGTCGAAACGATGCCTTCACGGTCCTTCACTGGCAAAGCGGAAGCGTTTAAAGCAAGCAATGGTTTGTTTGAGCGGTTC
>KZ061560.1:35383-87134 GCA_002091835.1 Anopheles maculatus
TTTTGAGATCGTCGAATATCCGTTTTGCCTTCTCACAGATGATGGGCTACGTAACGTTCTCGCCCTGCAAACGTTATTCACCGATCCAAATCAGTAGCAACCTTTCCACATCGTCAATAAGTTGTGAACGTTTGTCCGACCGGCGTGATACGCCTTTCGAAACGGTGGCAGCCTTCAGCTTCTCTTTATCCTTAAGAATGCTGCATATGGTCGACGTATTGCGATTGTACTCGCGGGCCAGAGCAACCACGCTTACACCTTTCTCTCGTTTTTCGATGATTTCCGTTTTGATTTCGATCGGTATTTTCATCCTTTTAAATTTTATCGGTGGAGTAAATTCCTTCGACATGGCTGCAACTTCAAAGCTACACTCGATGAGGAAAGGATATTTGCAGCAAGGACCATTTGTTTACAAAAAAATGCGTTTTTTTCAAAACAATTCGCCACTGTCAAACTGAACGTAAACAAGAGCATTCCATATAGCGTCAGCTGCGTGTTTGGAGGGTTTCGCGATATCAAAGTAGGTGCACAGGAAAATCAAGCTTAATTTTGGCCTTTACTCACATTTTCACCCATGTGTAGAATGCCGTACGTGCTGGTGGAAACGAAAACTGCGACCGGAAGTAAGAAGCTAGTTGCAGCACCCGCTACCTGGATTGTGCGCCGCAAAGCAACGCTCTACCTGTGCTGGCCAACATTTGTTCAAAGCGCGAGCATTTTGAATGCGATGATTACCGATGAGACCATCATACCATCGGCCGACTGGGAAAGCCGAGAATGTAAATATATTTGTCAAAACGTCCATTCGTACGCAGCGGCACAGGATTTGGTAGAAAAAATGAACCTGCATAGCAAGCAAATCAAAACGAGCGCTGCTACTGCTCCCATGCGAAACAAGGTTCCAAACGAGGTGCCAATCAAAGACATGTTGATGGGTGTGGAGAAAACCCTACAGCAAGAAATTATCCCAGAGTTGTTTAACGGGATAAGTCCCAAACGGGAAGAAGATCCATTAGGTCTGTCTCAAGCGTCCGCTGAGGTTGAAACGGTGGCCCATGAACAGCAAAGTGAAAACAGGAAGAAGTTATATTCCACCATCAACGCGAACCCGCAGGACAATGACCCGCTGGAAGATGTAAAGCCATTTCCTCGTCTGGAGGATCTGATACACGAGCTAAAGTGTATGATCATAAGCAATCAGGAAGAAATAAGAAAGAAACTAAACGAAGGTTTCTATCGTATGCAGAAAACCATGCTGTCGATGGTTGGTAACAGATCACCGGAAGAATTGGTCACAACACAAGAAGAGCCAAATCTTGCAGCAACAGAATGCAATGATATGTCGTCCTTAGGAAATTTGGAGGTAGAATCTGATTTTCCGGACAATCCAGATGCGTTTGGTATTAGCGCGTTTACCCGTCGAGAGGAGCTCGACGCATTTGAAGATCGCTTAAACGATGAAGAATATCGACGGCGTGTTTACTCCTGGATAAACGATATCGTCCCATATGAAGCTAATCCCGAAACTCGCATGATGGACTTATTGGACCTACTGATGGATAGAAAATTCTTCACCAAATTCAGTTGGAAAAGTAACACCCGCTATCGGAAGATTCCTCTATCGGAATACGTCAACTTTTGTCAACTTTTCCAGCACGTCGGAACTACGCAGGTGCATCGAGCGGATGCAGCGTTTGTAGAGTATTTTTTTAAGAAAAAAATGAAACATGCATTGAACAGAATACATCTGCGTGGGCTACGCAGATGTGTGCCTAAATCTGTGAGAAGGCAAAGAAATTTGGAGAAAGGAAGTGCATCTGTGCAAAGGCAAAGAAAGGGAGTAGGAATGGAAGTTGAGCAGGATACCGGGACTTGTTTGCCGGAAAGGAACCAACCCTCGCCAACTATCACAGAAATAGTAGTAGTGGATGTAAACCCCATAACGTGTGAGGAAGGAATGATTGAATTCGATACACAATTAGAAAATGATGAGTATCTGAAAGAAGTCCACAAGTGGACAAATACCACCGTAGGGCATATGTCCGATCCCGAGCAACGAATGCGTGAAATACTGGAAAGGTTGGTTGACAGGTCTTTCCTGCAGAGCTTCAACTGGACAAAGGAAGCAATGGTGAGATACAGAAATTTTGTTCGGTACTTGGAATACGTAGGAACGACGGCACAGCATCAGGTGAGCCATACGTTTGTGGCCATTTTTTTACGAAAGAAATTACACCGCCGTTCAGCCGTTGCTGTCGGAAGTGAAGCATGATTCATATAGCAACTGAATAAACTTATCATATTATTATCTGTACATTATCTGCTGATTAAGCGAAATGATAGTTATAGATCAAAGTATAAGCGCGTAAGCTATTATATTCAACCTTAGCTTAATTAATTGCTTCTCAGGTGCTGCAACCACTTTTTCTCGCATTTAAATCGTCAATTTCAAACCGTTCGATCAGCACACAATACACACACAGCATAGTTTGCGTGTGTGTGCGTGTGGGCTTGTTTCGCAAACGAACATCCCAGAACTGTCAAACTGAAAGCTGAACTGCAGGAACTATTTTGGTGGCAAACATTCCTTCGATCAACTGCGATCACGGCGTCATTTAACAAATTAAACTCAAATAAAACATCGGTCACTGAAACGGTACTCTACTGCAGCTAGAGAACAGCAGTGGCCAAAAGAATAACGGAGTAAATTCACAAGACTTTTGGAGAAATTAAGAAACAAACCGTGTGTGTGGATGGTCATCTCATGTGAAGGTAAAAGGGCGGGTTGAAATGAATGCAAAACTGCATCGAATGTGTTTCAATGCATTTTTGGGTTGTTTGCTTGCTAATTTTAGGATGCCGTACGTTATAGTGAACAAGAAGAACGTTCAGTTCCGGGATGTGATTGTTGCGGCCACCAGTTGGATTGCAAATACGAACGACGGGATTAGCTATGTTTACCTACCTAAAGCAAACTGCGATAGAGTAAAGGAGTTTTTAGAAAAGGAAACCTTGCCGTTAGAAGACTGGGAGAAACATGCGTGTGACATACTGATTAGGAACATTCCTACATTAGGGTCGGCGTATAAAGCCATCGAAATGGTACGAAAGCGTGGCGTGGTACTTAGGGAAGACAGTTTGGAACCACAGTTTGGTGTTGCCATTGCTAAGAAACGTCTTAAAGTAGATACAGTCGCCAATGGGCGAAGCAAAGAGATTCCGGTGACCGTTTACGAGAGCTTATCCAATGAAGATGACGGGCATGATATGTTCCTGTTCTCCGATACGGACAATATAAAGGAGGACCCGTTCGGAGATGTGGTTCCACCCCTAGAACAACCACTTCCGGTCTTACCGAGCGGACTAACCGTGAAGCCGAGATTGCCTGCTACGATAACGAAGCCAAATGAAAACGTGAGCTGGATTGCTGGATCTATGGTGCATGCCGAGAAAGATCCATTAGGCGATGTTTCTACGCCACCAATATCAACATCCAAACCCATCATTGTGCATATTCCGACCCAATTACATACCAGAAGCAAGCCAACGCCACCAGCAACACCCACGGTAGTGAATGTACCGGAGTTTTTATACACTGCAAGCAACTCAACGCTACCAGCAACAACGTTACTACCGGCACCAACACAACCATCACAACTACCACAAATTCCCAAATCGATTGCGGTTGTTGTTAAAAATCAACACGTTCCTGGCAAAGTTATTAAAGATAACGTTATTGTTGGTAAAGTTGTTGGTAGTAAAGTTATTACTACCAATGTTGTTAGCGGTAAAGCTATTAGTGGTAACGTTAACAAAGACAACGTGTGTAGTAGTGCTGATCATACAAATGAACTGTCGACAAAAAATGACAATCAATCGCCCCAGTTGCAGAATCTACTGTGCGAACTGAAGAGCATGATCATTTCCAATCAGGCCGAAATCAAGCGACAGGTGTACGAAGGTTTCAAACAGATGCAACACTCTCTTATGCAGCTGTTGGTCCAACAAAACTGGGAACCAAGCGCCTGCCAAAATCCCGAATGCGCCAAAAGGAATCGATTCACGTTCAACATGCTTAGGACCATAGAGGAGATGCAACGGTTCGAAGAACAGCTAAAAGATGTCGAATACCGAACAAAACTACACAGTGCGATAATTGACACCCTCAAATCGGAACTAGACGGGAGCAAACGAATGGACAGGATGTTTAGTCTCCTGTTTGATACGGTACTGCACACACAGTTGAGTTGGTCGGTCCAATTTGGCAAGGAACCGTTGCGATCATACATTAACATAACGAAGCTATTTGAATTCATTGCCACCACAACAGGACATTCAGCGAATGTGGAAGAAGTTGTAACATTTTTCAAGCATAAATTGGATACATCCAACGTACCGAGCACGAAAGCAATAGAGCCACTAAAGCCTACAACAAGCGTAAGTGTTGTTGTAAACAACAACAGCAACACATTTTTAACGATCGAAAATGTTCCTGAAACGAGCGGTACACAACCAATATCAGCCGTGGAATGTAAAATCGAACCGGATGTCAGCATGGAAAGTAGGGACGAAGAAAGCAATCAATCCTCGACCGATAATCCGGGCACTTCATCCGGACCGTCACAGCGAAAGACGTTCATTACCAGTATGGACAAAATGGATCGTTTCGAGAAGCAGCTGAGCGACAAAAAGATACAGCAGCAGGTGTACAAATGGGTGGACAAAACGTTTGGCCACGAGCCGGATATGGAGAAACGATTGCAACAATTGCTTAATCGCTTAATGGACGTTAGGGTGTTTCAACACTTTAAATGGAAAGTGCATGCCGGTGGACATAGGCGCATGATAGAGTACCCGAACTTTATTGGACTATTTGAACATGCATGCAGAACGGTGGAAGGGGACACAGCTGTGCTAAATACTGAACTGGTGGCCAAATTCTTCAACAAGCAATTGGCCTATACACAGCAGAGAAAACGCCAGTACAAGTTAGCTAAAACTAACGAGCACACGTTCAAACTAGCGAACAAAGAGAAAACCTGGAACGACCTGGCGTAATAATTTCTTTTTTACCAATAAATCACTTATCGTTACGGGCTTGCTTATACCCTTTTGTTTTTGTTTGGTTATATGAGTGAGCGCAGTATGCATGTGTGTTTTATTATTTTCGTTTTCCAGCCACCTTGGATGATTGGAAATGAAATGTTTCATAGCATGTGTGTATATTTTTCACCGGTAGCAAGAAGCCATTTGACACTTCTGTAGCTGCTCAGTGGGGTATTTTGTTTGTTATCAATTGGTGGAAACATCTGCGAACAATCACAACAACGAGCTAAGGACGCCACTTGCAGCAGCTGAATAATTGGGTTTTTGGCGCCCTGCTTACATTTTAGCTTTCTTGTTAAATGGTCCAATTTACGCGGGGCTAGAGTGTAGTACGATTCACAATACAGCTGGAGTGTCGAAGCACGTTTTGTGTGAACGTAAGAACGGATCGCGGGCGGGATCTGCAAGCAGCTCGTTGTAATGTCCTTGTTTTTCTCTCTTCATTTTCAGTATGCCGTACATTTTGGTAGAAATTCCGGATCCGGCCGGGGGTACAGAATTGCTTGCTGTACCAGCCACCTGGATACAGCGACAGGAGGATGGTCCTGCCTATGTGTACTGGCCATGCGTTCGAAACATCAGGAAGCTTAATGCACTGTTCGAAGATGAATACAGCACACCGTCGGTGCTTTGGGAAAGGCATGAGTGTGAAATCCTGTGCAGAAACATCCCATCGCTCGCATCGGCCGATAAAATGATAGAAACGATGGAAATGGAATATTACCAATCTAATTCAGCCATACCTTCAAAAGGCAGTGCGCCGGTTGGTCAGCCAAATATTCGTGCCACGCAAGAGCTACAAACCAACCGGCCACGGTCGGAAACGAATTACCGCTCGAAGGACAACGTTCAGAAGCTACTATCCTGCATAAACAAGCAGCTGGCGGACAGTGATCCGCTGGGTGATGTGAAACCATGTCCGCAGCTTCTCGACCTGATGAACGAGCTGAAGAGTATGATACAGAGCAATCAGGAGGAGATAAGAAAAAAGCTAAAGGAAGGATTTGGTCATGTGGAAAAATCGTTGATTGCACAGCAAATGGAATCGAATGCGATGCAATTTGCCATGGAACGCATGGAAACGAACGTTGTGTCGAAGATTCCGGCATTCGATCGGACGGAAAAGTTTAAATTAGACATCCTGCGTGATGTAGAAGAACTGGAAAAGTTTGAAGAGCGCCTGAATGATGATGAATATCTCAAGAAGGTTTGCGGCTGGATCGATGTAAGTCTAGGGTTGGTGCGTGAATCCGAGCACCGAATGCACATAATACTGGACCAGATATTCGATCGGAAGCTGTTTGCCACCTATAGCTGGACCGGCGCCGGGAAAGATAAGCGTGCGCTGAACGTACTGAAAAACGTTCTCGGGCTGTTTGAGCACGCGGGCACTACGCCGATGCAGCGGGTCGATTCTCTGACGGTGGAAAGGTTTATGCGCAAAAAATTGCACAACTCAGGCACGCGTGCTTTGGCGAAGGGTGTGCGCAAAAGTTTGCCCCACAGTCGGAAGCACAGGCGGACTCTGCAGGCTGCGTTAGCGACGAAGTACGCGATTAGCAATGCAAAGCAATCAATTCCATCGACCACGAGAGTACGCGTTTTACCCCGGAATAAAGAGCAACGCGGACAATCGTCATCTTCAGCATCATCATCGTCGTCGTCGTCGTCGTCGTCGTCGTACAAAGCGCAGGTTGATGATGCTGCTGCTGCTGCTGATAACCTGAGCGGTACGGAATGCATAGTCATTAAGGAAGATCCCGCCGCGTACATAGATGTGATGGACGAATACGAAGATATGTTGGATTATAAATGATTACAGATGTAATGGGGATGATGCTAACGCTTTTTAGTGAACTAATAGACACGTTGATTCTTCCTGGATAATGTGTTTGTTGCTAAAGAAGAAACAACTCGTTACATGCCGCTGTAATCTGCCACCGTAAATAACCGCTTCGCTAGCCTTTAATCCTCTAGTGGTCTGCAGCATTAATTGCAAAACCAGAGTACCGTGTCGGTCGCATATCTAGTCCACGGGATGTCGTTACATGATAGATTACGTTTCAGCTTAAACCATCAGTGGAATAATTGGACAAGTAATTTTGATGCTTTTCGTATATTTCTCGAATCCTGTCTGTATGGCATTACTAGAAGTAAACTGTCGATGATGTCGTTTCTAAGCATATTTTTACTATAAACTAAAATATACCGAAACAGCTCCTCAAACTCTTCATATTTTTGTTAACGTCCACTCTGAATGATTCACAGAGGCTCCCATCTATTCCAAGGGGTTACCTTTAGTATGGGACGTACTGTGAGCAAGAAAGTAGAGATATACACTTTTTCTTCAAGCAAATGAAACACTTTCGAATGTCGGAAGTCAATGACATCTAGCAGCATGCAAAATCGAAAAAGCCCAGGGGCCAAAAATATCCCCGAAGATATTTAAACTTTTCAAAAAATTTAAATGAAATCTTTTTATATTGTGTAGGTCCCGCAGTTTTGCGGCTTGTTTTGTATAGGATGTATGACTTAAAGCAAAATAAAACTATATAAACCTATCCATTCGTTTTCCTTTCAAAGCTATAACACACATTTGCCATAGCAAGCTTGCTAACGCATCGTTAACAGCTTGTTAGTGTGTTTTCACGAGCCACCGGGTACCTGGGCGGTTTGGCTCCGTGCAGCAAGCAAACAAAAATCTCTAAACACAAAAACCATTCACACTCCAGGCGAAGAAGAACGCATTTGTTGCGTTGCGAGTGAAACGATTCCACGCTGGTGTACTCGAACTTCGCTTTGCGCTTGTGTGAATCGGAATCGTTTGGACAAAGGGTCCAAAACATTTTGTTGGATGAAAAAGTTTAGTGAAGTGAAGTGACGGTGCTGTTTACTTTAATGCGAAAGGTCCGTGTTCCTGATCAACCGATGTAAATCACTGCTGTGTAGGTGAAGCAATCAGGTGTTTTTTTTTCTTCTTTTGTGTGTCATCCCTGCACAACGTCTGGTAGTGTTTGTTCCGGAAACTGCATTGTGTCCCAGTGCTGTGCAATCGGGATTTAAACAAGGAATGGGTTTAGATGATAATAGTGCACAGTGATCGTGTGCAGCCAAGTGTCACCAACTGTGTTCTCTATTTGGCTGGTGGCTGTGTAGCAAAGCTAAAGGGAAATTTATGCTGAAATCACCCCTACCACCGCGTGTGAGTGCGTGTGTGCTTCGGAATTGTTCTAGTCCGGGGTGTTACTATGGTGATGGAAGGGTCCGTGATAATGTGATTCCTGTGTGATGGCGAATGTTGTGCAATTGGGGGGAGAAAGTGTATTTCTTTTTCTATAATAATTTGTTTTTTTTACCAGTTTTCATGAGGGAAAAATTGTCCACAGCAATAGCACCGCTCAGTGCGTGATCTGCATCCTTGTGTGTGCTTGTGTGTGTGTGTGTGTGTGATGTGTCTGTATTCAAGGCAAAAGTGCATCTAGAGAAAGGATGTGAAAAAGGGAGTGACGTGTGCCAAAAAAAAAGGTCGCAGCATGCAACGATTGTTTGCTAAAACGCATCTGTGCTAATATTGTACGTTCGTTAAATTATTTTGCAAACATGGTATCAGCAGTAGCAAAATAACCTCGAAATTGTACAGTGTACTTGGTTGTGTGTGTGTGTGCGCGCGTGTGTGCGGGGTGCAACAACTGTGCAACTGGGATAGCCGGAACCTGCGGGCTATGGTAATTGCGGCCCGCCACTCGAACAAAGGTTTCAGCCCCGTGTGTCATCTCAGCGGCTAGCAGACGCAGGTGTGTCTAGAGATAGAACGTGTCGGTCCTCCGCCCATGTTAAATCCGCCCTACTCTGGCGGTGACGGTGGCGAAGAGGACGACAACAGTGATGGAATGTGGTCGGGAGGAGCGTGCGCGAGCAAGCGATTAAGCGAAAACATGACATCAGCTGGCTGCCCGAGCAGACAGCACAGACGACAGTCGACAGAACAAGTGGCAAACAAAAAGTTAAAGTTCTAATCTGTCAAGCGAAAGGTTCACGACACGAGGAAGCATACATACAATTCGTTTACAATCAAAGCAAGCGAAGCGAGTTCGCTGCAGCGAGTTTTACAAAATTTAAGTGTTTTTCTCCTCCCCACCAGCGAATGGATCCTTTTGGAGAAATGCAGTGCAATATTGGTGGGACAAATTTTCAACCTACCCCATCGGTTGAGGAGCGTCTTGATGCGAGCAACATGACACCAAGTCCATCCAGCATAATCAAACCGGTAGTCCCGGACACACCCTCCAGTCCGAATGATCCGGAACATCAGCAGGAGAAGAGTGATTGTACGCCGGAAAACTCGAAGAAAAGTGATAGCTCACCGGAAGGTGGTGCCGATGGATTTGGACGACTGCCGGGGGGAGTAGCTCCCCCAACCACACACGATTCCGTTGCCAAGAGTCTTTCGATGCAGGAAATGTTTAAACCCGGCCGTAGCGTTAGTGAAGAACCGACCACGAAAACAAAGCAATCGGAAGCCGGCAGTAACGACACGGCACTGGTGGACTCGGTCCGGAACGCGTTTGCCTTTACGATCGATTTTGGCGATGGGAAGAAACCGGTCGATTCGCAACGTCACGAAAAGATGCTGGAACGATTTCAGGCCCGCCACAAACGGGGTGTATCACTGTCGAAGCTGGAGTCCAGCTCGAGTACATCCTCGCCGTCCGCACGACAGCAGCAGCAGCAGCAGCAAGGAGCAGTAGCGTGCCGGGCACCGGCGAGTGTAAATTTGCCAAGACGCAACAAGCAGTACGAAACTGGTGATCAGCAACAAGCCGCCCAGCAGATGGTCATGATCGATGACTCCACCGGGCGACCGGTAGCGGTAAAGTTGAGGGAGAAAAATCAGCGTTCCGTTGGGCGTGATCAGTCGGCAACGAAACGGCACAGCTGGAGTCCTCGGACGAGCATGAGCGAGATGGGAGCGGCAAGTGGAAGAACGCTAGAAGTAACCCCGAAACAAGCCGTTACGCGATCCACCACAAATTCGGGACGTTTTGCACCAAAATCGGCGACGCTTGCACTAGCGCTCGAGCAACAGCAGCAGCAACAGCAACAACAGGTGGCCAATCTCGAGCGGAAAGACTATTCTTACTCCAGTTCGGAATTTAACGCAGAAAGTCTCGATTCGTCCGGTGGCATACCGTGTCTGGAGGCACCGTTGGAAAATTTCCGCAAAGCAAAAGGAGATGATGGGGAGGATGACGATGAGGTTAGTGAGGCGGGTACGTACACGATCGATGGTGCAAACTATACCGAGGAGCAGAAGGAACGGATGAACATCGATCGGATTGGTCCATCGCACGTTGCACTGCCCCCGGAGGTGGTTGATCCTGTGCCGCTGGTGCCAGCAGCAGCCGTACGTCCTACAGACTTTCGGGAAGAGTTGGAAGTGATCGATCTGGAACGGAGCACCAGTGGAGGTACGGGTGTTGGTGAGCGTAAAAATGGACGAACGGCAATGCACGAAGAATCATCACCAGCGCCGCAAGCGACCGAGAATCGAAAGCACAACATACTGGAGGTGTCCTACTTCCACGAACCATTACCGGCCGCTAGTGGTGGCGGTAAGGGTGTGGCTAGCGGGGGAACAGCTCAAGAACGCACGAAAAGCAAACAATCCTACATCGAGAAGCTCAAATCACGCATGAAAAACATCACGCAGAAGACTGGTGGCAGCAGTGCGGGATCGAGTCGACCTTCGTCTGGGAAGCAACAGCAGCAAGGTGGGATGACCGCTCCGGACCTGGACTCACCGGACCAGGGCACGTTTACGTCCGTTACGACGAGTGGTATCTTGAGTGTGAAACCGACACTGCTGGAGGGAAATCCGGTGGTACCGGTAGGCCAGCGGCGACGCAACAGCTTGACCAAATCCCACATCGATAGCTCGGAGTATGTGCAGGGCGTCGCGAAATTGAACATCCACGCCACAAGCTGTACGGCGGATGGTGTGAACGAAATGCTGGTAAAGGTGGAACCGCAGGAAGAGGAGCCCAAGATACTGAACTGCTATACAGACTCCGAGAAGGCTCATCAGGGTGGTGGTGGTGGTGGTGGTGGTCATCATCGACAGTCACAATCGAAGAAGGGAGACGTTAGTCCTGTCCGTCGGAAAACGCCCTCGGATGTAGCAGCGCTAACGTCGGTGGCGACGAAAAAGGATTGGATTCAGGAGTGGGCTAAGAATGCACGTGAATATTCCAAGTCCACCAGCCCAAAGGTTCACCCGCACGATCCTCCTCCTGCAACAACTGCCTACAGCAATGCGGGCGTTGCAGGATCAATGACACGAAGTTACGGAGCCGAGTGTGACGGGGAGACGGGCAACCGACGCAATAGCAGTAGAGGCAATCAGTTTGGATACGATTTCGACATCGATCTTACCAAGAGCGATTACTACGAGGCGAAAAAGTATGAAGAGTTTGGCGATAATCTAGACCACCGGCAGCACTATCGCGGATTGGTTGGAGCGCGCAACAACCATCACCATCAACCGGGTAGTGGAAGTGATCCACTAGTGTTCCGCAATCAGCATCAACAGCTAACGACAACATCACCGGACGAGGAGCACCAGTTCCGGGAACCGCTACCGTACGCCATGAACGAGTTTGCCCGCACCGGTTCGCGGGGTTCCATGCGACGGTACGGTCACAATCAGCATCCATCGCCGGTCACGCCCTCGCCGGCGGCCGCAAAACCGCCGATGAGTCCGAGCAAGATACCGTCACCGATTGGTTCGATTGGACGGGCGCGCAGTGTTAGCCGAAATCGAAGTCTACAGGGAAGCAATTCGGTAAGTTGGTTGTCACGTTTTATTGGAGCGCAAGTATTTCAGCCAGTTCCTGGTATGGATTGCATTGCCTGCAGTTTCCTGAATCCGTGAATCCGTAGCCCAACGCAGACCTGGTTAACGTACACCTCGTTTTCATGGGCAGGTGAAAATGAAGTCATAATTTTGTTGGCCCCATTTGCTGTCTGTTTGGCGGCAGGCTTGGGTGGGTGCGAATCGCACACGTTGTGTAGGGAACCGCAACCGCACACGTTAGGGTAACGGTGAAACACTATATCCTGGTTTGGGTGTGAGTGTGTCTGTCTACTTTTACGGGTTCGAATAGATTTCATGCCCAACTTGAGGAGGAACACAGATAGCTAGACGGTATTGGTAGTCGCTGTGAGTCATACTGGAGTGATTCGAACGTCGTGAAGTCATCTTTTTGTGCGAGGGAACCGCAACCGCACACGTTAGGGTAACGGTGAAACACTATATCCTGGTTTGGGTGTGAGTGTGTCTGTCTACTTTTACGGGTTCGAATAGATTTCATGCCCAACTTGAGGAGGAACACAGATAGCTAGACGGTATTGGTAGTCGCTGTGAGTCATACTGGAGTGATTCGAACGTCGTGAAGTCATCTTTTTGTGCGGGTTTTTGCAGTCAAGGTGCGAGAGATGAGACATCACCTTCCGGTGAGGATTATTGTACATAAAGATGTTTATCGAATTGCAACAACAAAGTTGGATACATCTTCTTGATCTTTTGGACGTTGGAGTTGGTGCAAGAAAGTCATCAAACCACCTAGTCTTTTCAAAGTTTTGATATTAACGATCGGCTCTTTGTGTTCCAAAAGAAAGAATATACTTTGATCTTTATTCTCAAACAGTTTCTTGAGTCTTGGAACCTAGATCTCATTTGGCGGCTTGTCAACTGGTGCAGAGAAAGAACCAAAGTGATAATGTTGTTGCTTCTCTTCTTTCTTGGCCTAACGACCTCTTAAGGTCATGCCTGCCATTTCTGGCTTACTAGACTAATTGTTACCGCATAGTTGGTTAGTCAATCCTCACTATGGGGGAACGGCCCAGATGAGACTTGAACCCCGGTCCTGCCGCGTGAAAACCGACGCCGCTGTCGCATCACCACCGGGCCGCCCTTATCGGTGCTTGTTGTTGCCAATATCACTTCAATCATGATTGCCGATGAAATGAGGTTATCTATAAGGGGGTCTATAATACTATCTGGGTTGCGGTATCGATGCCATTAGAACTGGTTAATCGATTCCGATTCAGTTTTTACCCACTAAGAAAACAATACACCTTTTCCTGATGCGAAAAAAATCCTACTCATGAATGATTTATGTCGTGTTAATCCAAGCTGTTGTTTTGATGCTGTCAATATTGTCCTCCGGGGGGGTCTCTTTCGTGTTGTTACGCTTTGATGACGTAGTCATGCTTATGGAGGTGGGAATGACGTGACGTTCAAGGTGATCATTTTTGTTCGATTTTATTTCATTCCCTTTCCCGTCCATGAGCAATGCTACCCAAAACGATACAGACCGGCGATGGCCAATTACGGCCCCAAAGCCAAGTACGTTTAGAGGTTTCTCCCTCGCAAGGTCCGACAACGGAATGACACATTTTTGCGGACGGTGTTTGAAGCTTCTTTGCTTTTCATTTTACCATCTGCTGGTGGTTGTTGTTGTTGTTGATCACGGAATGTGATTTTTCCATGCCAACTGGAGTTTTGGCTATTGTGTTTTTTCGGGAGAGGGCCACACACCGTGCATGCTGTGATCGCAATGAAGATGTTCGGATAATATTTAAAAATGTTGAACGGACTTAAAAACGCGGCACAAACCGTGTGGGTGAGATCATCTTTTCACACAGAATATTGGAGGAACGTGTGACTGTATCCATAAATTAAGCCATAAAGCTTAAAATTGCGTTAGAAAACGCGCATCAACGCAGGTTCAATCCGTTCTGATCGTTCATGATTCCTGATCCACATTTTCGGTTTTCCATTTCTTCCCCCAGTAATACTTATAACTGGCGCATACATAATTATGCTTCACACATAGCTTATAACTTGTATTTTCGGACCAGAAGATGGATTGGAATTGCACAACACCTTTAGGCGTGGGATCCGGCCCAAAACGAAACGAGGGAAATAGGTTCCACCGGTTCTCCCGAGTGGCAGCATAATGGGTAAAATTTTTGATCAAATAAATTATAGGAGTATGCGCCACTGGCTTCGTCGAGTTTTCATTCCGAGTCTCTGACCGTGGGAAATGAAATTTCGCCCTTATTTGGAAGTTTAGTTTCTACTGAATATAACCTGTTAGGATCGATTTGAGACCTCACTAGACTTTATTTTGGAAGTAAAACAATCCATCTTCGATTAAAAGTTATCACAAACTTTCAATAAATAATAAATTCAGCGAGTGTGGTTTAAACATGGAAAGTTTTATTCGTGCGCTTCAGCAAGATGGAAATTAATACAAGCAAACATATGTTTATCCCCCGAAACCATCCCTTGGCGCGTGATCATCGAACCGGCGTGACGATCGTTTGGTATTTGCGCGTTGTAAATATGCAAACAGTGTAATCCACCACCGAAACGACCCACCGTACCTTCGCTCCGCCGTACTTATGATGGACCGTAGCTGTCTGACAAACGGCCCAACCTGTCCGATGATGAATTTTGCTTAATTTAAGCATGTTTTCTTCGCTTCATAAAGTGGCCAGCTTGGAGCGTGTGTTTGTGTTTGTAAATTAATAAATAGCAAACGTAATGGCTGTGCGGAGAATGCAGCAGGTTCCAAATATGACGGACAGCATCTGATGAAAACCCTCGAGGCGAAGAAACGATTTTGCAGAAGAAAAACAAACACACATCCAATAATCCGCAAAAAATGTACACAAAATTCAATCCAATTTCTTCGCCGATCGGCCCACCGGCTCGTGAGGTGGTGGTGTTGAACTTTCTCCATCCGGATTTCGCGTTCGGGAGATGCTCGTCGCAATGCCTTCCGCTCCGTTTCGCCGTTTTTAATACCACAATTAGTGAATAGTTCATCGCGCTTGATTCCGCGCTTGAACAGTGTGTGGAAAGATGTGCAATGCTGCTGCTTGTTTGAGGCGTGTTTCGTGTGTCCGGACACGGCGAGGTACTTGGCAACACACTCTACAACTAAACTTCTTACGCTGTGGGATTTATTTTCACACACTTCGGCGCGTAATGATCGGGTTTTGGGCAGTCGGTTGATGGCACTACAGACAACACATACTCGCGTAGGGTTGTTTTGCGTTGCTTCTGCTACCACTGAGCAAAATAAACAGCCATTCCTGTGTCACGAGATGTTTGGTTTACGAACCCGGTTAGTGGCCAGCATAACAATTGATGATGATATTTGAGCTTTTACTTTTGGTTTATTTAATTTATTTTTAATGCAGCATTTATTTGTTTGTGCATGCGATATATTCAATGTTGTCTTCGGAAAAGTAATCTAATGAATGTCCAAAAATCACTTGCAAATATATTTATAAGACGCTACACACGTTGCTGCTGCCGGAGTCCTCGGAACCGGTCACAGTTGCGCATCGTCTCGACTGTCAGGACCAAGATTTGAATCTCATGTGGACCGTTCTTCCCTAGTGGCAGAAAAGACTGTCCTACTACGTGGTACCAATATGTTTAGTAAGCAAGCAAGACCTAGTACGGCGTTAATCCAAGAAGAAGGAGGTTTGGTCTGCTCAAGAAGTTTTTGATACCGCTTTCGGTTGTGCCTTTACCCTCGACGCCATCATCCTATGTCAATTTAGGCCTATCACGCCTCTTCTGTCCATGTCCATGTCAGAATCTTCAGATCATTCGGTGCTATTCCGTGTCATGAGAGCTTGACGAGTGTCTAATGTGCTGCCCAATATCATCATGATTTAGCTTCTCTCCCTCATTGTCTTTCTACAAGACACTGGATCTGGATATAAAACTCGGGATAATTCAAGTCAAGTCGATATCTACGTTCTTCGATATCTAAAGACAGCAAATTGTGCCTGCATGATTATTCCAAGTCAAATATAGATACTGTTGGAATTTAAATCAACTGTCGTTTTGAAAAAGATTTTGCTGCATGGGTGAAAGTAAAATGGATGAGTTTGGCAGCACTGTATGACAGGAGATAAAAGGAGAAAAATAAAAAAGCGGCACTAGCACTGAAGCATTGGTACGATACGGGTGTCTTTTTGTGGCGATCAGTTTCGGCAACTAAAAACACAACGTAGGGCCGCTTTGAAACGCAACATTGGTACCGTGACCAAGATTATTGAATAATTGTGCGTTTGTAAAATCGTTGTTAAAGTGGAAAAGACCCGTAAAACATTGGTGATTTCTTATTGTAAAAATCGCAGAAGCGTGTGAAATCAAGTGTATCAATTCGAGGGATTTCTGATTAAGAAAAAATCGTGTAACGTAAGAAATCATACGTGCTAGTGGATTTTGCGTGTGTTTGCAATGTCGAGTGGCGGCGAAGAGCCTTGCGAAGGATTTGCTGACGAGCGTACACGGAGCGTAGTGAAAAGAATAAACGACAAAGGTGCAGGCATGGCGTTCCTAAAGCGCGAGCGCGATCGGATCGTGCAATCGTTGACAAGAATCGACACGTTTTTGGCGCAGTACAAAGAGAGTGAATTCTCGGAATTGCAACCGCGTGTTGATCTGTTGAACCAGCGTTGGAAGGAGTTCCAACAAGTCGCACGGCAGATCAGTGAAAAAGGGAATAAAGAAGAAGACGAAGTGCTTTACGGTAGCATTGAAGACAAAGTGATGTGTTTGAAAGGGCAATTATTGGAAAAACTGCATGCTGGAGGTGAGCGTTCGAGTGTGAAGCAGGAACGAACGAGTGAAGAGCACAATGGATTTAGATTGCCGCGTTTGACGCTTCCAGAATTTTCGGGAAAATATGACGAATGGCTCCCTTTCCACGACATGTTTGTGGTCAGTGTACATGAGAACGAAAAGCTTTCATTGGTCGAGAAAATGTTATACTTGAAAGGATCGTTGAAAGGTGAAGCTCTAAAAGTGGTAGATGCCTTGCAAGCATGCAATACAAACTATAACGTGGCTTGGGCTGCTTTGCAGAAGCGCTATTCTAATGAATATCTTTTGAAAAAGCGTCATGTAAACGCAATGCTGCAATGGCCACGCATGAAAGACATGAACACGGCGGGTATTCATGGACTTATCGATTGCTTTGAAAGAAATCTGAACATTCTGGCGCAGCTAGGCGAATCTACAGACCAATGGGGATGTTTGATTATCCAAATCATCATTTCCAAGTTGGACGAAAACACCCAACAAAAGTGGGAAAAGCACGTGGAAGAAAATGAGAAGAATACAGTGACCGATTTATTAAACTTTCTGCGCACTCAAACACGCATAATGGACGCATGTACAGTGAATAGGCCAACGGCGGGCGGCAGATTCACTGGTGAACGACGCGTTACGACCAATGTGGCTGCAGAAGTAAAGTGTGCTAAATGCGACGGATCGCATATGTTGGAACATTGTGAAGCGTTTCGAAACTTATCGTTGCCGCGACGTCGTGAAGTAGTTGAGACGAAGAAATTATGTGTTAACTGTTTGAAGCAAGGTCATTTTCAAGCGAAGTGCTGGTCCCGTGTGCGGTGTCATTTGTGCAACCGAAAACATCATGCTCTCCTGCACGGAGGTGGTCGTGCTCAAGAGATTCCCTCATCATCTCGGGAAGAAATTCGATCGATTTCTGGCGTTCAGGATGCAGTGGTCAACGCGGCATCAGATAGAATGTGTACTTCTGTGCTATTGTCGACGGCTATAGTGAACGTGCGTACATTCGAAAACAATTGGTTGCCAGCAAGGGCATTAATCGATAGTGGATCCCAGGTAAACCTAATGACGAAGGACTTCGCTGCGCGGCTAAGTTACCACATCATGAAAGCAAAATAGTGTTGACAGGAGTGGGTCAATCTAAGGTGGATGTAACAACATCAGTTACAACGATCATACGTTCAAGGTGCTCTAATTTTAAAGAACAAATGGAGTTTCTCGTGTTGCCAGCAATTTCCAGTTACAGGCCAGTAGCTGGGGAGCAGGTGAATAGGCAATATCTCCCGAAAAACTTTGTGCTCGCGGATCCCGATTTTGATGGTGATGCTAAAGTGGACTTGTTGTTAGGATCTGAGTTTTATGCGAAATTCTTGAAACCGGATAAGCGTGGAAACATACGGCTCGACATATCTGCACTTCCTACCTTCATAAATACCGTGTTTGGTTGGGTGGCAATAGGCAAAGCTTCAGTGGCTGCAGAAGGAAGTCAAGATGTTACTTGTGGAACGTGCACGCGGTTAGAAGACTTAATTGAACGGTTTTGGGTCATGGAAGAAATTCGTGGGGCACCACAGTATACACAGGAGGAAAAAGATTGTGAAGCTCATTTTGTGCAATACCATCAACGGGATAGTGAAGGCAGATACGTGGTCAGGCTCCCATTTAAGTGTGGTTTGCAAAACCAATTGGGACAATCCGAGTTAACAGCGAGAAAGCGGTTCCTACAACTGGAGCGGCGTTTCAATCGGGACCAATGGTTGAAACAGGAGTATAGCGCTGTTATTAACGACTACATCAGCAAAGGTTTTTTGACCAAAGTAACGGTGAGCCCTAGCAACGACGAGGCACACTATTGCTTGCCGCATCATCCAGTGATAAAAGCATCAAGTTCCAGCACAAAGGTTCGTCCTGTTTTCGATGGTTCCGCCAACACCGACTCTGGTAAGTCTCTGAATGATTTATTGATGACTGGACCTGTGATTCAAGAAAGTTTGCTGGCGTTGCTGCTTAAATTTCGCATGAAGAGCGTGGTGCTGGTAGCAGACATCAAGCAAATGTACCTACAGGTAAAGGTGCATCCTGACCATACTCGTTTTCAGCGCATTCTATGGCGTGAGTCAGCCGACCAGCCGCTGGAGACATATGAATTGCAACGGGTTACGTTTGGTTTGGCGCCATCGTCATTCCTCGCCATTCGGGTGTTGCAACAGCTGGCGAAAGACGAAGGTGAAAATTTTCCCTTAGCAAGGCAGGCGCTATTGGAGGACTTTTATGTTGATGACTACATCGGTGGTGCTTCAAGCGAAGAAGAAGCCGTCAAGTTGCAAGCTGAATTGACGATGATGTTAAAGAAAGGAGGGTTCCATCTCACTAAGTGGCATTCTAACAAACCAGCGGTCTTATGTAACGTTCCAGCGAAAGAAAGAGCGCCTTCTGGAGTAAAAATGTTTGAGGTTCCACAGGAGCCAATAAAAACTTTGGGAATAGCGTGGTTGCCTGAATCGGATCAACTGTATATCGATTCGAACATTCCGACGAACAACGAGAGCTGGACGCGTCGAAAGGTGTACGCCTTGATAGCTCGTATATACGACCCATTGGGTCTGGTGGCTCCTATAACGGCTTGGGCCAAAATAAACATGCAAGTGATGTGGTTGGCAACAAACGACTGGGATCAGGATATACCGGCGGCTATGCAAGAACTATGGAACACGTTTCGGTCGCAGCTGATGTTACTAAAGGAAGTGAAGTTTTCGCGTCATGCTATTGTGCAAGATCCCATCGCAATTCAATTGCATTGTTTTTCAGACGCATCTGAGGCTGCTTACGGGGCATGCTTGTATATTCGATCGATCGATAGCAACGGAAATGTGAGAGTTGAGTTGTTAGCAGCTAAATCTCGTCCCGCGCCACTCAAAAGAGTCAGTTTGGCTCGATTGGAGCTTTGTGGTGCCTTGCTAGCAGCAAGGCTGCAGAAGATCGTGCGTGACGCGTTAAAGCATTCAGACGTGGACGTTTTTATGTGGACTGATGCTACAATCGTACTGCACTGGATACGGGCGCCTTCTTATTCTTGGGCCACTTACGTCGCCAATAGAGTGTCGGAAATACAGGAATTGACGCATGGCTGTAAATGGATGCATGTTAAGGGTATCGACAACCCTGCGGATGTTATTTCGAGAGGTTCCTTGCCTAAGGAGCTTTTAGCATCGCAGTTGTGGTTCCATGGTCCATCGTGGCTGCGATTAAAAGAAGAGGAATGGCATGTTAGTGGTGCCATGCAACCTTTGGATGAGGAGCTATTGGAGCGACGGAAAAACCCGGTAGTGGTCGCGGTAAGTGCCGAACGAGATGACTGGTGTGATAGGTTTTCTACCTACGACAGGCTTTTGCGGATCACTGCATATTGCGTGAGATTTATTCGGCTTTGTCAACGCAAGCATCGTACTGGAGGTGTTTTGCTGCTCAGCGAGCTGATGGAGGCAAAAATACTCCTTGTGAAAATGGATCAGCGGATACATTTTGCATCGGACATTAAGGAGCTATCGGCTGGTAAAACTACACGACCTAAATCACCGCTGAAGACATTGGGACCATTTTTGGATGCTGACGGTTTGATCCGAGTTGGTGGCCGCCTGAATCGCGCTAAGACCATGCAAGGTAGCAGCAGATTTCCGCTAGCGTTGCCCAAGAAGACTCGATTCACACGACTAATAGCGGAATACTACCACCGATTAACACTTCATGGCGGGCCCAGTTCAACACTAAGCGCACTCAGAAGAGAATTTTGGCCGATACAAGGACGATCCTTGATTAACAATGTGTGCAGAAGATGTCCCGTATGTTATAAAATGAATCCGGCATTAATTCAACAACCTCCTGGACAGATGCCCGTGGCTCGGGTTACACCTGCTCGACCGTTTTCCATAGTGGGTGTAGACTTCTGTGGACCAATATATTTGAAACCCGTTCATCGTAGAGCAGCGGAGGAAAAGGCGTACATATGCATTTTTGTGTGTTTTGCAGTAAAGGCAGTTCATATTGAGTTGGTGGAGTCCCTATCTACTCCAGCATTTTTGGCGGCGTTTCGACGGTTTGCGGCAAGGCGAGGGTTACCGAGCGAGGTCTATTCCGACAACGGTCTCAATTTCCAAGGAGCAAACAAGGTGATGGCTGACTTCTACGCGCTGTTGGGCAGCGATTCGGCAGTGGAGGATATCTCGCGATACGCTGCTAGCAATGGAGTTAAATGGAGCTTCATCCCCCCACGCGCACCGAACTTTGGCGGCCTTTGGGAGGCTGCGGTCAAGGCGGCTAAACGCGTTCTACTGAAGGTTGTAGGAGATCGACGGTTGGCGTTTGGTGAGATGTCGACGGTGCTGGCCCAAGTAGAAGCCCAGCTAAATAGCAGACCGTTAACTCCGTTAAAAACCCCCCCCCCCCCCCCTCCATCCCCTTAACGTTAATCCGTGTCCCCCGGATCGTTTCCAGCTGTTCGATCGATTTTCAGTTTCGATTTCGTCGTCTCATGTTTGTTTTCTTGCGGGGTTACGTTCCCCGGACTACACAGGTTTCATCCTTTCCCAATTTTCAACGTGGCAATATGACCGCAACACAACGACCAGTGTTGGGCAGTTTCTCTTTCTGTAAATTGAATACAAGAAAAAAAAAAGAATCGAAAACCTAATTGAAATAGGAAGTGAAGTGGAAAGTAATTTTTCCTCGTGCACTGGGTGGAAAGTGGAACACATTTTTTTCGTTTGTTTTTATATGTTCTTCCTTTTCTGTGTGTATGTGTTTGTAATTAGTGAAACAACTTATTTGTTGGTGTGGAGGGCTTTGGTTTTTGTAATGCTGGGGCGACAGATCGGCTAAAGATGCATACCAATGTCGAATACATTAATTTAAATGCCGAAAAATGCAACTGGAATTTAGGTTTGCTTCACGAATGCCACTGGCAAGGCCATCTGGTTTTTGTGTGTGTGTGCGAGAAGCTATTTCTAAGCTTGTATTTCCAGTTCGTGACCGACATACCTTGTTGGAGCTTGCCTGCTCAAGCTCTTCCCCTATCCGTCTCACGATGAAGTCAACCTTAACTTGTGGTTTGCGTTGTGTCTTGGTATCTGTTTGTTGTTTCGTTATCATCCAATCAGCCGATGTTCGATTCGAACCTTCTACTTTACAAACATATTAAACGCATATAATTGCATGTACTGTTGCTTATCGTATTAAGTGCCACAGTTTCAAATTCACTTGCAGCTAGACAACAACTCTCGTTTGATTTCTCGGGCGAGGTTTTCAGTTGGAATTTATGCTACAGAACCTCATTTTCAAAATTGTTCAAGCTAAAGCTGTTGCGCTGTGTTGTGTGTTGCCCTTGCTTCATTGATTTCCGTTTATGGGAGCAGCTTTCGGTTGTCATCGTCATTTCTTTACATTCCAGTTCCACAATCGTGAAATATATGTCACCGGAGTTAGGTGTGGTCTAATGAGGGCGTCCAAAATATAGAACTTTTGATGGATGTAACTGGTGGTCAGGTGTTGGTGTAGCAAAGTATTTATTACATCGAGAGCACAGTGAAAGGTTTGGACACTAATTAGACGCATTAGAAGCTCTCAAAATAGACTTAAAAGAAATTTGTCTCCTGTCCGTAGAAAAACACATTGCTCTAATAATTCATGCTCGTTATAGAGGTCCCACTTTCTTTATTCACATTAAGAAAAATGTTAACCACTCGCCTGCAGTTTATTAAAAATAATAATGCTTATCTGGTAACACATCTACATCCCTGGTGTAGCTTTAGCAAATTAATCGTTTGTTTTTGTAGTCATTTTGATGCCCCCGCGTATCTTGTACCGGCGGCAATGATGATGGAATGTTTTATGAAGGGAAAGCTCAGATCTTCTGCGTCTCTGGGAGAGCGAGGACAAAAAAAGCACATACACAAATGCATTATTCATGTGATAACACAAACGCCTTTTTTTTGCTTCGTTGCTACTTCTTCTCACCGGCTGTTGAACTCACGACATCTCGTCGTAATGATTTCATCTTCGTCATCTGCCCCATGCTCGTTTGGATTTTGGATGGTTAAGCAAAAGTTTTCCCGAACTCATTGCAACCTGTGTGTGTGCGTTTGTCGGTGAGTAACGAGCGAGCTGAAACTCTTACGAACCGCGAAGACATTATGAAAGATGTATGTCAAGAAAACGCACGAACGGGCGGGAAGGAAAAACCTGCCAACGGGGTGATCGTATTTTCTTTCCGCTGATGTGTTTACCGGGGCGCGATTTACCGTTCGGTTGCGGTTTAGTTGTGCTCGGTTTTAATGAGTGTGAATGCTGTGCTGTGGTGGATGGGTAGAATTTATGCTCACACGACGAGGGTTGCATTTGAAGAAGAACTTTGAATATGGGGTCAACGAAAGTAGTATGGTTATGTTTGTGTGTAAAATTGATTTCCCAAAAAAAAAGGATTTTGGTTAACAAGAACACATGATTCGCAAATAATCTTCCCAAGCTGCATCGTACCCACTTTTCCCAATATATTCATCCAACGCATCCGTACGAAATTACGACGAGAGAGAAAACTTGGATGCTTAACGGTGCATTTTCTTTTACTGTGCATCACGGTCACCCAAGAGGAAAGAGCTCATCGTGTGTGCGAATGTCTCATTTTTTGTGCAGAAATTCCGGTAGCATTCAACCGTAACTACCAGTGCACGCACTATATGAAGCTTGTCAACGGTGTTGACATTTACGATCGACAACAAGCGATGTTTTGCTGGATTAAGTGATGAAATTTATTGCGATGGCAACAGGTCAGAATCTGTGGCCTCTAAAGCTTATTAATTTAAATTCATACCTTTTCGCATTTACCACTTTGTCATGTTTTTGTTGAATGTTTAAAATTCACCCCAAAAACTGTTCAAAGAAACTTCCATCGCAATTTTTTGTTAGCAATTTCCCTCCTTTAGTGTTTCCGTTTAGCAATTTCCCGCTGTTAATAGTCGTTTTAATTTTGCAGACCAATCCGCGATTCCAGCAGCGTTAAATTATTTTCCCCACGCCTGTAAATAGCGCACAAGTAGCGTAGCGTCGCACGGCTCCACTGCGGCGACACGGTCCGTGATCGTGAAAATCAAGATCACGATCAATCCGAGAGTGAGCGGGTGGACTGTTCTTTTATTCGTAAACTCGACACGACGTTGGAGGATACGTTGGTCCGATTGCCTAAAATAGTTCATCCGTCCGTTTGCTAATGATGGTTGACCGGATTTTCTTTTGCATGTTGCAATACTAGCGTCATGGGGGCCCCATAGTGAGGACTGACTATCCAACTTATGCGGTAACAATAAGTCTAGTAAGCCAGAAATGGCAGGCATGACCACCTTAAGAGGTCGTAAGGCCAAGAAAGAAGAAGAATACTAGCGTCAGTAACGTTGTCCTAGTGAGAGTGACACAATGTTTACTTTTGCACTACTTTTGGATTGTTGTTGTTTCTTCTATGTGCAGTATCTTGCCTAAAAAAATCACATTATTTTGACTTTTTTGACTATGGGTAATTCTAGTCGAGAAATTTAGAAATCTACCAGGCCCAGACTTTCACAGAAGAAGAAATCTCTACAGGCACATATTTTTGGTTACCAGTACCTTGGAGAGCACGACTCGGAAGCAGGGTATTAGTTGACGGCGACGATCTTGAGGAGGTAGTAGAGGAGTTATGATACCATGGCACGATCGTAGCTCCGGATAATAACGTAAGCAGTGAAATCCGAAGGCACATCGTTCAGTGGAATCGTCCCTACTACGGGCTCCACAAACTCTTAAGATCCAGAAGACTCCAACAACGCACGAAATGCGCCATACATCACACACTGATAAGGCTGGTAGTACTCTACGGGCACGAGTCCTGGACTATGCTGGCGGACTATGCTCGCCATAGCTGAGCTGTTTGGCGATGCAGACATCCTGACGGTTGCCAAACCCGCAAGGACACGCTGGTTGGGGCACGTGATGAGGATGCCGGACTCATGCCCTACCAGGAAGGAGCTCGTCAGCGACCCGTTCGGCACGAGGCGTAGGGGAGCACAACGAGCTCGTTGGCTGGATCAAGTGAAGTCAGACTTGAGGGATATCGGATACAGCCGGGGTTGGATGAATGCAGCCATGGACCGAGGCTCCTGAAGAACGATTGAGCACCAGGCCAAGTCTAATAAACGTGCTCCCTAGGAGCAGGTCAAGAAAGAAGAAGAGACCTTGAACTCAGTACATCTGTCTCCATAGTGGAGAAGATTGTTGACAAGAAGAGCATGGATGTTAATCGTGCCTAACAGACGCACGGGAATGGATGGCTCTATTTTTGTAAAACTCTCCTGATACGTAAAATTCGTAGAATATTTAATCCATTCAGTTATCTGTCTTGTCGGCATCCAAAGTTTCCAAAGTCTTGTTTTTGCAATTCATACGTTTACAAAAAAAAAAATAGGCAAAACCGGTGAACTATTATCTTGGACGGATTAAAACAGCTCGAAATTGAATTTGATCGTGATAATAAACAAAAAAGCTGGAACGATATTGTGTGTGCAGCAACTTCTTGGTCGGCTCTACGGGGTATATTCCATATATTGTCGTAACGGGTGCGTCATGGTTGCATGCGCACCGGATTAATTGTGCACACAAGAAGACACATTTGCCGAGAGCATACCGAGCGAGGATGGGCGTGCGCTAGGTATCTTGGCGTCCGGATGCCGTTGCTTGCGTCCGCTGGGTCGTCGATTTGATGTTTTAATTTTTGATGCATCAAGTGATAAAAAGCAACAGCTACGCTTGAATTATTCAACAAGTGTAAAGACCGGGGAAGCGCAGAAGAGCAAAAAACATCCGATACGGGTAAGAGATTGGATAGAGTTGGAACGATCGTGATGGATCAGCGGTGATAGAGAAAAAGAAAAGGCATTTGAAGTTGGGGATATTACTTTGGCCGCCTGTGCGCGAGTAGATGCCGTCATTCGGATTTGCTCCGAACCATGCCGCGCCAACAGAAGCAAATCAGTGAAAGTGAGTTAACTTTTTTATGATTGATGTAATCGAACAACAGCCACCCACATGCGCCAACTGGGAGTTCCACACGTTGTCTGGTGTCCGATCAGCAGTTACTTAATATTTTTTCGGTTTTACAAGGTTACATTACCGAACGGGCTTTCACTAGCTTAACAGCATTATCTCAATCAGGAGATGAAATTTTCTTTCAATGTTTACTAGCGTCTATAAACACGATAATATAAATCTTTCTTTTTAAATGTTCGTTGGTTGTGATGATACTATAATTTACACTGATAATCTCAGATACTGTGAAGACATCGGTGCTATAAATTTATGCATTAAAACAAAGAGATCTTTTTTTTTTTTTGACGATACAGATCAATTGGAGAATGGCTAAACTTGACATTTACGATGCTCCAGGCGGGATACAGCTACGATGGTGCTTGAAACGATGTCGCCAACTGCTAAACTCTTGTAGTTTATAGCGCTTGACAGTTATTTTGCATAAGATCACTGCAAAGGAGTCAGTAGTTCTACCATTAAACGGGTTGAAATGAACTCGAGACAACGGCGCTGCCGTACACAATGCCTCCCCGTGGGTGTTACTACATGGCATTGATTTATGCTGCGTGCTTCTTTAATGACCGAAGCGAGCCGGACCAGCCGCACGGTGAGCATTGATCCGATCGTTCGACGGTTGTGTACGGTCTTTGTCTAGCGTTGTCTGCAAGGAGTAGAAAGGAAAAGTTTCCTTATTGAGTGAGACACAGATCTTTGCTTTTAAAGCCGTGCCGGTATGAGTCACTGTGGATTGCTCCAGTACTATTTAACTTGTTGCGTAGATGGCGGTGCGTTATCGGAACCTTATTATCAGTTTGCGGGCCTTGAAGTCGTCTTTTAGCGTTTTTTTTTGCAAGGGTACAAATTTGAATCATAAGATTAGCAATACGAGCAGACCGTTTTTATGAATAAAATACAAATCAAATGTATAAAGGGTTGCTCGCAAGAAAAATCGATAAACTGTTGACTCTTCTGGTCTGGGTTATCATCAGCTTCATCCGCACGTGTACTAGGACATTTGAACAAGACTTTAATTCTCATGTACCGGAATGATAAAGACCGACGTGATGTTTCACTGTTAGTTAAAGCCAGTAAGTTGCATAGACGAAGATAAGAAGGTAGTGAACATTCCCTAGAATTCGTTTACAACTTTTTTCTCTGGATTTTATTATATTTTTGTTCATAGAAAGATGTATGGCTGACACTTATCAATGTCTCAAAAAATGACAATTCAATGATTCAAACGCTTTGGATAAAGCTCGTCGATGTGCTTTAATTTTCCGCATCAACTGATTCAATTCTGGTCAATGCCTATACACCTCATCGATCATAATAGTTTGATTATTCGACGACCAATTGAGTGCGGTTTGCGTTTGCGCAACACAAATGATACAGTTTTAGCTCCGTTTTGCTTTACTGCAGTCTGTAATTATTCTTCGCCGTTCGCTTTTCCTGGACGCAGTCGGTGCGATGGACATGTTTATTAATTCGTTGAAGTTGACTAGTTTTATCGTGTTGCTTAATTGGGGAGTGTACGACAAGCTTGTAATTTACTTTTCCCTGTTGTTTTATTACTTGTTTACATTCGTTTGGATTAGTGCAGTTAAGAAAACGGGTAACTGTTCCATTAAAAATATTGTAAAACTAATGATTGTTAGTGTTTAGTGTGTAATTTAAATGATAAAATACAAAACCCCTAAAAGTAATGACTCTAAGCTCATTTCATAATAGTAAAGAAGATAATCCAACTCGTTCAAAAGCAAACCTAAGCCTGTGGCTGATGTAAAAATTAGTACCATCATGAGATAAAAGACTATCTCGATGTGTTAAGCAGCATCGGAATGGGATGCTAATTAAAACAAAGCTCGCAATCTTTTATGTCTAATTCTCGCTCGGCGCAAAAATTTACGAATGGATTGTTAATGGGTGTCCAATTAAACGATTAGCACCGAGTCCGGAACTGCTGGCGCGGGAATCACCTTGACGAGATATGCATTGAATGTCAAGGAAATGTCGGTCTGAGGAGGGTTTTTGATTTATGTAAAAAAAATCCATTCCTTTCGTTGGGATCTGTGAAGAAGATTGGTCACAACAGAAGAGGCCATCTTACAGTCCGTGTTGTGAGAAGCGTTTGGGTGAAGATGCGAATTTACTTTTGAACCATTTTCTACGTGAGGCATGAATGCAACAAAATCCGGAACTAACAGTACGGAAGCGCATGGCACCAGCAAAAACCTTCAATGAGATTACTCGAGAGATTTAGCGTGCTGAATTACCGTTTGTATCCGAACAGTTTCAGGGCTCCAGTTTCGTAAAACTATTTGCTGATAAATGAGACACTAATGAGGTAGGGTTTTTTTTGTGTGTGCTATAGTTAATGTATACCTTGTTTGGTGGTAATGGAGGATGTGGCATCCCCCAAAAGCGTAAAATTGCATTCCCCACTAAACCGGGTAGGTTGAATTTGCATTTCGCACTGGTTGGTTCGCGTGGTAAATGTTAAATTCGCGCAATAACCCATAACGATGCGTGTCATTGGAACATTAAAGAAGCAACCTTATGTGGGGGTGCATTTTTTTTTTGTGCGCGATAACTTCGCCGAATGAGAAGGAATTGTGCAACGGAGATTAAATAAGGTTGCTAGAATGGCCATGCATAGGTTTAGGAATGTTTGAGTTTATTATTTGCTTATATACTTGACACCATCCTTGTGAAGGGACATCATGATAGTATTAACGACACTTCATTTCTCGTGAAGGTCGAATGAAATGATCAGGGTGCGACGGACTCACTGTCCCTGGGGACCACTACGGGACACCGACGAGAGTAGCAAAACGCGAGAGAAATTCATGATAGTGTGGCGCTGTTGCTTCACACACCATTCAAAATGCCAAGGACACACCGAACGCGGCCTTAAAGATGACGTATGAGTGTTTTTGAAGTATGAAATACTGGGATGTCCTCTCATTAATGATGACAAACTCTCGAAGGCTGTTACATGAGAACGTTGGTGCATGACATTCGACTGTCGGCCGGCCGTGGTTGGGCTGAAAGGTGTAGTAATATGGTGATAATGGAGAGTTCATGTAAATTCAATAACGCGTATCACATATTGCGGTTGCCGTAAAATGAACTTTGTGAATGCTAAAGCTCCACAAATGGAGTTCCGTATCTCTTCGGGGAAGAGTTATGTGTCGATGGGTTTCAGAAGAATAAATTATGATAGTAAACGATTTGAATTATAGGTAACCATTTATTTACCATTTTGGGAATGTACTACTCCACGTTAGGAAGTCTTATAGGGATGATGTCAGGCTATTCTCATATCGTTTGGTTCGTTTCTAAATGTTTCATTTTGATTCAAAACTATCCTCCGTTGCTCGATCAATTAAACGAGATTTGTGAAGGGTAAAAACCTTCAAAAGTTCTAAATATAAGAGACAGATCTATCCGAATCAGAATTTCGGAGGACACGTATCCCTTCTAAAACACTACACCTGTGATTGGCATTGATATTTTGGATGAAGGTTAATGATTTTAATTGCTTTTTTGCTGCTGACGGTGGTGCTGTTCTCATGGTTAAAGCACAATTATGGTGTTAAAGTTTAATAAAAACCAAAACTTTGTGATGAACTTTATGCATCTCGCTTGAAGTCCACTTAAAAGTTTAAGAGCTGTACTAGTTTGCACTCCTTGCGTTGTGGATAGCTGTGAGTTTAACTCTTCACTGAAACAACATTGCCCATTAGAGATTGAATTTCCGAAATGGAACGAGTTTCTACTAATGTCGGCACCTCTATCAAGTCAACATGGCTAACACCCTGCTGCGAATACTACTCCGTCTGTCCATCCGCCATAGAGTGAGGATGAGAGGAGGCAAAACGTGCACGGTACGGATCGGTAGTGTGTGATGTTTTGGCATTTATTTGGCAGCAAACAGGATTTCTCCATGCTGTGAGAGAGATATTTGATGCCACCCGTTTCGTTAGCACTGTTATGCAAATCATGGGATGAAGAGAATAGGGCGAACGGGGCAGGGTAGATGACTACGGCAGTAGGTGAATGGTAAATGAGCGGATTTCAAATTGTATCCCACCGTGATTGAGAATTCTGAAGCGTGTGATGAAGCAACACCGTCAGACTAGCGTGCCATGTGTGTGTGTGGTTTTTTGTTTATTCTTACCAGTTAATGTTGACGCTATGTTGATGGTTTCTGTGTCGGTCATAGGGAGAAAGAGAGTGTATTACCAGGCATAGGAAAGGCGGCGTGATGATCCACCAGCCAATAATATCGTCAGTATGTCTAGGCCACCAGCTGATGGTTTGGTTGACTGGCTGGCTCGGTAGTTTTCTGGTAGTGCAGAGTTATTTATAGTACTTTCTTTCTCTACAAACCACTACTGACATGTGCGATAGAGCACAGTCGCTTACGTTTGTATACTTTAGGTTAGTTTCCAAGCTAACCTTGAGCACGGGAACTGTTCGTGCTATGATTGAATGCTTTCTGTTTTGATCGAACATGCTCCTCTGCAACACTTTTAACCTTGATTTGTATTTATTTTTGCATTTCAATTTTAGGATCTATCCGGCAATGAAACGGAGATGTATCTGCAGAAAACGGCCGCCGCAATTTCGACATTGCAAAATCTGCAACGGCGTAATTCGCTGCGTAACAGCTCTTCGCACCATTCTTCCAGCCCGCTTAGTCCTGCATCGCGCAAGATGTCACCAAAAGTGTCACCGATGAATTCACTACAATCCCCAATCCATTCACCTGGACTCAGTAGTAACAACTATGGAGACATCAATTCCCCATTGTACTCACCGCAACATCTTCAGCAGCGCAACAATTTGCACCATCATCAGCTGCATCAGAACATCGGTGGTGGTGTTGGACACAAACGGAACCATTCGTTGGACGGTGGTGTAGATCCACTCTCGTCACCGACATCCTATCTGCCAAATGGTGCTTCCGGAGGTGCAGGAAGTGGTGGTGGGCATATGACGCGAAGTTTGAACACAAACACAACGAGTCCGAAGTTGGATTTCTCCAAACGTCATCACACGCGGCACAACTCGTTCGAAGGTGTGATGTCTTCGCTGCCACCAAAGCCAGTTAAATGTTTCCAACAGTTTGATCAATCGGCCGGTGCTGGGTACTATGGTGGAAACAGTGAGCCATTAGATGTGGATGCAGATGTCGATGATTTGGAAGATCCGGACGACTGTCGGGACTATGATGAGGAAGAATTTGAGGAAGACATCGACGACGATGATGATGAGGAAGAGATGGCATTGAACATTAGGAAATCTGGTGGGTTAATAGCTGATAGTGTAATGCCTCGGCCGAGAGCGATGTCGCTAGAACCTCGTAAAAGGTCCGGCGGTGTTCAGCAGCAGCAGCATTTGCCAACTTCCACTGGTGCCAAGCAAGTGATGGCGGCAAATCAGAAAAATGTCGTCGTTAACCGTGTTCAAAAAACACAACCACATCAACAGCAGCAGCAGCAGCAGCAGCAACATCTTACATCACCCATTAAAAGATCAAGCTCATTCTCGGTTAAACCGAACGTGATGAAACCGGCCACACCAACAATGTCGACGAAAACGGGAGGACTTACCGGAGTGAATGGTCGAACGGTGACTGGTGGCTCTAGGATACAGAAATCGGCCAGTAGCACTAGCTTTAAGAAAATGGCCGCTGGTGCGTTGGACAGTGGCGTACAACCTCAACAGTATCATCATCATTCGGTGCAACCACCACACCATCGTCACCAGCTGGTGATGGACCCGAACTATCCCGACGAGTTGATGCTGTACATAAACGATGGGGACGATGATGGGCTCCAAATGAGAGATCGGAGACAGCAAGATGACTACTCTTCAAACTCCTTGACCGATGAAGATGATGCAGTGGATGATCTGGACGATGAAGATCTCGATGTGAATGGTGCACGTTTGGAGAAGGAACCGCTTACCAACACACGGTACAACAAAACGTTCCTGATGCGTATGGAACAGAATAAGAAACTAGCAGGTGGTGGTGGGGGTGGTGGTGGTAGTGGAGTTGTAGCAGGAGGTGGAAGTGCAGGAAGCGCGAAACAAACTGGTGGTGCTGCGGCATGTCCGAATACGCCAGAACTTCCCCGACGGGCAGTTCAGATGAGAGGTTTTGGAAGGGACCGCGCCTCAATGCCACGCGATTCTAGTTTGAATCGTATGAAACAGGATCTGAACCTGCGCAAATCTTCTACTGGGCGCGAGATGCTAATGGGTGGGAAAGGACAGCAGCAGCAGTCCACACAGTCCATCAATTCTACAACATCGTCGGCAGTGGGAAGCGGTGGCAAAGTGCAACCAAAATATTTGGACATTTCCAAATACAAATCCTCCAATGCAGCCAACTTCCTGAAGAAGGATGAATCCAAGAGCTATCTCTTGCGGCAGGAAGGCGTCAGGAAGAGTCCGAGTAGTGCATCCGTTGCGTCGGCGATGAGTCGAACCGATCCTACACGAATGAGTGCCCGCAGCATCAAGTCAGCTAGCAGTGCAGCCAGTAAGTCTAGCGGTAGCGGCACCGGAGCTGGTGCTGTCACGAAGAAGGATCGTAAGTAACGAAACAATTGTGTGTTGTTTGTTGTCGTTTCTTTATGTTTTCAAATCGTTGCTATACTTTTAGCCGTCAAAGTTGCAAAGGAACAAGAGCTCGAAATGTGGCGAAGGCGCGCTAGTTACGATCCGATGAAAGCTGCCCTCGAAGGAAAGAAGAAACAGCAGGAAGAATCAAGGCGTCTCGCTGCCGCCCAACAGCAGCAGCAAACACATTCGGAACGGCAAAGTAAATCGAATGAAAGGTTTGCTACGCTTTTTGCTTTCTTTCACCACACACTGTCACTGTTCTTCTATCTCTTCTATCTCTACATTCGACCATTTCCCCTTTTGCTCCGATTCACGTGTATGCGTAGCTATATTATCAACTCTGATTTAGTGTATCGATTTAAAAATGCATAAGATCAGTATTGTAAATATGCTTACACCTGGCCTCTGTGGCTATGGCATCTACAAATGGAATCTTTGAAACCCCGCCCCCCTTTCATTTAATTTCCTAACTCTTCTTTCACTCGCACTACGCAATGCAAGCAATGTAAGCTTTCTCTCTACATACTAGGTGTACTTGTCCTGAAATTTGTGTTTTAGCTTTGTGCTCGAATAAAAGAAAAAAAAACTTTTTGTAAAAGGTCAATAATACCTACGCACAAGTCAGTCGCATTCTGTAAATATCAAGCCCCTGTTGAGACTACCTGATACTTGATTTTTATCAATCGTTATCTCTGCCCTGACCGCACGGCATCGCCTTTGCAGTGGTAGTGTAATAAATTATTAGATGTCAACCGATGAAATGCGCTGATGCTTATCGCGCTACTTTAACGGCCCATCTCACTACCTTTTTCCTTGACCGTGTCCGTTAAGATAAACAGGGGCAACCTTGTTGTTATGTACAAAAATGATTAAATTTTGTCTGTTTTGTTATTTGATAGTAGCGTCAAGAGTATAGCGTCCCTTCAGAAGGATGAATCCAAGAGCTATCTCTTGCGGCAGGAAGGCGTCAGGAAGAGTCCGAGTAGTGCATCCGTTGCGTCGGCGATGAGTCGAACCGATCCTACACGAATGAGTGCCCGCAGCATCAAGTCAGCTAGCAGTGCAGCCAGTAAGTCTAGCGGTAGCGGCACCGGAGCTGGTGCTGTCACGAAGAAGGATCGTAAGTAACGAAACAATTGTGTGTTGTTTGTTGTCGTTTCTTTATGTTTTCAAATCGTTGCTATACTTTTAGCCGTCAAAGTTGCAAAGGAACAAGAGCTCGAAATGTGGCGAAGGCGCGCTAGTTACGATCCGATGAAAGCTGCCCTCGAAGGAAAGAAGAAACAGCAGGAAGAATCAAGGCGTCTCGCTGCCGCCCAACAGCAGCAGCAAACACATTCGGAACGGCAAAGTAAATCGAATGAAAGGTTTGCTACGCTTTTTGCTTTCTTTCACCACACACTGTCACTGTTCTTCTATCTCTTCTATCTCTACATTCGACCATTTCCCCTTTTGCTCCGATTCACGTGTATGCGTAGCTATATTATCAACTCTGATTTAGTGTATCGATTTAAAAATGCATAAGATCAGTATTGTAAATATGCTTACACCTGTCCTCTGTGGCTATGGCATCTACAAATGGAATCTTTGAAACCCCCGCCCTTTCATTTAATTTCCAAACTCTTCTTTCACTCGCACTACGCAATGCAAGCAATGTAAGCTTTCTCTCTACATACTAGGTGTACTTGTCCTGAAATTTGTGTTTTAGCTTTGTGCTCGAATAAAAGAAAAAAAAACTTTTTGTAAAAGGTCAATAATACCTACGCACAAGTCAGCCGCATTCTGTAAATATCAAGCCCCTGTTGAGACTACCTGATACTTGATTTTTATCAATCGTTATCTCTGCCCTGACCGCACGGCATCGCCTTTGCAGTGGTAGTGTAATAAATTATTAGATGTCGATGCCGATGAAATGCGCTGATGCTTATCGCGCTACTTTTACGGCCTATCTCACTACATTTTTCCTTGACCGTGTCCGTTAAGTTAAACAGGGGCAACCTTGTTGTTATGTACAAAAATGATTAAATTCTGTCTGTTTTGTTATTTGATAGTAGCGTCAAGAGTATAGCGTCCCTTCGATGAATTTCCATTCGCTCCGGCTGTCGTATTGAGCCTTCCCGTGTATTGTGTGCGCTGCAAATAAGACTTTCTGCGTATTTTCATTCGTTTTCATCCTTTTTTAATGAGATTTCCTTAAGGTTTTAAGTTGCGGTATTTTATCTAATTCGGAAACCTGAAGAATTCTTTCATTAACAAATTTCTTATGTTGTATCATCAATATTTTGAGCTTGAATGAAGAATGACTGAAGACAGTGTGGAGAATGTTTACAAAGCACTTTTTTTTATAAACCGTCGAGTACTATTCTATTACTATGTTAGTGTTTCTAAATATTGTTACAAAGATTTGTTATGTATAATCAACCGCTGTTTCTTAGCGGACCTCATTAGGAAACATCGCGAACCGCATGATTGACTTGTCTCTGTCATACGTTATTTTCAAGATTAGCACCTCGTGGTATGTCTCTGTGATTGTCGATAGGAAATTCGTCGCATGGACGATTTTGGCGCTAATACTAGATGATGTATTCAGACTCACTACTTTTGTCATAAAATACTTTTAAAACACGGATACAGAATACAGATAAATACATTACTTTAGGCGTAAACTGCAAAACAGTAATGTAACGAAGGGTCAAATGGTGGCCCAGAAAAGAAAGTAGAACTTTGTGCAGTTGTGTAATTATGAATATCAACATCTCTCTCTTTCGTTCGCTTCAATAAATCCTTTTTTTTTATATATTTTTAGCTCCGTTTTGAGATCTCAATCCTACCACAGCGGCGTGGGTAGCGCTGGCGGTGGTCGGCTGTACCAAGGTAATGTTGGTAATAGCAGTAATGTTAACTTGCGCGGTGCATACAATCAAACGCTGGGGGAACATCCGGAGTGTGGCAGTGGTGACAACCGTTGGACGCTTACATCGACGGAATCCAGCGAGGATCTAGACGGAGATGATGACTACGTGAACTAAAGCAAACAAACAGTTACCATCAGACGCCTTTAGCGTGGAAACGACTGGATGAGACACATGAGACTACAACACTTTACATGTTTGGAGCTTCGCGTCATTTGCCGTCATCAGGATAATCTTAGCTTCCTGTCTTTGTACGCTCATTCTATACAAGTTAGAAGGAATCAGTTAAAAAAGGATGGTAATAGTTCTCTAGCGGCGATAGATTTAGTCAATGATTCATGCAATCTGTCCAACACAACAGTAGCGCAAACAGTTAGAATACCAAACGTATTGTGTATGGTAGAACTGCTTATAGTCTGAAATCAATGCTATCGAACCCCAACCAAGCTTTGCTTACACAACCCAGAAAACATGTTAGGATTTCATTGTTGTTTGTACGTTTTGAGTTGACGAAACAGATTTCATTTAGTTTTTTTATCGTATTAAAGTTTAACGCTTACTACTGTGTGCATCATAGGTCATCTTTTTAACAAATGATAACTTGTAGGTCAAAAAGCTTTCCACCACCGATGCAAAATAGAAAACGTACGGAAAAGCATAAGCATAAACAGCATTTTTACGAACAGAATCTTCGTATTGTGCGCATAAACAGTATGGTAGGCCTTTAAAGTATAATATTAACGTAATCGACATAGTCAGCGGCAGTTTCGTTTCTGCAGGTTTTGTTTTTAGGTTGGTGTAATAGACACAAGGATACAACACACATTTCTAAGCATAACGAACGACACATAAAGAAGCATATTCTAATGAGCGTATTAGAATGTGTAAACTATTCATTGGGGTTAGCAGAAGAAAACAAAAACAAAACAAACCTTTGTTGACAGTTTCCGCTTGTTTAGTTACGCATTAAAAACGTTGGAAACTAATCGATTAACCGAATCTTTTCAACGAGATGGATTGTTATTTGCAAACTGCTCTTTATTGCAATTGTTTTCAAATTTAATTATGTGCAAATTCTCTGCACTTTGCGTGAGAGAGCTACTACTGTTCTAGTTAATTGTTATCGATTCATTTTTAAAGCAACTTGTGTGCATTGTGTGCTATTTTTCAATGATTTTGGGTACACATGTCCAGCACTTGGAGTGCGCTGTGCTTCGGTTTTAGGCCTGTTACTTTGGTACGGAGTGCCACGCGGACTTCGAGCCAAAGTAGACTATAAAGTAGACACTCCAAAGAACTTTTTATAACATTTTATTTATCACTGCAAAAAGTGTACCAAAATCGACGGACCGTATAACGAAATAAGATAAAGCAGCTTGAGTAAAACAAGCAGAATCTCTATCGATAAAAACAAAACCGAACGAATAGAACAAATGGGACAGAGCAACGCGGGATTTGAAAGTTTCTGTTATATTCCCTCCATAGAATATTGCTATTAATACTCTCTTTGAAAACAGTAGACCAATTTCGTTTTCGTTTACACTTTGTTGGAACAAGTTCGACATTAGCGTCCATTTTGTTATTCAATGTGCTGGGCAAACATACACACGCTTGTATACAACTAATTTGCCACAGTGTTACCACTGTGCTCAAACTGAGTGAAAGTATTTTTATTAAAATCTTATCATGATTTTTGCTTTGTTTCTCTGTTGTAGATCATATTTATCGCTCCAGCTTACAGCACACGATACAAAATGGAACGGTACGAATGAAAACGAAAGCACGAACAAAATGGTACATTGCGCTATACTATTGTGGTGATGCTAAGGGTAAGGGTGCGCCAGAAAATCCAAATAGTTCCGATGCTGCCACTCAAACGAACTGAAACGTGTAATAAATAGAAATCATATTTAGATGACGAATCTTAGCGACCAGCTGTTAAGGGGGTAGGAGCTTACCAAGCGATGAAAGGGGACTAGGTAGGGGATGGTTTAAAGGTTGGACGATCGAATTAATTTTCGCTTTTAATTTTAAACAATGCAGCCGGGTGCTTAGCATGATGGGTGCAAGTTTTGTTTTATGTGGTACGATCGAGTTGAAACGAGAGACAAACGAATGTGATGATGTTGTTAGGGAAAATGCACCACATGATGCTGTGGTGCACGTTGAGATTAAATCGAGCTAGTTTAGTAATAATAGCGATAAGACGGAGGTGTTCCATGTACGGATCGTAGATATACTTTCGTTTCTTTCTTTCCTTTGGTTTAAAGTGTCACAGTATCATGTGATGTAAGTATTAGGATCGTTTAGAACAAGAAAAGAGCGATGAAAAAGTGGCAAAAAGGCGAACGAACTAACGAAACAGTGATGGGTTGGCTTACAAATAATGTAATCCAATTTCAATATGCAATCATATTACTTCAACGTGTATGAACGAGTACATTAAAATGTATTTCTTACCCATCTTGATCGATTATACTATCACTTTGCTATAACAGTAACCAGTATAAGCCAGACAAATCATCCATATGTGAACATGCGAGAAGCAATAGCCAAAAAAAACAAACACATCCATCGAGTCCGCATCAAAACATTCGCAGTACCGTGTAAGAATAATTTTCAACCAACATCAACCGGCCAACAAACAAATTGCGCCCACATAAGGATACATTTTAATCACCTGCTGGTGCATACCATACCACAGCAAAGCTTAGCAAAGTTATAGAAAGATAGAATGGTAGCGCAAGAGCGACGGAACTGTTTGCCTCATTTTATACGAACGCAATTTGCAACAAAATAATGTTTATATATTAAATCATGGTTCACGTTTTTTTTTTACCGGTAGCTTTAATTCAGTTAATGTATTTTTTTGGTGATTTACAGTAAGAGTAGAGTGCGATAGGCGGGGGATGATGAATGATGATGATAGCCACCTTTTCGATGCCGATTTGAAGAACAATGAAAATATATATGTATATTCAGTATTGAAATATTATTTCATGTTGATGAAATGATTGTGTGTGTGTGCGCGCGTATCTAAGCGCGTGCGTGTGTTGCTATATTACATTAGATGACGATTTAGTTTCGGACTGTATTCCTTTAAAGCAGTGTTTTTGTTTAATTTTCGAACTAATGGTTTATTGTTTATTAATTTTTCCATTACGGTATTGTTCGGTTAACATTAACATAATTGTTTCTTACACGTTAACGTATTTTTAAACGAAGGTTCACTACCCTTTTTGCTTCTGCGTTTGAATAATGGAACTGTAATGCAAAGATGAGTTGAAGTGTATGTCGTTTACTATTTTAAAAGTGATGCTTAACAAAGTTTTTTTTCCCCCTTTCCCAAAACAAATCTGTGTAATCGATCGATTAGAACTAACAACGGTGTTAAGCAACGATACTGATAATGGCAAATATCGTTTTGTTTTCGTGTGTGCGTTAACGATGGCGAACGACATATAGAGAGACAGGTATAATTTGTATCGTGTGTGTAATAGGAGCGCATTGCCGTGAATTCTTAGATATTCTACTTACTGTTCTAAGTAAACTTAGGTTTTGAAAAGAGCGAACAAATGTTTTTTTTTCTTTTTTTTGCATTTGTTTCGATAATACGCGTTGAAAATGGTTTAATATTTCTTCCCTCTGCACACGGTACGTTTCATTACACTTTGGGAGGTGTTAGTTTTTTCGTTTTTTGTTTAAGAGTTACATTAAGTCAACGATAAAATGACGCACCAAACGACACCGAGATATGTTTTGAATTGTGTGTTGCACACGACGGGGTGGGTTTTCCTGCTGTTTCCTGGCAACAAAGTGAATGTGAATGTGTTTATGAAGTGTTTAACGATTCTAAAACTTGATTGGGTGCACTTATTTGGTCGGACGGTGTGTATAAGAGATGAATTTGGGAAGGAGAGAAAAATTTGCGAGATTTTCAGAAGAGACACGGACACGTACGTACGATTGTGCATTCCCCGGTAACCCGTGCTTTGATGCGGTACACAGGAAGATTTCGTGCAGTAATTAATGAATGCAATTCGCCCATTATACGGCTGCCGATCCAGCTGTTATCCTCTATACACGCGATTATGGTTGTTTGGACAATCAAATATTGAACACTCCTCCTCTGTTGGTTGTGTGCGATAAAACGAAAAAACGGGAATTCTTCTCTTACCAAGCACAAAACCATTCCTTCGCTCGTATCATCACCCAAAACGTGTTGCCCTATCTCCTTCATCTTAGTATTTCGATAGCTCCACTCTCTCTCTCTCTCGTTTTCTACTGTAACAGCAGTAAGCTTATATAGTTGGTTGTTAAGTAATTTGTTTTGTTCTCTTGGTTGAGTTTAATTTCTCTTGACTTTACGACACTTTACCTTTTGTTTCATACATTTACTTAATCACACGATTATATCATTAAAATGAAAATGGAAGACTTTTTGTTTAACGCTGTTCCGCGCTACCTACTAGCCGCCGTTTTGCTGCGTATCCTTCATTCCCCGTTGTCGTCTGTATATATATATAATTCTATCCGTTCTAATCTCAATCCTCTCAATCTTGTTCATTTCTTTTTGTTGCTTTGTTTGTTTTTTTGTTCCAATTACCGTTCCACCGCGTTTCGTTAATTATCCTTTTTTTAACGTTTTCGTATGCCCTCACATACCATACGTGTGTGTATATGTATATGTATATATGTATAATGTTAATGTAGTTATAACTTTCGCGTTTTATTTATGCCTAAAACACAGTAAATACCATCGCTTGCTGCATTGTAGAGCTGTTAAGACTTGCTTAGAAATTACTTGCTTGGTTTTTGTTAAAGATTTACTTGCTTTGTGTTGTTACGTGGTGTATGTAGCATATTGATTCAGATTCAGTGAAATAATAGATTCGGAATAACGTCCTTACTTTTTCGTACCCATTTTTCATCTGCCTGCATTTGTTTGCTGGAAATGGTTGATGTGGAAATTTGGGTAAACAGTAGTCTTCGTGCTACCTTATGTAAGGAATCGTTTCGTTTTACGCGTTTTTTCCCCGTTCAAATAAATGTGCTGTTGCAGTATCCGTTCTACTGTTTTGGCCACGATAGAACAGTCTCACCTTCACCCCCAACCCAATAACTCTCGATCGGCGTCCAACACCTTAAGCCATGGTTCCGTACTGGAACTTCTTAACTTTGAAGTATCTGCAATTAGATTGAATCGTTCCGATATAAGCATATCTGTTTACCGAAACAGAGATGACGACATCTCAGCCCTCGACTCACCTCCACAAACCGTATCCAACGACGGTGCATACAGTAGCAACGGCCAGCGTAGAACCGACGGCAATCGGTGCCGTTTCGTCACGATACGTCCCAGTAGCGCTGCACTGGAACGTTGGACCCCAGGCATTGCCCGCCTTGTACATGAAGCTTTGCATCCGTAGCTCGCGCAGATACAGCTTCGCCAGATGGCCCGACTTGTCGTTTTCGTCCTGGGCGAACATCGTAATGGTGACCTCCTTATCGCACGTGTACGACTTGCCTACCGGTGTCGGGAAAAGAAGCGTACCCGGCGGTGTGGAAAGCTTCACATCCAACCCAGGGCGGTCAATGTGTTCGAACAGCTTGTTGGAAGAAGAGTACGCCAGATCAACACTGTTCACGTACCAACGTTCGCCGCCGGGTGTTTTCGAGAAGTAGATATTCACGGTGAAACCCTTCCATGCCATTGTGATGCGTGATTCGTCTTCCCAGCATTCGCCAGAGATGTCCATTTGGTCCGGAAGGAAGGAATCGGCTTCCTGTTAATGGTAAGCAAATAAATGTGTAATTTAACAATTAGTAAAGCACAATTACTAAAGCACTAAGTATTCCAAAGTCAAGATGGTTTATCTACGAGGTAAATCCAATTGAGATTTAGAAGCCTTGGAGCTCAGAGAGTTTATACCCATAGATCTTGCTTGTGACTACCCTTATGGAGTTTGTGGCCTAAATTCGCATGGTCTGATATCCTCCTATGTTGATATATACGGGCCCTAAGCATTTTCTTAGTTTGCTATTCTATTCTATAATATTTGTATAATATTCTTTAAAGCACGATTGTTCCTACATGATATTGAAGTATTGGATAAATCTGCTAGATGTGATTCAAGTGCGAAACATCTTGCATCACACGTATCAAAATATAACCACCGTTATATTCCACCAGACTTATTTTCATCGCATTGGTCTAAGTTTAGTAAGTTTAGTTTAACATTAATCTTTTTTTCACTCAACAGGTGTGCTTTACACGTTATAACATTTTTACACTATTTATTTACTTCAGTTATTTAGCAAACGACTTCACTTAATAAGGGAAAATCCAATATTTTCCAGCCCGACGATTTAAACTTTGATTACTTACCTTATCCTCGTTGTACTTATCACGATACTGAATGCTCAGCAGGGCATCAGTCTGGATCAGTATGCACGTTGCTCCGCTCGCTCCATTCAGACGGTACAGCGACAGGGACGATGGGACGGCGGTACCCTAGCGGGTTCGGATTGAGGTTGGAAAATGGGAAAATAAAAGCAAGAAACGGTAAGAAATGTCAAACGTTCGTGTCCATGTCACATGATGGAAAATTCGGCCCCGAGTGGCGAAAAGCTCCGTCGCGCAAGAAGCGAAATAAAGTTTCGTGTTTTTCTTTGCCTTGACGAGGGCGAAATCACACACACACACACACATAGACGGCACGAAAACATCCCGTACCACCCACCCGCGTGGGTTGATGGGAAGAAAATCGATATCCAAATGCTACAAGTTCTTTGCAACGGAAGACAATTCACCATTCATTCATAAAATTGATCATGTCAGCGTTGACGATGGGATGGATTCCGTTCAGTTTTGATACACGATCGACTTACGTACCGAGCTGGACGTGGGCTTCATGGTGTACTTGGTAACGCGTGGCTTCTTTGTGGAGAGTCCTTCCAGCTGCAGTGTGCTGCTGAGGTGCAGCAATGTGGCTAGAAATGGAAGAAAAGAAAAAGGGAATTTTCCATTGGTAGTCCCTTTTTGCAAGCTTTTATCCCCCTAAAACATAGACATCTCTTCTTACCGAAAATTAACGCCCTAAGGTAAAGCAACTCCTTGCGGGAAAACATGTCTTCCGGTGGCTATAACTGCACTTATCCTTTTGTGTTTCTGCAACTCCCAATTACGTCCTCAGATAAAAATCCCAAGGATAAATCACTATCCCAACTATACACAGCACAGCACACACGCTTTCCGAATTTGTGTGCAAAACTCTCAGCAAAACTCTTTTTGCGTTTGCCAGTCGACAGGTGTCCGCCTTTGCATAACGCTGTCGAACAATAGGCTGTCAGCAGTTTTGCCCCGACCCGTCCGAAATGTGTCACGGTCGTGTCCGTCAGTTCGTGCAGAATGTAGGCATTGGTGCTTGGTGGGCAAAACAAACGTGCAAGATAAAAAGGAACACATGCGCACTGTCGGTGCACGGAGAACCGAACAGGATTATGTCTGCGATTGCGGCGGAAGAGAAGGAAATGGAAGGAAGGAGAGAGGGAGGATGAGGATGGGTTTTTATTTGGAGGCACAGCGGACATGTTGGAGTAGACTATTGAATTAGAAATGTTAGGCGGGTGGCTTTGTGAAAGGATGCCCAACTGACAGTTTGAATTTCCTTGGGATGAAATATTTCGCAGTGAAATGTTTCACCGTGCAAAGGATGAAAAGTGATTTTTTGAACTTCATTTTAATTTGTAATAATATTACAAAGTTTTGAAGCTACAAAGAGGTAAAAGTTGTCCAAAGAAGCACATATTAATCAAGAGAGAAGCCAGTTCGCTGTGTTGTCTCACACTGAATTCCTAATTTATCTGACAGTGACTTCTCCCTGCAGGAAGTGTTGAGCTTAATGGTTGGGTAGAAGTGCTAATTAATTCTCTTTAATTGCATCCTCAAAGCTAATGGGCTTTTAAAGTGCTTCCAGAATTCTTTAAATAGCTCATCCATATTCACTGAAAGCCCTAGCCTATATAAAGGATTCCCAATCATGATATTTTCAGTCAAACTGATAGGACAATGTCCACGTTCGTATGGAGTACTTTTCTATTGGCACTTTCTTTAACCGTAGCAGTTGGACAGGACAGTAAACCATTTCTACAGCGTCTCCTTGAAGATGGGTTTAAGTCGGCAGACATTAATGTGGCATACTTCATCACCAAAAACGCTACGGAGAGAGAGCTTTTCCGTGGAAGCTATCCACGTATTCTTATACCCGCTTCGGAGGATCAATCGAAAAGCTGGTGGGTCAAGAAATCCTTCATACGTATAATTGCCCAATCGGTGGTGGTTATCGATGCACGGAATGAACCTATGGTAAGTGCAAATTGCATGAATTAGGCTCCATTCCTGCAGGAACTTGCTTTATATTATCTTGCAGGAAGAGACACGGTGTTTGACTTACATACTGAACGAGGTATCCCGGATTTGGAACCCTGAAAGCAATAAATTTGTACTGTTGGTTAGTACAGCATTCTACGATCGAGCAACATTGAACTATCTACAGGATAGCTTAAGAAGATTGGGCGTAGGTTATTCGCTGGTGCTATACTATAATCAAGCCAACCCGTCCAGAGATCCCGACCGAATGACAAGGATCAGTTTTGGACATAAAACCACCATCGGCACAACCGGTCCCATCAACTTTCGGCAATTGTTTCGATTGGACTTACGGGCCCTGGACGGAATGCATGTTGCTGGTGTGCTGTACCTATTTTTCCCATTCAGTTACAAAACAACGACCGGACACTGGGACGGTACGGATTTCTTCGTGTGGAATATCATGGCGGTACAGTTGCGTCTGCGTTTGCAGCTTATATTTGCCAAACCGGGTTCGATCTATGTTGGTGGTGCGTACTCTCCGGCCATGCGAAACATGTCGGTAGACTTTGTTGCGACGCGGGATGTACTGATAAACGACGGGATCCAGAAGATATTGCTTCCTTCGCGCGATTACTTCAGCCTGATTGTGCCGAAGCCTGTGACGCTTAACCTGATGGATGCGCTACTGCAACCATTCAAGCGAGAAGTTTGGATATTGGTTGGAGTTCTTGTTAGTATCCGTGTGCTCATTGCTCACCTGCACGATGTTATGATGTTGATGGACAGGGCGGGAACGATACGTCATCGGGTGAGGCACATCCTGGACAACGATTATCCGTGGTACGGATGGATAAAGCTAGCCTCGAATATTCTGACGTTTCTGCTCGTTGAAGCATACCTGGCGCAAGTCACTTCACTGCTGCTCACCTTACGCTACATCGAGGGACCAACCACTGTGGATCAATTTCTTGCAACAAATACTTTAATTATTGAACCAACGGAATCGACACACACGCTCATACAGGTTGATTCCACACAGAAGTCTCTACTGATGAAACGGTTCGTGAAACGAAGCCTAGAAGAACGGCAAAGCCAAAATCTGGCCGACGCGTACGTGGAATTGCGAAGTCGCGTAAGGTTCTTGAACTACGGCACGGAACCAATAGATCCGGTTACGGGAAAGCGGAACTATTACATCCTAAACGAACCACTGGCGGATGTGCGTTTTCAGTATGGTTTCGCGAAGCCGACTGCTTTTATGCTGGTGGCCGAACAATGTCTCCTGTGGTACGAGGAGAACGGGCTGCGGATGCATCTGGATAATGCGATCGAGCGATGGGCAAAGATCCAGCAGGTTCGTACGCACCATGGCATCAGTGGAAGTGTGTTGGGATTTTCCGATTTAAACTCGCTGTGGATTTGCACGGCTGTTGGGTGGTGTGTGAGCGGGCTGGTGTTTCTTATTGAACGTTTGCTTCACTCAAGGTTGCGCAATCGACGAGTGAAGAAGAGTTTTTTACATTGATTGATAGTTAGTTTGATAATAAGAATTAAATTTTCGGAACACAGTTTGCATGAGTTTCCCTTAAAGAAGCACAAGCTGTGTGGTTGCTAGAAATTGTTGAAGTTTTCCCTTTGTCAAGCCAAACAGTGATGACGACATCCGGCAGACAACGTTTCCAACGTGCTCACCTGGATCTGGTCTTATTAGAACGATCAGCACCATTGGAAGAGTAGCACAGCATGATAGAATCACTCGCATCGCCCGAGGGTCTGTGTCATTTGATTCGTCCTAACACCTTTCCCGAATCCTGTCCCCGCGTTTCTTCCCTCCTGTATCCTCGCTTCCCTTTCAATACAGAAAACGTTGCAGAAGAGGATTTGGCCGTAATTTAACACCTCATTTCACACGGCCAAAGAATCTCGCACGAAGCACAGAGCACCGAACATGTCAGTGGCGTCGCTGCATGGCTGCTTTGTATGGAGAATGGTTTCTCGTGTACTTTTCATGCCGGAACAGTCGGCCAGCCACGACGAACGCGTACAACGTCCTTAAAATTCTCGAGAGACTTAATTTGTGCAAGATGTTAGCATCCATCATCCAGAGAACGCTGGCCAATCGAGAGTGAGGGGAATCCGATTTTAATTAAACAAATCTACTGATTCGTGTGCGAACCTCAAGCGGTCGTTATCGTGTGGCCGTTTTGTTGTTCTGGTATTGGAAAAAGGGGAAAATAGGAAGTACTCGTCGTCGTTCGTCGATTCGTTCCGGTTCGCTTTATGTTGTTTTTTTTTTCTCTCCCGAAGTTTGATGATGGGTCGTATTACGGGAACAGGTCGTCCGTCATCGAGACCAAGAGCGAAACAGGGGTTAAGGGGTTCGGCGGCGGCGGCGGTGGTGAAGGTGTGAGTTGATGTCGCGTTTTTAGGTTCGTTTCATTCAACACCTCCGATTGGATTGGGAGAGACATCAAAGCAGTTCACGGTTGCCAGGAGCTACAAATCTCTGACAGGCGTCAAACAAGCGATCGATGCTGTTGTTTTTGCTAATTTGGAGATACAGAAGCAGAAGAGAAATTAAAGAAAAGTAGATTTTTTCAAATAATTAGATAAATCCAACATTAAAAAAACATTTAGAGTTATGCAGATAGCGTTGAGAAATACAATATGTAATTTCATTTCCTGATAAGGTCGCTAATATCTCTTGAGTGCCTCAATGAAACATCCCTACATCGTTATTATTCAATTCCTTCATCAATCGTCTAGTTTCTGAAGTACTGGAAAACTCTAATGATCGATGAAAGAAGAACTCTCACATAGAAGAACCAGACATCGAATAACATCCGAACCGTCCTCTAGTATGTAGGATAGACTAGTAAACTACAGGAAGAAACAAGTCAAGGAAGTCAGCAAATGAAGGCCAAGATTTCCTGAGGTTGTAGTACCAAAAGAGAAGAGGAACGAAGAAGTTGATCTCGCCTGTTTAACTAACCGGAACTCAGCTTCAAGACGGGAAACGTTGAAGTTTAACTCTTCTGATAAACTCAAAACAACAACCAAGCTTACTACCACCTGAAACCGAACTGTGTTTTGTCCGTCGCTCACCGAACAGACTCTTTACGCCTCGTATCTCTAATCTTTGAACTCACTTACGACAACCGGCCAAGTGTCGTCACCATAGTAGCTACAATCCTGCCTAGCAACATGTAACACGTGGTGGATTAAACGCTCGCACATGGTCAGATGACGGCAAACGGCTTGCCGGTGGCCTATTAATTGAATTAATTGGATGACCAATTACGGTTTACATTCTTGGTGGGTTGTTCTTTCTACGGTACACGGATAGCGCGGATCGAAAAAAGGGCTCTTCGGCTCTTTGGTTTGTTTTTCCTGTATACCCCCAAGGGAGATAATTATTTGCTTAGTTTAATAGATAAATTCAAGTGGCTTTTTTGGGTGTCCTGCTACGCTAGTCAAGTCGGGCGTTGTTTTTTTTTAAAGCCGTAGTAGGAGTTTCCATAGCGTGTAATGTGGTAATATAATACTTCAGATTTATTTATTCGTTAGGGAGAAACGACACAGGGATGATTGGAAAATCGTGAACCAAACTCTCGCTCTCTTTATGGGGTGATGATGCACAAGGTCGGGATGGAAAATCAGATTACACACTCGGTTGAGCGCTTGCCGTTTGTCTGCATTTAGCCTAAAGAGAGCTTAATCTCGTCTAGGTCCTTGAGGCATTGCTTGGTCCTTCCAGAGAGGTGTTGATTTGTATCGTTATAAGCCTCGATCAAGGCGTTTTGATCGGTCTGACATCGGTTGTTTGCCCGTGTACTGATTGGCTACCAAGTACACCAAGTGTTCCGGCGTGTGATTCGGCCCGATAACGCTGTCACCTTCCAGGAGGTGCAAGAATTAACACCAACGCAGCATGAATATTTGCACGCCGAAGGTTCGGATAAGATCTCCGTGATGTAGAGACCCGTTCTGTTCTGTTTGCTTATCTTTTCCAAGACATTTCCGGCCAACCCACTCGGACAACACGGAATGGAGAAGAAGCAACTCTTGAGAACCCTTGTTTTCTGGGTCAGTGACAAAATTAGACTGGCAAAAAGGAAAGAACACTTCGAATGGGAAGGATTTGTTGTTTCATCATTAGATGGTTATTGGTTTTGTATCTTTTTTTTTGGAAGCCAAAAGCGACAGTAAGAATGTTAATCCGTGCGTGTTACTGTCGGGCAGGCTGTTAGCTAATCCGCTGCCTAGGTGACCTGCTCCGGTTTTGCCTCACTAGCAGTTCCTAGCCGTGTCGTGCGTCATATCTGTAGTTCACCAGAAAGGATCAAGCGTGTGAGAGCGACCTTTTTAAGTTTCGTTTCTTTTGGTTTTTCTTGTCCCTTTCCAAAAGGTGTTGAAATGTCCAAAAACATACAAACATCATTTAATAGACCCTTAGAGAGGAATTATCAATGGGAACATGAAAACAGCAACCAAAATATTGGTTTACCGACCGCATCCGGAGGTTGTGCTGTGTGTTTGATTGGGATGCAATATTGATTCATTGTCGATGGCGTGAATGCAAATCAAACGTTTGACATTTTATTGGGAAGAAAGGACATTGCGTTCATGTATCCCAAGTTCCCGGCCAAGGATTGGAAAATGATTCAAAAGCCCCCTAGGTCTAGCTATTGTGTCCCTTTCTAGAGAAGGGATCGATTTGCAATAACAATCGCTCTCGAGTGGTCCTTGATCTTTGTTTTCATCCTGCCATTCATCCTTTTCCAGCGTGAAGCGTGTGTTTATTCGCACCTCAATAATGTTCACACCCTGCCCGATACAGTAGCGATGATCGCATAATTTGCGGATTACAACAAGCACACACACATGGGCTTTCCCTTTCTCCCTGCAGGATTATGGTTAATTGTCCTTAAAAGTATATTTACCACAAAGAAACACATAGACCCCAGACATTCGTCGTGATGCAAGCAGGGACAACGGAGCAACAAAATGCGCAACTGCTGCGTGTCCTGCTGCGCTATTACGACCTCGAACCCCGACAACGAGAGTTCCCGTCGCGAGTTATTTCAGGACGAGCAGCGTGAATTCTCAGTTGCACACTTTTTTTTTTTCCACCCGAGTCGAAGGTGTTTGGTCGTGGGAGATGATCGTGTACAATACGGCAAAGAAGCACCAAGAAGCTTCGGTTTCTTTAGTTTTAGAAGATTAAGAAAATGTTATCCTTTTTCCTGGTATCAAAAAAAGGACCTCATTTTTTGCTCTTCAACCCAAAAATGTCCTTAAACTTTCGGTGTGATCGCTACAACACGTAGTGTGATTTTTTCACTAATTGGAGCAGCTATGAAGTTTGTGGTGCGCTGCAGAAAAATGCTTCTCCCCATGATTAATAGGATGCCACAATAAATCATGTTTTCTTCAACCCTCTGTTAGTGGCAACTGCGGTGCGGTGAAAACATGTCACTTCTATTCCCTAACCATTTCACACTCACATTACAGGGACCGGGATCGAACGGGGTGTGTTTTCCATTGTGCGGGTTGAGCTAATGAACTGATCGTGGACACACCGACCGCACCCGTGGAAGGTTAAAAAATGAGCAAGGTATGATGTGACTGGAAGGAGAGAGAGAGAGATTTTTCGTGGAAATTGGAGATCGGCTGTACCAGCTTCATTGTGGCGACCAGGTTTAGAAAGGTTGTGTTAAGTACGGTGTTTTTAATATGTGTTTGAAGCACATTTTTCACTAAAAGAAACATTAGTCCAAAGAAGGAGAAAAGTTGGGACGGTAGCGCCACTTGTCTACGGTGTAATGGGACACTGCTCATCCGCAAATAATGAATCATCAACTTAAAAATAAAGAGTGCTGCTAAAGTTGCTTGCTTAGACTACATGTTAACGTTACGTTTTTTATAGGAATTGTATATATGATATAATGATATACTTATCTAAACTTCATACTTCTTATGTTAATTGGTCAGATAGCTTAATCGACAATTAAGGATTCTCCAATACATCTTGTCAGTCAAAATCAAACGGTCGTCGAAGAAGAGACCTTGTTGCCCAGGAATCTTGTCGTCCAAAGGACCTCGTACTCCCAGGGACCTACAAACAGACCTTCTTCAGTTGTGACTTATAATGTCTTCTTACTCAAGATGGAGACGGATCCATTATGGTTGAGTTATAACTCCAGTTCTTCCAGCTGCTAAATTAAATTAAAATATCGGTAAAAGGCCGCCCAGAGTGAGGGACATCGGTAGGATCAAATTTCCAGGAAAAAGCGTGCTATTTACAGGATCTGTCCTGGTCTCTGCAAACGTATTTTGGCAGGATTTTGACACGTTTTTGTAAATAACGTTGGCAGGATTTTGATCGAAGTAAAATAGCGTATTGCCTCAGAATTCTCACGTATTTCAATGCCATAGACACATTAACTGAACATTGAAACCCAGTCTAAATCGTCTCCCGTCGGTTGTAACAATCTATTAGACAATAACTCGCCGGCTCGTCGATAGAAGGTTCTCCAGTACGGTGCATCATCTAAGGAGTCTCGTCTAAGCAGTCTCGTCCAATGTTCCTCATACAAACCAGGTTCCAGGTGAGACCTTCTCGTTTTATATAGAAGTGTTTCAAGCAGCAGTTCTAGCTACACAACATCACATAGAATTTGATTGAATGATAAGTACGATCAAGTGTTTAGCTAAACATATTACAACTACTTAATTTCTTCCCTGTTCACTTTAGCTTGAAGAAATATCAAAACATATTTATTTATCTCAATATATCATAATGATTTAAACGCTCCAACACAACAACACACCCTTTCAGTATTTTGATCCTAATCCTGATACTGTTCCACGTTATTTACATCTATACTGTATCGTTCTGTTTTGTGTTTACTCTACTCTCGGGACTGCGAACTTACCCAAGAATGCACAACACACAATGGCTGCGTGTCGGAAGCGATTAAGGACTAATGACCTTTTCTCCCGTTTTTTTTTGCCACGTTCGCATTCGCAAAGATCGCTCTCTCGCTCGCTCTCTCTCGCTCTGTTTAATTAAGATGTACCACAGCTTCTATGATTTCATTGTAATGCCGTTGTTTTGGAAAGCATTGCAAAGTTATGCAAACTGTCCGTCCGATCGTAAAGCACTGCTGCTTGTATTTCTGTCCATCGGTTCCCCACACTACTGGGGCGCATACTTTTTTTTGCGTTGTTGTTTTCGACCAAATCAGCAATATTTTGCGTGTCGTGCAAAGTGTCAATCTGTGTTTCCCCGTGCTGTGTTCCTTCCCAGCCTTACGCGATCATGCGCATATAACATAAACAATCACCGTCGGTTCTCCCCTGCTCTCGCCGCTCGTTCAAGATCACTTTGCATCAAGGCGTCTCGCTTCCGTGCCTTGAATGTCTTCGAAGGGCAATGAAAGTGGAGAATGTCTGGACGAATGGGCGAAAGGAAGCAGTTGCAGGGTACGTCTGTGAACGGACGTCACGAATGGATCACATTCTGTCCGTGCAATGTGGAGTTTATAAGTGGGAGACCTCGACTCCTCGACAAACCGTTGGCTCTCACGATTAGATAGAGCTGGATGGATATGATTGACATTGGATATGTCGTTTGTTGTGTCTCCAACGATGATTTCTATCCCAGAATTTTATAATTACTTGATCAAGTCTTATAAGGCCAGAGCGAGGCGTGGAATTGCCTAAACGCCACTGTAAGTTCTTCTCGTATTGCATAGTTCCTTAACCTCTTAAAGACTCCCGATATCTTCTCTTACATATGATCTCTTGAAGAGCTTAATCTAGTCCTTCAAAAACATTAAATTATCTTCAAACAAGTTCAACATTGAAAACTCAACACATCATTCCCTTAGCTTTGGGTCTACAGAGTGCCAATAAAATTGCTGACCTGTT
>KZ061560.1:92251-120151 GCA_002091835.1 Anopheles maculatus
TGTTCTGGAAACGTTGCGCAATTCAAACAAACCCAATTTAGGGGGGCGGCCATCGAGGACATTCGGGTAAATGGGAGTTGTTTTCCTTTGCTGAACTACGCATTTATAAAGAGCATGCGATGGGTAATCTAAAGTTCCCGGAATAACTTTTTTAACATTTCAAAACGTTGTCTTGAAGGTGACGAGACCACCAGACTGGGAGGCTTCCGTTAAGGAAGCGAATCACTAGAGGAATCACAGGGGATGTGATAGGCCACACCCTTCGCTAGGCAACGCATAAAACCGGAAGCGAGATGGTGGACTCGAACAGCACCAATTGCGCAAGACAAGGTTTCAGGTTTTTTGGGGACAAGACCAGACAGACGACACGAGTGAAGCAGGGAAGACTAAAGTTATGTTCACTTTCGGGTGGCCTTTCGGGTGGCGTCAGAGATGCTCCTTCCGCACCACACAAAATATGGCAGATTTCAGCGAAGGAATTCTTCTTGCGGCGCGAAATGGATGATAAATCAATGGAGAAATATGAGTCGCACAAGCCGTTGATGGCTGGTGCCGTTACGCGTGACAGCTAATGAGTTTTGAGGGCCGACGAACACGTTGGTTGACGTGTCCGTAGACACTGGACATAATCAACGTTTTGTGCGTGTGTTTGTGTCTCAATTTATTATACAAAGCAGCAACAATCGTTTAACGACAGCGTAAAACACTTTTACCGGTAAGTTTGCGCCGCACATATATCACTGACGACCTTTACGAAATTCTTCCTCGAACGGATGGTGCGGATGGCCGAAGCTGAAAGACTCCGGACAGATGCGACCACCCCGTTCCAGCGCTGCTAGTCGTAGCATATCGTCCACGCCCAGCTCAAACTCGAAAACGTCCGCATTGGAGGCAATCCGTTGTTTACTGACCGACTTCGGTATGACCAAGTTATCCAGCTGAATCTGATAGCGTATCAGTATCTGTGCGGGCGATTTGGAGTGTTTCTTGGCCAGCTTTTTAACGACGGGATCATTCATCAGGACGGGATCGTCCTGCTTAACCCACGGTCTTGCCGGTGATCCGAGCGGGCTGTAAGCTGTAATGGTGATACCCTGCTCTTGGCAGAACTCCCTCAACTGTTCCTGTTGCAGGTAAGGATGGCATTCAATTTGGTTGGTAGCTGGAGCGATATTAGCCACATCCAGTATACGTTGCACCTGTTGGACGTTAAAATTCGATAGTCCGATATTGCGCACGAGACCCGCATCTACGAGACGCTCCATCGCCGGCCAAGTGTTAACATAATCGACATCGGAAAAGTGAACACGCTTCCCGTCTGGACGTAGCGGAAACAGCTCGTCACCTTCGCGGTATGCTTGGGGCCAGTGGATAAGGTACAGGTCAAGATATTTGAGGTTAAGATTGCGTAGCGTCACCTGTAGCGCCCCTTTCACTAGGTCCGGCCGGTGGTACGTATTCCACAGTTTGCTCGTCACGAACAGATCCTCGCTGAAAATGTGAATTTAAAATTAACAACAACATATGACGTCTACAGCTGGCCGCGCAGACTTACCGTTTGACAATTCCTTGCGCGATTTTGGCAGCAATACCAGCGCCTACTTCGTGCTCGTTCTCGTACACATGAGCACAGTCGATGTGTCGGTAGCCGACACTGATCGCATCTTGCACCGCTTGGGTAACCTGTCCCGGAGGTGACTGAAAATGACAAACAGGACGAATCAAAAAACGCGTGCACGGTGTGCCCTCTAGACTCTGGACTTACATTCCATGTACCGAGACCTAACACCGGTACGGAGGCCCCATTTTTGAAGAACACATTTGGAATTTTTGGTGCCATTGAGGATAGAAATTGCCGTAGCGCGGCTGAGCGTAGTTCTTAACTCACCACAGTTTACTTGTCGACTGAGATTGGCTGTGAGATCGTTTGCTGCAGTCAGTGCAATGCTGGCGCAATGCCAAGTTTTGTTTGTGAAGTTACTGCCAAATTTCGTTGGTGACGTTGTGATGATGCTATAAGTGACTTTTACGTGTGTCTTGCTGGTTGCCAATAGAAACAGATGTTTGTTTACATGAAGTTGGAATTGAATAGAAATGAAAATTCAAATTCTTATCAAAACAGTTCCTCTTAAAATATGTAGAAATTATTTATTTAATTATTTTCCGAGGAGAACAAGTAATACCACATTTTATTCAATGAAGCACAATGCATCCATTTCTTTTTTAAATCTGTCCACTGCTCCAAATCATTCTTCTGAGGTATATTTTACAGTGGAAAATTGCACTTCATTAAAATAATCACATTGGGCGTGTATCACTTTCCATGCTTTTTGCTCCAGGCTATTCTGGAAGCTTATTGCTTCACGCACCGGGTCCCAAAACGCAGTATATTTAGAAGAGAGAGAAAAAAAAACATACAAACTTCCAGCTGTTTCGTGCCAAAAGTAACAATTTTTCCCTGACGAAGGTTTCGTTCCCGTTTGATGAAGAAATAATAGTATAATAATTCGTATGATTAAATTTATCAACAAGCGCCTACCGGTGTGTGTGTGTGTTGCCCAAAGGAAGGAACGAGCTGCGAACTGTGCAGCATCCTTAAAGTGGGCGGAGCCAACGATGGTATCCTTTTGCTGTTTCTGCACACGCAATTGACGCCATCTCGCTTGCGTGTTGCGAAAAAGACACGGCACATCGGCAGAACACATCGCGCAGCAGGACAAACATTGTCATTACCATGGTAACCGTTTAGCACATTGCTTTTGCTACAGTGTTTCTTAAGCTTGTATTACAAATTGTTGTTTAGCTTTAATAGTTTGTTAATTATTGAATGTTTTTGTACTTGTTTTAGAACAATTTGTTTTAGATTCAGTTTAGTAGCAGGAGTATCAGCTATAACAACATCCCAAAACAACCTAAGAAACACTGCATTTCTATAGCTGCTATCTGCATTCCGCACCATTTTCTTCCTGTCTGTTAAAACATAGCCCTGCTTGCATTTTCTCTTTCTTTCTTCATCTCTCTTTCTTTCTATGCTCGAACCTCGCGCAGGACTTTTCGTTCGCACACCGTACGCCGTTTATGCTGAGCGACATAAAAATTTGTAAACTGAGCCTGCCGAGCGTTGGACAGAAACGGAAGAGCAACACACACACGCGCTTCATCGAAACGAGACAGAACGATAGGTTTTGCAGCAGCGGTCAGAAGATTGACGGGTGCCCGACGTCCGGACAACCCTTCGGGAGGTGTCTGAAACCATGTTCGCTATGCGTTTATGAATGAAGAGCCACCGTATCCGGCTCGGGGAGGAAAGAGAAGGTTCGGGAGCAGTGCCGGGCAGCATAAGAGAGAAGCCTAACTCCGTTTCAATTTCGGAGGTGCGGTCTCCTATGGTTCAGTATGCAATTTTGCGTCGATCGGTGCGGTTCCAGTTGTCGTGGTGTGTGAGGTCGGTCACGCATTCTTTAGACCTTTGGTGCTGGATGGTGTAGTTACACTAATCAGTAGTTCTGTGGTAAAGTGTGTATACTCTATAAAGCAGTGTCAGTGAGAAGAAAGGTTGGAAAAATATAAATTCACTAAATTATGTAAAAAAGAAAAAAACAATCGAAAAAAAGTGCAAAAAGTGTTAATGAAACAAGTCGATCAAAGAGAAGCGTTGGTGACATTCAAAATCAGTGCTTAATCATGAGAGAAAACAGCTAATTACGAAACATAATAAGGAAGCAAACTTGTGACATTAAATTGAAGTGAAAAAGGTGAACAAATCAAGCAAAAGCAAAGTGCATCAACACAATGGATACCTCAGGATTATCGCCACTAGCCGATCTGGACTCCAGTTCCGGTGGTTCGGATGGCGTCGGAGGATTCAACCATGGACAAAACCTTTACATGACACAAAACGGTAGGTTTGCTTATTAAACCATTATTCGTACGATTTGTGAAGGTTTTAAACATTTTTTGTTGGTTAATTAAGACATCAAAATACTTCTTTTCCTGGTTGATTTAAAAGATTTATCTAAAGTGGTATTATTATTCAATTTGTTTGCTTTATCATGCTTTGTATGCTCATTGTTTCTTATAATTTCATAATTAAAATTTAAATTTATTCATTATTTTCATCTTTTTCAAGTTTTTTTGAAATATTTAATTGTTTTACTGCCAGTTTTTACACTACTGATTTCGAAATAATTTGCTAGTTATTTTCTACCAGTTTTTTCTCCTTTCTTTGCTTAATTTCCATTCCTTTTGCATAATTTAAACAAAACACTTACAATTATTTTTTCTTCTTAAACGTTAGTAAAAGTTTTGTGATTTGACATTGTGTAGTTGCACATGTTTGTCAAAAGGTTTTCGTGCTTTAAAGCATGTTATAAATGTTCAAAACAGCTGTTATTATTTTCTTTAATCGTACAGAAAAGGGCTGTCCGTAGGGATTACTATTAATGTACAATAAGTAAAAGAAATATATTTAGAAAAAGTATTCAATGTGGTATTAAAGAAGTAATAGGTAATTTAATAGTAACCTTTCCAACCCTTGTCGGATCGCCTCCATCGACAACGATCTGTCATCACTATTATTCCACTAATTATGCTGCACTGATTCCTGATCCGCTCGGTACCGATCGGACGACATTGTCGATCGTGTACCCTGCCGTCCACCGTCGTTGTCGCTTGTTCTGCTGTTTTGTTTAATGAGTTCTCACTTTGAAATGTGATTCCATTTGCCACAGACAGTCGAGTGTGTTGCCGCATTGAACAAAACCATTTTTCGAGTGTAAATAAACTAAGAAAGAAAGCGAAAAACGGTAGCAGCAGCAGCTTCTCGATATCCGATGCTGCCCAGCCCGGTGCTTGGATATATTTAGTGAGAAGAGTTACACCAAAAGCAAAAGTGTTGTAGAGCATTATACAAACATACAAACATACCGTGCGTGCACGTCCAGATTCCGAACCGAACCGGCAACAATCCGGGCAGTTGGCAGACAAAACGCCGTGCCTCCTTATTCTTACGCTGATTGGCGAATCGGTTTTATGTTTAAGTGGAATGTTTTATTGGCAAAACAGCCCGCTCGTGACTAACTTACGATAAACATTGCACCAATCGGACTATCGGGCCACTTCCGGCCGGGGATGAAAACCGAACGATACTTCCGGCGGAGTATATTTTGCAATCCGATGAAATGTGATGCAGGATGGTCTGTTGATTGTGTTGTGATTGTTTAGGATATTGAAAACCAACGAGCATAAAACATGAAATGAGTAGAAAATCGCTACAAATAGATTGAATGTAGCAACTACCTTAATGAAGGTTAAAAACAAGAGAATTAAGCATTATTTTAAACAAATATTTCTAATAATAGTTTTGTAAGATATATCTCTCAAAAATGTTATTAGAATCAAAATCAATAATAAGCCAACTGTCTCAAACAAATTGAATGGTTGAAGAAAGAAGAAAGGATAATTGGTAAATTGTTTAAAACTTCTTAATACCAAACTAATAAAAATGTAATGTGCTATAAACATGGTGCAAATATTCAGGAAAAAAGCAATATTGCAACAATGCGCTGATGAAATTGTGCTATAAAATTTTACACATATTTTATTAGCTTTAGAAAAGAAGAAACTGTTCGAAGCTAGCTTTTTTTCTTTAGGAATGCCCCAAACATGTTTTTAAAAGTTGAAAGAAGTTCGTTCAGTATAATAAACTGATGATTTTCCAATAATTTTAACACGCAGTAATGGCTAACTAGTCGATAAAAATGAAAGAATTACGCCTCATTTTTGGCGACTACTTAATTTGACTTATAAACTATATGAAACGTCAAAGTAGTAGTCAACAAACTAGAATGTAGCATGGAATGTAAAGATTAAAGGTTAATTCAACAGATTTTACTATAAAAGACGGAAAAAACAATACATTTTTGTAGTTTTAAAATAGAAAACTCATCAGTAAAATGACTTTTTAGCAACAGTAAATAGTGTGACATAAAATAGCAAAAACTGGAACATAGATTCATATTAACTAATGATTTAGTAATCGATTAAGTATACAAAATACCATGGATAAGTACCCAGCAGTAGAAAGAACTGTCCTTAAAGAGCCTTGAATATTCGGCAACGTGGGAAATCTATGTGTAGGATGTGATTATATGGTTGACACAACCTAGCAAGTCGTTAAGCTAAGAAGAGAAAGAGATATGGCAGAATTTGTTTACTTGTGACGTGCTTAGGATGGCCAATCAGTTTAAATGGTTGGGTCTGGTGGGAATTGGATTCACGCCGCATTGGCAAGCCACAAGAAAAATTGTAGTACGTTTCTTAAAGGACTATTTTATCTGGGAAAGCAGAGAAACAAACGTGGCGGGCATGCCTAACGGGCATGACATTTGAATGAGAAACAGAGAAAATACTACTTTAATAAAATGTTCGGATAAAATTGCACATACCTTGATTTGGGATACAACCTGAACCTGGCCAAGTTTCTTCAAAAACTCCTCGTTCTCGACGTTAATAGTGGCTATTTTACTTAACGATGCCTCATGTCTCTGACAATAGAATAAATAGATAAATAGAAGGCTCTAAATTAGACTTTAAATCTTAAAAATACATTTATGATCAATTAGCAAATAAAAATGCTCAACGTTTTTGCCTTTTCCAGCTTACCGTGACAACCAGAACCCGATCAAGACGCTGTTTTTCTCGGAAAAGCTGCAAGAGTTCACCGACAAGGAACCGTCGTATCACCATCAGGAGCGAAAGTTTCACGACACCACCAACTACAATAATCATATGAAACAGGCCGGTGGACACCAGGGACAGGTGCAACACACGGGCGACATTATCTACTATGCCAGTAAGTGTGCCATCATAACTCGCTTGTGTTTGTTCTAGTCCGAGGATTAAGCTAATGTTTGCTCTTCAAACTCTTCCAGGTAAACCGATGAGTGAAGGATCGCCGGGCAGTGTGCTGGTGAATGGAAGTAGCACCAACGGAAGCACCACGGGAAGCAATGGCAGTAGTCTCCTGTCCATTCCAAACACTTCCGTAGGAGGTGGTGTCGTGCCGAACGGTCTTCCATCGTGTGGAGCGTTGGCACGTGCCGACAACAACAACAGTTCGTATCTGCAATCGTTGCAACCTCCACCGCCACCACCACCATCCTCAGCACCTTCCGTGCATCCTTTGGCGACCTCCAACGGTACAGCCGACCTGGAGCGCAAGTGCTTTAGCTTCAGTCCCGATCAGATCCAGTGCATGTGTGAGGCACCGTATCTGCAATCGTTGCAACCTCCACCGCCACCACCACCATCCTCAGCACCTTCCGTGCATCCTTTGGCGACCTCCAACGGTACAGCCGACCTGGAGCGCAAGTGCTTTAGCTTCAGTCCCGATCAGATCCAGTGCATGTGTGAGGCACTGCAGCAGGAAGGCGATCTCGAGAAGTTGGCCACCTTTCTGTGGAGCTTATCGCCGAGCGATCTGATCAGTGGCAACGAGAGCCTACTGCGAGCTCGTGCCCTCGTTGCGTACCACCGTGGCCTATACCACGAGCTGTATGCCGTGCTGGAATCACACTTCTTCTCGCCAAAGTACCATGCGGATCTGCAAGCGCTCTGGTTTAAGGCACACTATCGTGAAGCGGAGAAGGTCCGTGGTCGTCCACTCGGTGCGGTCGACAAGTATCGGTTGCGCAAGAAGTACCCGTTGCCCAAGACGATCTGGGACGGCGAGGAGACGGTTTATTGCTTCAAGGAAAAGAGCCGCAACGCGCTGAAGGACTGCTACACGCGCAATCGCTACCCGACGCCGGACGAGAAGAAGACGCTGGCGAAGAAGACGGGCCTAACGCTGACGCAAGTGTCCAACTGGTTCAAGAACCGTCGCCAGCGGGACCGAACGCCCCAGAGCAGTCGACCGTAAGTGTTTGCAACATGTGTAACTTGATGCTGGGTTCTGGACATTTCGCAACGGTTTATTGCGTCCTTCGGATTGCTCGACTGGATTGCTGGCCCGGGCAGTAAGGATCAAACGCATCCCAAAAACACATGTTTTCACTCTCGGACTTTTGTGGATGGGAGTAAATACCGAAAGGATCTTCGCTTGATGTTTTCTTCCCGGTCCCTTGGGCTTGGGCTACGAGGGACAACCATGTAGGACGATAAATTATGACGTCAAGGATTCTTTTTTTTTGTGTTGATGCTAGTCCCGGGTGCTCATTAACGCATGCAGTGCGCGTTGGTGATGTGTCTTTTTCGAGCCATCGCCAGAAGGGCGTGAAGATATCCGTTTTTCGACCCGCTTCTCGGGTTCGGTAAAGAAGGACTTATTAATTTGGGGAAAAAAGGCAAATGCGTTCCCGATGCGTTCCCGATGGATGACTGATTTTTGAAGCTCTCGCTTAAACAGTTTAAAGCAGACACTCCGATGAATGGGAAAAGCGTTACGATAATGGTAACTCAGACCGCATCGATTGCATCAATTTTCTCTCCCTGCGGCATCGTATTAGCCGAAATTAAGATGCAAAAGTGCTACCTTTATCCTGCAGCAAATAAAAACCTGCCCCTTGCAAAACCTTTTTGCCAGTGCAAACGGTGGACCAGCGCCCGATGGTTCACGCCTAATGGTTTGCCTAATTATGGTGCGCACCGGAAGATTCGGGCGGCGTTCGTTGAACTTTGAAAGTGCGATTTGATTCCCTGAACCGATCGAAAGTACATCGTTCTGTGAGAACTGTTTTGGGGTTTTGTGTTTTGTAGGCTACATTTGAAGATTTTTGTAATTTCAATCTCTATTTCTCATTCTTTTACTGCTTCTGTGCTTCCATTTCAGCGATCTGATGATGTCGGTGCTGCCGGTTACGGCCGACCAGATGGACGGTAGCTACCAGCGGCTGTTTAATGTGGCCAATTACGGACCTGCGCACGGTTATCACGCAAATGATATGTACGCGGTACAGTAGGCAGGATCCGATGGATGCCGTCAATCCGCACACGGCACACGGCAGCACGTTTTCCGGAAGGCGTTCGCGTGCCCTAACGTTGAAGCTGATCCTGTGTGTGTGTGTGTGTGTGCCTGCAGAGACATCGTTACGGGAGTGGATCACTTTGTGATAGAGAGGTTCTTGTTGCAGAACGCTAGTGTAAATATCAAAGGCAAAGATCGAGTACTGCCCCACTCGAGAAACATTGTAAATAAAGTAAAGAATTGACGATTACGCAGAGAGACAAACGTAATGCCAGTGAAATGTAAAGCGTATAATAAGTAAGGATAATAAAAGCTAATTGTTAAGAGAAACGCGCGGATAAACGAGGAGAAAAGCGATAGAAGACGAGTAAAACAGTTGTACAGTTGTGAATCGATGTACGTTTCGAATACACAGGAGAAGTAAAATAAAGAACAGAAAGGCATACAATGCAGTCTATTTGTTGCTTTTTACTGTTTTTAATGAAGAGAGAAAAGTAAAATAACCTTTTCTTAAATATTATTTTCGGAAAAAAATGGAAAAGATGTACGGAAAATACGTTAAACGTCATCGCGCTTTAGCGTTGTCAAAATTACCACAGTTGAGCTGGATGAAGCTTTTGAAAGTTTTCATATTTGAATGTGCTTGAAATATTTCATCCGATTTGAAATATTTAATACAGCTAGATTCAGTTCAAAATAAATCCGTTGAACGATGCTTGTTGCGTTGTTGTAAATGTAGTTTTATTGTTTAAATAATTGCAAAATTATATTAGAGCATGTTGAACCCATTAAAATAAGAAAAAGTATTAAACTAAAAATAATTGAATTTATGTAATCATTATTAAAAAGCTAATTAAATGAATAAAAACTTCTTTAACATAAATTTACACGTCCAAAGAATCGATTGCTTCGTAAAAGCTTTACACTAATCTTACACTTCGATTTCCTACCACCACACAGAATCTTATCTGTGCCGGGAAGCTTTTTATGTGCCGGAAAAGGCGAAAGGCAAAAACGAAAACCCGAAAAATAATCATCCCTGTTGCTTCACCGGGGTGGTAACGTTAACGCCCCGTGTTCCCCGGTCAGCGCGCGGTATGCCAAACAATGCGAACTGGAACGGGGAACACAAGGAAAAACTTATGCTCTGGTCGTGTGCAGTGCCATTCGTTTTTCTACAACTTTTTCCTCCCTTACCACCAACCTTTCTCACTGAAAACCCATTGGCTTTACGACCTTTTTTTACGGTCAACAATATGGCGAAAGGCAAAAACGTTCAGCCTCTGCACTCCGCTGTCCTAGGCTTCATTCTTCCGTGGAAAAACTAAACCAAAATTCAAACCACCGAAACCGACCGAATGTTTTATTGCCCATCGGGGTCGATCGTGGAGGGAAAAAGAGAGCACAAAACCTGATTTTGGGTTTGGGGGGACGAAAGGAATTGGTTAAGTAGTTCCCGGAAGGAAGCATGCCAACACTGCAAAAGAACGACGGTTTTCCTCGTAGTTTTCTAGCCGTGCGAAGGAATTTTTGCACAAAATAGCTTGTAGGAAAACCGTCAAAACCGTACTAGTCTAGCGAACCCCTCAGGAAATGTCACTTACTTTGGTGGTGATGTTCCCTGAGTCACAATTCGAGGAACGATCATGTTGTTTGCGTCTCTTCTTCTCGTTTGTTTAACGGTCCTGCCTCCCTCCCCCCCCGCACCGAATGTAAGCCGAAAAGCAAAGACTTCACAGACACACGCAAGGAAATTGAACGTCAATAGGCTTAAGGAAATGGACGGTTATGTTGGGATTTGCCGGTGGGCAAATTTACGAACTGAAGACATAAACCGTTTAGCACCATTTTTATGATTCCCAGGCTTCCTAGGATGTTCCACCGTTGACATCGATAATGAACGCTTTAAGATGTGCAACGGTGTGGTGCACATGACGGTAATGGTGATGGTGATGACGATGATGCAAATGAAAAATGGTTGACCTTCTCTCATCTGCCTGTTTATAGCGAAATTTGACAAAAAACTAGGCTTTGTTGGAAGGATAAAGAGAAGCTTTCAGGTGAATCCATTTGCATTCCTTTACATGGAAACTGTTAAATGGAACTGCACGAATTGAACTGGATTACAAATAATATAAAATACTAAGAATAACGCATAACAAATACTTTGGAAATATCCTTGGGTTGCAAAATAAAAAAGTTCTTGAAAAACAAAAACTTCGCAGGAACATAGAATCTCGGTATACAAATTCGGAAAACAATTTATTGTATTTGTGACAGATTTTTTAGTTCCAGGGATCTTGATTCTTGTTTTTAGATCTTTCCCAATAAATACTGATAATAGAACTGGTCGAAAACCGGTTACCAAATTGAACAACTGTACAAAGAAGTTCCGACAGTTCGATTTTTATAAACCAAATCGAAATCTGGATAGTTGTTGCCTTGCCAGTAGTTGCTTAAGATAGCAAGCTTCGTAAAGCTGCACTATAGGGCGCATATAAGCCGTATGGGGTTTGAAGCCGGTCCTTAAGTGTTGACATCTCGTGTGACCATCATTAGGCCACCAGGACACCGCAAAAACAACTATTTACTTACAACCAAAAGTACAATAATTATTAGTAAAGTTTATCAACCTTAAACTGAGACTATTATTTGCTAAAGTGTAAGTCTATAATGATACTTAGGTCATTAGACATGAGACATTAGATTAGACTAATGCAGCCAGATGTCAACAATATCACAAATGTCAGATCAAGACCTCCAAAGGTAAGGATTTCTCTAAAAAACAGACGAGAAATTGGGTACATCCCAAGACTTGAAGAATCTTGGCTTAACTTATTACATATAATTTTAAAAACCTTATTGACCATGACTATAATAGGATGACTTGTTGTTGTTGTAACAAGAACCAAGATTTTTGGCAAAATCAGTATAATATACGACCATTGCTAGAACCAAGTTAAAAGCACCCAAAAAAGTCAAACATTTCTTCAGTCTGGTCATGGCTTGCCTGGATGGTGATTCTATTTCTCTGTTACCGGCTCGATAAACTTCTCATGATGACCCACAGAGATAACAGAGATAACCGGTACTGTGCTAACAATAGCTTTTAATTAAATTTAGGAAAACATCTCGACACGGTTTGTTCCTGCATTTCTTATGCTTGTCCAAAAATCGTGACGTGCTTTAATTATAAATCTTTGTATTATATTTGTCCATCGTTCCATGGAACGCATCCGGAAAGGAAAGGCCAACAATCCTGAATCCTCTGAAGCATCGGGATCAAACAGAGACAGAGGTTTTGCTTTTACTCTTCGGTAGTGTACAAACGGTAGAACCATTCTAAGGAGGCCATGTTTGCCCATTGTCGGTGAGCTTTGATTTTTGACAGTTGAAAGATCGGATCCCTTTGTCGGATCTTCGCTGCCAAAGCTTTTTCTCAAAGAGGTTTTTTTTTTGTGGAGCGTTAAATCCCAACTCTACAGACCTAGAGTATTTGTCTTTGCCATCAGGATAAAAAGCGGCCCCTGGCAAATACTGCATTATCCGTCTCTATATTTAAATACGCCATTAAAACAACGAAAATGCTGAAAAATGGAATATCGCTGGAATCGTGTCGGCACACATCGCCAAGAGAGAAAAAAAGAAGCAGGTCAGTGTGCTGTGTGCACTGCTTCACCGTGAATGATAAATCTCGTCGGTGCATCCTGCAGCTCGGAACGTAAATAATCTCTTCCGAAGCTTTCGCTCGGAACTTTGGACGTCAGAAACAGTAGGAGCATGAGCCGTGGAGTAGTCTGGGTCTAGTGGAAACGGTTTGATTGGTGGCTGAGAATTCCATTAAATCAGTGCACGGAAGATTGGAACCGATTACGTGAAATCGATACAAATCGGAGCGATTGCCGAAAACAAAAAATGGAGGGGTTTTTCTCACAGATTAATGCTTCCCACAATGATCTACGCGACCTCACAAGGGTGCCTTCAGTGTGGTGGAAAATCCGTGCGCGGCTTTTCCTTACGCCCGATTCGACCGATGATGGTGGTAATAAAATTTATACGCTTAAGATTATATTTCGCTTTAAACTTTTGACACTCAGTAGCATACTTTTGAGGCCGTAAACGGGGTTGTGAGATTTTGGGCCGAATCGGTGATTGGTGATTTACGATTCGAGCCGGTAATTATCTGGATTTGTTGTACATTTATTGCCCGGCCTGGCTCGTAAAGCGTGCGGGAGGTGTAAGTATTGGTAATTATCGTAAGATTGATTAGCGATAAGCTTTAAGAATCACGGAAGCCGGAAGTAGACAGTGTGATGGTGAGAATAAAACAAATCAATAAAAATAAACAGCTGTGACGTAAAATGTTAACATCGGTTTTATTCGCACGTGGCTGGCTGAATTCTGGCTGTGCGGAAACTTTTACATGCCCATTTGCAACGGAAATGGTAAGAAAAGTGGCACAGATAAGAAAAATTATGGCATTTCTTTGATCGTGTTTAGCGGCATCCATAGCTATGGGAGGCAGAACATACTGTCACAATGTCGCATTACTGAGTTATGGCCTAATTTTAGTATTACTTTGAGTATTTACGGCATCGTTCTGCGCTTGAAGAAGTTGGCAGAAGCAGAATGGGTTTTGTAAAGAAAATCGATAATAATATTTACATTCTTTAAAATAAATAAACAAAACACTTGAATCAAATTACGATTTTGTATGTAAATACAATAAATAAATACGATTTCGAGCAGTTTCCCCTTTCTTTTTAATGTATAAAGAACCGCCTGGTCGTATTGCTACTTTCTCCTGCATGACTTAAACTAATACTAACAAGACTTGATTGGCTGATCTGCTTGTTACATCCTCGTTGGATGCTCTCCTGTTACTTAATTTCCGAAACTGGTTCAATTTTACATGCGCTTAGCTCGATTCAGCGTCAAAAGCTTGGAAGAGTAGGAAAGTCAAACGATTCCCTCTCATTTCTTTATGTTAGTATGTCACATACTCAGTCGAGCACCTTCCCCTCTTTAGCAAGAACTAATACTAACATGATTGCCGGTAAATCTGGATGTTACCTCTTTGTTGGATGTTCTCCTGTTACTCAAAATCCGTAAGCGAACCTATTTATCAGGCGCTTAGCTTCATCCAGCTTCTAAAGCTTGCGAGAGCAAGAAGTTCAAGTGGTTCTCTCTCACTTCTCATCGTGTTAGTAGTATCTGCAGTCGAGCACTTTCCCCTCTTTGGAAAGAACTAATACTAACATAGTTGCTAGAAAACCTGAATGTTACCTCTTCGATGGATGCTCTCCTGTTACTCCAAATCGAAACACGGACCAATTTACCAGGCGCTTAGCTTCATCCAGCTTCTAAAGCTTGCGAGAGCAAGAAGTTCAAGTGGTTCTCTCTCACTTCTCATCGTCTTGGTAGTATCTGCTGTCGAGCACCTTCCCCTACTTAATACAAATGTGATATCGATCCAATATACCGACGATCACTTTCCCCTACTTTTTTGGAACCAATACTACCATACCTGCTCTATGAGTTGGATGTTACCTCCTCATTGGATGTTCTCCTGTTACTCTAAATCCAAAAGCGAACCAATTTACCAGGCGCCAGCTTCCAAAGCTGCAGCCAGCTTCCAAAGCTGCAGTAAGCTTCCAAAGCTGCAGCCAGCTTCCAAAGTTTGCGAGAGCAGGAAGGTCGAACGATTCTCTCTCGCTTCTTCATGTTAGTAGCTTTCTGGATGTTACCTGGATGTTACCTCTTCGTTGGATGCTCTCCTGTTACTCAAAACCCAAAAGCAGACCAATTTACCAGGCGCTTAGCTTCATCCAAGCATGCGAAAGCAAGAAGGTTCTCTCTCACTTCTTATCCTGTTAGTAGTATCTACTGTCGAGCACTTTCCCCTACTTTCCCCTACTTTTGTTCTCGTGAGTCATATACGCATTCGAGCACTCTCCCCTCTTTGGAAAGAACTAATACTAACATAGTTGCTAGAAAACCTGAATGTTACCTCTTCGTTGGATGCTCTCCTGTTACTCGAAATCGAAAAACGGACCAATTTACCAGGCGCTTAGCTTCATCCAGCTTCTAAAGCTTGCGAGAGCAAGAAGTTTAAGTGGTTCTCTCTCACTTCTCATCGTCTTGGTTGTATCTGCTGTCGAGCACCTTCCCCTACTTAATACAAATGTGATATCGATCCAATATACCGACGATCACTTTCCCCTACTTTTTTAGAACCAATACTACCATACCTGCTCTATGAGTTGGATGTTACCTCCTCATTGGATGCTCTCCTGTTACTCCAAATCCAAATCCCGACCAATTTACCAGGCGCCAGCTTCCAAAGCTGCAGCAAGCTTCCAAAGCTGCAGAGAGCTTAAAAGCTGCAGCCAGCTTCCAAAGCTTGTGAGAGTAAGTAGGAGAATCGATTCTCTCTCATTTGTTCTCGTGAGCCAATTACGCATTCGAGCACTTTTCTCTCTTTGCAAAGAACTAATACTAACATAGTTGCTGGGAAATCTGAATGTTACCTCTTCGTTGGATGCTCTCCTATTACTCCAAGTCCGAAAACGGACCAATTTACCAGGCGCTTAGCTCGATCCAGCGTCAAAGGCTTGCAAGAGCAGGAAGGTCGAACGATTCTCTCTCACTTCTTTATGCTAGTAGTATCTGCTGTCGAGCACTTTCCCCTACTTGATAAGAACCAATACTAATATGACGGCTGGATGATCTGGATGTTACCTCTTCGTTGGATGCTCTCCTGTTACTCGAAATCGAAGAACGGACCAATTTACCAGGCGCTTTGCTCCAGCCAGCTTCCAAAGTTTGCGAGAGCAAAAAGTTCAAGTGGTTCTCTCTCACTTCTCATCGTGTTAGTAGTATCTGCTGTCGAGCACTTTCCCCTACTTAATACGAATGTGATATCGATTCAATACACTGACGATCCTAATACTAATATGACGGCTGGATGATCTGCATGTTACCTCTTTTTTGGATGCTCTCCTGTTACTCCAAGTCCGAAAACGGACCAATTTACCAGGCGCCAGCTTCCAAAGCTGCAGCCAGCTTATAAAGCTTGCGAGAGCAAGTGGAGGAGAATCGATTCTCTCTAATTTGTTCTCGTGCGCCAATTACGCATTTGAGCACCTAACCCTCTTTGGAATGAACTAATACTAACATAGCTGCAGGGAAATCTGAATGTTTCCTCCTCATTGGATGCTCTCTTGTTACTTTAAATCCGAAAATGGACCAAAATACCAGGCGCTTTGCTCCAGCCAGCTTCCAAAGTTTGCGAGAGCAGGAAGGTCGAACGTTTCTTTCTCATTTCTTCATGTTAGAAGTATCTGCTGTCGAGCACTTTCCCCTACTTAATACAAATGTGATATCGATCCAATATACCAACGATCCCTTTCTCCTACTTTTTTGGAACCAATACTACCAAAGTTGCTCTGTGAGTTGGATGTTACCTCCTCATTGGATGCTCTCCTGTTACTCCAAGTCCGAAAACGGACTAATTTACCAGGCGCCAGCTTCCAAAGCTGCAGCAAGCTTCCAAAGCTTGCGAGAGTAAGTGGGAGTATCGATTCTCTCTCATTTGTTCTTGTGAGTCATATACGCATTCGAGCAGTTTCCCCTCTTTGGAAAGAACGAATACTAACATAGCTGCTGTGAAATCTGGATGTCACCTCTTCGTTGGATGCTCTCCTGTTACTTCATATCCGAAAAGCGTCAAAGGCTTGCAAGAGCAGGAGCTCGAACGATTCTCTCTCACTTCTTTATGCTAGTAGTATCTGCTGTCGAGCACTTTCCCCTACTTGATAAGAACCAATACTAATATAACGGCTTGATGATCTGGATGTTACCTCTTCGTTGGATGCGCTCTTGTTACTCAAAATCCGAAAACGGACCAACTTACCAGGCGATCGAGCACTTTCCCCTACTTAATACGGATGTGATATCTAACAAACGCACTGTCGATCCTGCCTACTTGTTTAAAACCAATACTACCATACCTGCTCGATGAGTTGGATGTTACCTCTTCGTTGGATGCTCTCCTGTTATTTCAAATCCGAAAAACGGAACAATTTACCAGGCGCTTAACTCGAGCCAGCTTCAAAAACAACGTGGAGATCAAAAGGGAAATCGCTCTATTACCGATGTGATATTGATCTTACGAGAATCAAACCATTCAACAAGCTGAAACCATTTTTAAATTTAAACAAATATGCTTTATTACACTGAAAAATATTTACGAAACAGCTGTTAATATATTAAATAAACATTATCTACACTGTGCCCACCACCGAAAGCATCCGACGGCATCGTCGTGTCGTGTCATCTATATTTCCGGTGGTCCTTTTTTTTTTGAGGGTGAACGAAATTGAGATCCAAATCTAAACCCTCCACCATTTACGTATACATTTAGTGTATTTTTATACTTTTCGGTTCCCACCACATTTCGAACGTGTCTCCGGTCGCACGGTACCGGAACGTTGCAAATTTCACATACAGCCAATACCACTTCCGTCGATTGGCCTGTCGTTGTTTCTGTCAGCGAAGGGATCCGATTGACTTGGAATTGGAGAATTGGCAATGCATATCGGTAACGAACACACTGCAGCCACCGTCATCGGGAGCGATCATACCCGCAGCAGCAGCAGCAGCAGCAGCAGAAAAGCGAAACTGGTTGAACCGTACTTCCGGCCGGTGGTGATGAGCTCTTTTGAGGTTTTGTTCGTTATGGCGCACCAGTTTTCTTCGCGTGGCGGCACCAATGGCAGCAGATAGCAAGGGTGCATTATTATTTGTCAATTTTCTTCCGACCGTGCGCTTTGCCATGCTTATTTCCGCCATTGCGGTGGATCAAGGTATGTGAAATGTTGTGTATGGTAAAAGAAATGGAAATAAATTTTGCAAATGTATAGGAGTGGTAGATATAAATCAGGACAACTTAAGCATGCAGATTTGGTGTACTTCTGAAGGAGGATTTCGGAGGCAACGTATATTTTGAGAAGCTTTTTCCAATATTATAATCAAACAGAAACACAAAACGGATAAAATCTAGTCGTTCGGAGTTGTTGTGACAGCATTTATTATCAATTATGTGCTAGAACTATCAACTTATGGTAATGGAACTTAAAAAATGAGACGAAATTGGAACGCTTTTGATGAAGCATTCTAAAAACAGGACATAATTTGATTTCAATGACAGCTGTCAAAAGTGACAAGTCAGCTAGTAGACAGTTTGACAGGTCATACGTTGAAGTTTTGAATTCACCTCTTTTTATAATTAAATTCTTCTGAAGACAATTTTGTATTGTTAGCAAAATAGTCCCTGAGCATTATTAGACAACTAAAAAACAAACTACAACAACCAGCAGAATCCTAATGATTACTGCACTAAATCCAGCTCATCTAACTCACCCTCAAACTCTAGCTACATTAAAGTTATCTCCAGCAAGCATTTCATTCGTTGCTTTGTTTCGGTTTAGATGTCCTCACCCAGCACAGCACAAGTTACAAAGATGTATATAACCTTTGTCCGGCTTTGGTAGATAAGCACAGCGAAGAAGACTTCCGGGAGCATCCGGGAGCGCAAAGGATCCGAACCCATTTTATTGTTCCGTTTCTAGAAACTATCGGATAATGTCGTTCAGCGCTCGTCGTCGTTCATTGCAGTTGGCACTGTCGAAGAGTTCGAAGCTCGATAGCGGTGCACACTCGCCTTGACAGCGAACCCACCAAAGATTGCCAAGACCAGCGTTCGTGTGTGTGTGTGTGTGGGCAAACACAACTATGTCGCTCGTTGTACTTTATAGCAAAGGATGAGATGGGAACTGTACGATAAAGGCGAAAAGAAGTGTCCAACGTAATGAGAGAGCTTCCGTAAGGCAACGACAAGGCGGCCATCCTTCCTTTCGCCCCACGTTCGCTTTATCGGAAAATGGTTCCATTATCGGGACGCTGTTTATCGAATGATCGTCATCGGTTGCAAGCGTGCACTTACCGTGTGTTCGACGATGTCTCAATTCGATTTTCGGCAGCATATCACCCGAGCAACTTTTTGTTGTTGTTACGATGCGGAAGTGTTTTAGCAGCGCTGTATCGGATTGTTTTGCTGCTTCCAGGATGCTGTCCACCGATCGACTGACGAGCTCTGATCTTTGATAAGGCGAAAGAGTGGTTTTACTGCTTCTTATCGGACAATCCAGAACATATCCAGTGAAGCGCTGTTCGGGTTGCTATAAAGAGACGTATAAAGAGACAGACACACGGACACAAAGGGACAGTTTTTGGAGATTGGACTCACCATCCATCCACGCCGGAGATAATTTTCATGGTCAGTGCTCAAACGTCTTCTTCAATCTTTCACGCCGACTTTAAGACACTTTCAATTGATTGGCTCATAAATCTCGCTCGCCACCTACGTGAGTCCTACGGTCGAACGGAAGTAAGCGTCAGTAGCGAAAAACACCATGAAAACATTACCGCAACTCAACCCACAGACCCAAGAATGGCGCGTGGCAGCCCTTCGTCATCCCATCCCCTTTTTTTAAAGGGAAGTGGCTAACGACATCGTTGATTCTAGTGGATTGGACACTGACAGCCAGTGTGCCGCGCCCGTTGGCGTGAGTCGAACGAACGGGAATTGATTGCGTCGCTGGTTGTCTATGAGGTGATGAAATTAATTCCCAAATACTCGTTCATCCTTTCAGCGTTTCACCGAGATGTTGCCACTTGTTTTCCAACCTTCTGTTTGTCATCTGAAAAAAAAACGGAAACACCCACACACAACAACAGTTTGAAGGTTGAGAATTTGAAGGTCACCAAACCGGCTAAGGGGAAGGAAAATTAATCGTTCATCGGAAAATCGCACATTCAATGTCTCGCTGGCGCTGGTACGTTTGAAGGCGCGAAAGGAAATAAAGATTTTAACAAGAAAAACACTACATTTCGATGAGGTTTTCGGGGAGGGGGTCGTAATTTAATTCGTTTTGCTGGGAAACGAAACGTAGAAAACGGTGGTGGGAATGGGTGCGCATAATAAATTATCTTCTTCTGGAAGATGGTGCAAGATTTTCGGCTTTTAGCGGAAAACGGTTTTAAAGCCGTGATGATAATGGTAAAAAATGAATGCTAACGAGCACTGGGGTGCAAGCATTGAAGGAGAGAGTTTTGGAAGAAATTACTTGAGTAAGGAACGCGTAGCACTTTGTTGATTGATGATGCTTCTATTGATTCTTTTGGTCGATGATATTAGTGCTTATTTTAATTTATTCTTAATATTAAAAGGGGGTTTATTAGGTCTTAGGACTCTGATTCGCTTGCTTCAAACATTAAGAAATTTTAGAATATGAAGTCTTTTTTGCGATTTGATCACAAACCATACCATTGTAGCAATACTGTCCACATGAGTAAGGCAATTGTCGCTTTTGAAGGAACATATGTGAGGTTAGTGTCGTCCAACACTGCTGGAGCACAATTCCAACAGAGAATGTTGAATATCTTGCCCAGTTCTTGATCACATCTCGTCATCTGTTCATCATTTGTGCTTATAAAGATGGCAATGAACCAGTATGTGATGATTCTGTCTATAATCAAATGCCTCAAATACTTGAGCGACTTGGGTCGTGAAATTCTGTCCTTCCGTAGAATCTATCAATACTTAGAATTCATTTTGGGGCCTTTCAATGGATAATCTTGTGTTCCTCTAATGAATTTATCGTGTCTACTTCTAGTGTGAATGATTGTGTAAATGGGATTCCTTCTGATGGTGTCTTCATGTATGCTGATGTCCTCAAGATCCCTCCATGTGTATCTTGGTCAGGTGATTGTTGTCGTTCTTCGTTTTGTGTTGCTTCAATTAGCTGTTGCTTCGCTTTACAGGAATTAAATGTTTCGTTCGATTGAACTTCCAGCAAGAATCTCTAGAGGAACACTTTATGTGGCATCGATATAAATCATGTAACTCACATCAAGGGTCTTGGTATATGTCTAGACGCTACAATAACTATAGCTGTCCATTCAATCTTGCCCAACGCCCTTGATAGTTCTTGAAGTGCGCTTTGGATTCTATTTCTAAAAATTAAAACAATGATTTTAAACATTTTACATCACAAGGTAACAACATCTGTCATCAACTTTAAGATTGTAGATTTGCCACATAAATAGAAATAGTATGAAACTACTTTCTCCAATGTTGCTCACGTTAGCGTTGTACCTTGGAAGCTAATGGTGGTACTTTTCTAGCAACCGACACGCTCTCCCATCAGCCACGTATTTCTCACGTGCGTCCCACAAGGATTGGCCCAAGCAGTCCTGCCTTTGCAACAGTGGAAGACGTAATAAATCACTTGACGCGAGCGAAGGCTTGCACTGGCAGTCAGCAAACCGGCTGACGGTTGAACGTGTCTCGCATAACCACGTTGCACTCATATCCTTGAACACTATGCTTGCCTTCTCTGCTGGAAAGGCTTTCCTTGGGAATTTGGAAGAAACTACCTCCTGACGGACGGCACTTCGACAAGCGAATGAGCGAGCGAGCGAGCGCGCGAGGGATTCCAACACGTCACGTGGCGCAGCATATAACAAATCAAAGGCCGTTTGCTGTGACAGGCGGCCACAAATCGTTTGATATGTGCGCCACCGGTTCGCTTCCGCTGCTTTGATTTGTGTATTTATGCCGATCGAGCGAGATGATGAAGTAAAACGGTGATTGCTGGTGGCGGTGTAGTTACCTGCAGTTTTGATGCATCGTCTTACCAATTGCATCGTCCCGGTAAGATATTTAATAGCCCTTGTTTACCTTTAATTTTACGCAGGTTTGTGTTGAGAATACTTTCCGGAAGGGTAAATCATATTTTCTTCTTCCGAGTATCCCGCTCATGTAAAAACATCCTCAGGACGTTCGCTTTTCTTTCGGTGCAAACTATGTCCAAGAAAAGGGAACGAAAAAAGGGGAACCCTTGCTTTAATCTTCGTAATGCAACTATGCGACTTCAAAGTGAAACAATTCCACGAAACCTGCCGATAAGTTTAGCAAAAGATATTCTATTTCGTCACAGTCACTTTCGAAAGTGCTACCACAGGAATGCTTTTTACGCTGGGCCTTCTCTCTTGAGTTGGTAAGAAACTATACCCGGAACTCTGTCTTCTTTTGGTTAGAGAAAACCTGAAGCAAGGTAATCTGTTATTAGTTTTTGTAAGCATAGCGTGGACCTTTTGAACCTTCTTTTTTCTCTCCCACCGAGGGACACAAGTTTGTTGGTGAATAGTTTTCAAATAGCGTTTTCAGCGAAATAGTAATTTTTATTGTGCACCATTTTGCGTACCGGCTGCATGATGAAACACTATGCCAATTGCCACTTGTGGAATTATTTTTTGTTTCAATTTCCATTTTACTAGTGAGTTGATTTTTGCGCTCAAAAAACACCAGGCGCCTCCATTACACGTGTGCAAAATTTTGACAATTTTTCGTTGGCATGGCAAAAATAAAATGTGAAAATCCAAGCAAGCCTTTTCGCGATAGTGACACTGACAGGTGGACCGTTTTTTGTGGCGATGCTTTTTGTAAAATAAATGGGTGAATAATGCTCAAATGGGAGCGAAAAATAAACGCTTTAGTTGAACGGTGCGCGCTAGAAAAGTGCTTGATTTTAATTGAAAAGTGTTAAATTTCACTCTTTGAACCTGTTGTTGTTGTTGTTCCGGCGACCCCTAGGTAAACCGTCAAGGTGTTTCACGGTGCAAATGTGTGAGTGGGAGCTTATTACAGTGTTTCTCACTTGATAATGCAAAGTTACCTATGATTTTTGCAAACGCTCCATACGAAATCGTATGTAGCGTTTGCAAAAATCATAGGTAACTTTGCATTATCAAGTGAGAAACACTGTATTATTACATGAAAGGAAAGGAAAATTGTTTTTTTAAATAAGTTTTTCGGGCGAACAATTATCCTAGAATTTAAAACAAATTTCCTTTAATGCAATGGGCCAAATAAAATATGTTTTTAAAATATTTAATTTGAATACAAACATACAAAAGTATATAAATATATGTGTTACAATACAAACAAGCAATAAATCTTCCAAAGTAACTAAACGCCAGTTTGTACTATTAGATTAACATCATGAAGATTGTTATTCCTTTTCATACACCAACATGCACTGCATTTTGTAATTTACTGTGTTGTTTATAAAAAAACCACAAAAAAAAAGAAAGAAGTGATTTGTGACCGGCCTGATTTTCCTCTAGTGTCTAGCCGCTTCACTCAACGTTTGCTCTATTAAATTGGACAGCACAGTAAAAGCTGTGCAGTCGCCTAATCAATTGACTGCACACGATAGTGGGAAAATGGGCGGAAAATCTACAGAGCAGCAGAATGTAAAACAAAAAACGAACCCAAACCAAATCCAAAAGTTTGTCCTGCTTTATCGTCCAATTTTATGATAAAACAGGGACAATAACACTGTCGAGAAACTCGGTTCGGTGTGACCGTTGCAATATTTTTCATTTTATGTTTTATTGCAGTTGATTGTTGCCGCGGTACGATGCCACGGAGTGTGGGGGAAGCGCAAGCCAAAAAAAAAACACCACACATACATGCACACCCAGCATAATATTGCGCACCCACAATGGGGCCATATCGCCCAGTATCTATCATATTTTATGGTGAAGCAGCGAGCGAGCGATGGAGACGCCTGGTGTTTGTGGGCGCGCTCAACCGGAGGCAATTGAGACATGTGACTGTGACTGCGGGTATGTTGCTATCAGCCTGGCACTTCTATTTGGTACCACCCTACCACCAGTTCGGCCACTTAGAGCGGTGCGGTACAGCGTCAGCAAAAGTAAGCAAAGTGGCCATAGTAACACACAGTATTGCTTTTGCCGATTTGTCGCACACGGTGGGCACGTGAGTGATATCGGTCTATTTGGATGCCAAACCGACCGAGGTTGGGATTTATTTTTATGTTGACTCGCTCGTCGTTTGGCACCCACTAGGACGTTTTTTTTCGCTATCTTTCCCCATGCCCGATTGTCATACGTGTGGTACATGATTTTATGTGCTGTACGCGAGACAGAGAAAATCACACAATCCGGCCCGTTTTTCTCTAGTGCCGAGTGGGTTTGTGTGTCTCCTGTGTGTGTGTGTGTCGGACAATTTATAGTTTTTCCGTCTGTCTTCTGCTCGCTTTTTGGTACGGTGCACCTTGCTGAAGCTTCTTTTTTTTGCGCACATGTACGAGCAACAAAGTCTTTGGGTGTTATTATTATGAATGCAACACGCCAAACTTTAGCGTGTATGCAGTGCTGTTTTGTTCTACAGCAGCGCCGGTTTTTTGCCGTACTCAACACAAAACTGAAGCCAGTAGCAATCCAACAGCAGAGCTGGAAGGACCATCCCCGTTGACGAATGCCATTAATTTTTGGCTAGCAGCTCGTAAAATTTGAACAGTTCATGTACGCTCTGTTGCAGCAGTGGCAGTAGCATCATCATCATCATCATCATCATCAGCATGACCATCATGGTTAGAAGCATTAAATCGTGGCACACAGTGGGCTACAAAATCGGATGTCATTGTTGCTGTTATTGTAGGGTATGGACATGGGCTGTCCTTTAAAGCGCTTCGGTACACAAGACAGACTGAAGTAGAAACATAACAGGGGCCCGGTTTTGTGGAATGTGTGCCGAGAAAGCACGTTTCGTGAAAATGGCCACGTACTGGCTGGTGGTTTTCATTAGTGCAGAAACTTTTCAACCCCTTTAGAATTGGTCGCCTGGGAACGGAGGTTATTGGTGTTTCGTTTGCGTGTTTCTTCTTGTCACATCGTGTGTGAGTTGGTGGTTACACGTCTCGGTTTTTCGGTATTGAAAGGTTTGCATTTTATTTCATGTTGTTACTACAAATGTTTTGTTGTACCAGTTGCATCAACTAAGGGGGAAAAATAAGGAGCAATTAAGGAAAAGATTGTGATTGCTTTACAACAAATGATTTAAATCGTTTAAATTTAATTGTTTAAAGAAAAGTAAATTAAGTTTACGCATGTGTTGCGCCTACAGGCTTTGCGGATGTCACTGTGAGTAGTAGATGCTTGAGGACTGGAAGACTGGGATTCCTGGAGAGCGTTCTCAGAGACAAGATACAAGATAGAGCAATAATACTAGGGAATACTCTCATACAAGAGATTAGGAATAATATTGTTCAGATCAATACGGAACAAGAAACAGACCACACGAGAATAATCTTTCACAACAAATTTCCAAACCAGCCCTTTGAGTGCGTGAGTATGTACAGCATGAGTCATTGATATATTTGTTTCTTAGATATAGCTTTAGACTGATTGTATTGTATACTTGTATACGAAAGTCATGTAGTACTGACTATTGCTTCAGATAAAGACTGCAGAAACAGTTTCTAAATAATATAACATTTCCACAAGAAACTGATTTACATCATCGATATTATTATTAGTATTTAAAACAAATAAATAAGGGTAATAATAAGGACAATTTAGCTGATTCGGTCTCAAACAACGTCTCCTTAATAGCGTTGTTTGTCGATGATCATTTTATGTTTAATTTTTTACGAATAATACAAAATCTTAAAAAGAGAAAATTACTCATTTGTGCCTTAAACAACGCCCATCTTTGATTTCCTTCTTTACTGTTTTACAAACATAATATGAAATTTATTATATTCAGCCTGATAACGAATTCAATTGATATCATTCGCTATAGATGTTATGCTTTATTAATTGATTCAGACGAAAACTAACACAATTTTCCGAAAGCATAAAAAAAAGCTTTAAACAAACTGTAGCAGTAGAGTCGATTTGGAATTTAAATTTTAAATCAACATACGTTGCACTTAATACGATGAATTTAACGTATTTATACATCAAAAACAGTTTTGTTGAAAATTGCTTTAAATACCGTTTTAATAATGTTCTTGTATTGGTTCATTTATTAGGAACGAATGTATGGAGCAATGTTTCACTAGAATTATGTTGATAAAGTAGAAATTGTGAGCGTATTATTGGTATTTTATGCTCAACAATTAACTCTGAACATTGAACGCTTCAGTAGAAAAAATGGAGAGACAATTCTAAACAATTTAATTAAGTGATTTAAATCACATTACCTATCACGAAAAACAACATGCGTTAGGTATGATGATCATTGGATATTTTCTGTGTAAAACATTAAAAAGCTTCTAAATCTTCTTCTTCCTTGGCACTACAACCTCGTGAGGTCTTGGCCTGCTATTGCTAGCTCTCTGTGACTTAGTTTTTACCCGTAGCTGGATAGTCAGTCCTGCGTACGGGGAGGCGGTCCGCCTGGATTCGAACCCCGGTCCTGCCGTATGAAGACCGGCGCCGCTATTGTATACACCACCGAGCCACCCCAAAAAGCTCCTTCAGACAATTTTAATTCTGCAAATGTTAAGCTGTATTTAGCACAGCTTCTGTAAAGCAAAAGAAAAACAATTTCTAAAGAACATTCAAGGTAATATTAATAAGGCTTCTAAGGAAAATATTTAAACTTCTTGTTTTACTAGCGTTTTTTAAACTATTAGTAAAAGAACGATTGAAAACACCTTATAAATGAACGTAAAAACGCATACAGTGTACTATAAATTGGCGTCCGCTAAGGTTCCTTCCAGTCCCTTCTAAAACAGCAACAATCTTGTCAACCGAAACCGAAATTCCATGAAAAAGCTCAATGAAGAATTATTTTATTACGCTTTATTACGCTCCGTTTCAGATCCCCCAAAACCTTCCAAACGCAACGGTTCCAAACACGCGCCCGAAAGTGAAAACACGAATTGCGTAACGGCACGTATTTTCGATAAAGTGCCATTTCCCGGTTTTAAAGGGCAATTAACAAGTGATTCTCCTGCAGGGTGTTTTGTATCCTGTCTTGACGAAATGCTGTCTTGAAACGCACCACCGAAGTGTTGAAGACTGATGACAGTGGTGCCAAAACATGACGGGCAGCAAAAAACGCGCCGAGCGCCAAATATTCATCTTGCTTGCGGTTTTGCCCTTATTTCCGTCCCATTTCCTGCACTTTGAACGACCAGTTTAGACTGGCCGCCATGTTTCGGGGCGCAGCCTTATCACTGTCGGTGTATGTGTGTGTGTAATACTTGGCGAGAGGTGATCGGTTTTTACGGCTCGTGACCGGTGCCATCTTTGAAGTGAACGCATCATCAAAACAAACCGACCGAAGAAATGATGTTGTTGTCTTGAAACGAGACCAAGCGATGAGCTTCCTTCCTGTGAAGGTACACCCAGGGAAGCAAGAGCATTTCAATAGCAATGGACAAAAACCGAAAAGCAAGCAACACAAAAAAAAACGAAGCGACTGGAAACAAAATCCGTATCGAGAGTCGGAGTGACATCCACTCCACGACCATTAGCGGAACATCCAGCGTAGTGGCTGTGGGCGTTTTCTGCTGCTGCTGCTGCTGTCGAGCAGTGTCTCGTTTTAATGGGATCGTTTTTCGGTTGCCATTCGGAGAAAGAGAGATTTTGTCTTCTGTTTTTTTTTGCTTTTGTTTGAAGGATTATGTCGGTAAGAACGACCAAAACCAGTTCACCAGTCAGTGTGGTGGTGGTGAAGTTTTAGCATCCATATTTTTTTGTTGTGGTTGTGACCAAGAATTGTGCTCCGGATTCCGGTGTGTTTGAAGGATTATGTCGGTAAGAACGACCAAAACCAGTTCACCAGTCAGTGTGGTGGTGGTGAAGTTTTAGCATCCATATTTTTTTGTTGTGGTTGTGACCAAGAATTGTGCTCCGGATTCCGGTGTGCAGAAGCACAGTTGAATAATGTGTGCATAATGAACATCGAGTCCTTATTAAAAGTTAAGCTACGCGCATTAATGAAAGACATGGTAAATAATTGTACGATAAAAAAAGGGGATAATGGC
>KZ061560.1:121275-181422 GCA_002091835.1 Anopheles maculatus
CGAAGAAATGATGTTGTTGTCTTGAAACGAGACCAAGCGATGAGCTTCCTTCCTGTGAAGGTACACCCAGGGAAGCAAGAGCATTTCCGTCCCATTTCCTGCACTTTGAACGACCAGTTTAGCCTGGCCGCCATGTTTCGGGGCGCAGCCTTATCACTGTCGGTGTATGTGTGTGTGTAATACTTGGCGAGAGGTGATCGGTTTTTACGGCTCGTGACCGGTGCCATCTTTGAAGTGAACGCATCATCAAAACAAACCGACCGAAGAAATGATGTTGTTGTCTTGAAACGAGACCAAGCGATGAGCTTCCTTCCTGTGAAGGTACACCCAGGGAAGCAAGAGCATTTCAATAGCAATGGACAAAAACCGAAAAGCAAGCAACACAAAAAAAAAACGAAGCGACTGGAAACAAAATCCGTATCGAGAGTCGGAGTGACATCCACTCCACGACCATTAGCGGAACATCCAGCGTAGTGGCTGTGGGCGTTTTCTGCTGCTGCTGCTGCTGTCGAGCAGTGTCTCGTTTTAATGGGATCGTTTTTCGGTTGCCATTCGGAGAAAGAGAGATTTTGTCTTCTGTTTTTTTTTGCTTTTGTTTGAAGGATTATGTCGGTAAGAACGACCAAAACCAGTTCACCAGTCAGTGTGGTGGTGGTGAAGTTTTAGCATCCATATTTTTTTGTTGTGGTTGTGACCAAGAATTGTGCTCCGGATTCCGGTGTGCAGAAGCACAGTTGAATAATGTGTGCATAATGAACATCGAGTCCTTATTAAAAGTTAAGCTACGCGCATTAATGAAAGACATGGTAAATAATTGTACGATAAAAAAAGGGGATAATGGCGTCTAACAACATAAACCAAGGGAATATATTATTCGAGAAATTATTTGTCAAACACTGTAGACGACTCACCAATGTTTCGCAGCGATGGGGAGACTCCTCCAGCCAATAAATGTTATCGCAAAATAGACTCATTAAAGTTTTGGCATCATTTAACGTATCTGTTCTGGGTTCGGTTTTCGATCCAATCGTTGTGGTTTTTGGTCCACAGTCTTGCAGCTGCTTGGCAGCAAACAGTTTATCGAAAGCAGTAATCGTGTGAAGCGAACCGCAATCGCCAAAAAAGCCCCTAAAAATAAAGAAAATGCTTTATATAAAAACTGGCGAGTCAAAGTGTGGAGAAGCATACCCATTAACGGGACAGAACGAAACGTGTACAAGCGTATTTAGGCGGACTAGCGGGCCAAGCGGCGATGATTGCGATGTGGCCGGAACCTCGAGGTTGCTCGGTTGGGCGTTAAGTGGTATTTTGTTTTTATTGCAATGTGATTCAGTGTCTCGTTTTACGCAAGGTTTTTGCCGCTAGCTGACCTCGGGACTCCTAGCTGGTTAGAAGCTTTTCTGGCGACCAGTTCTGGCGAAACCACTCCGTCTCAACCATTCATCGGAGATTGGGGGCGTCTGCAATGAAGTAGAGATTTAAGGACAAGGCGTCCGGAGCAAGGATTCTCGCTTACACTTCCTGGCACCACTCGGAACCACTTGACCGGAAGTGTGGCTTCTTTCTGGCATTCGGACCCGGGGATGATCTCGTTCGCTTTTGTCCAACAGGTCTTCCGGTCAGTGTGTCTTCCGAATGTGAGCAACCCGGAGTAAGGGGTTTACAAGGGTTGCGTGTGGTGGTGAGGTGCAAAAAAGCAAACCATACCATGTCGGTCAAAGCTCGTGCATCGGAGTGGTGAGAACAGTCGCTTCTGCAACTGCAGCACTCTGCACTCATCCAACGTACAGCAGCATATCTTTGGAAAACAAGCAGCCGGATTTGTGGATTTCTACAGTCACTTCCAAAACCGTGGTTTCGTTCGCCGGTCGCCGGAATAAAGCGATCAATTCAACTGTGATAACATGATGTTCAATGAATAGGCAATGGGTTGAAGAAAAAGAAAAAAAAACCACGCAGGAGATTTTTTTTTTCCTTCTCTTTCTTCTTCGATCATGGCGGATATGCAGTTGGGTTGCGCTTTTTTTTGTTGTTGCTGCTGTGGCATTTCATTCGGAATCGAAACTATCATGTTCGGTTGTGTCGACCACAATCGTTGCCTTTCAGTGGGGAATTGATCGCGGTGAGTGGTGAGTTGGGTTCTTCTTTAGAAGCTGCGAAAAGGGTGAAATAGTAGGATATTGAGAAGTTTAAGGAATAACGAAAATTACAAAGCTATTTTTAGATGTTGTAGATTGAAGCAAAGACTTGTTGGAGAAACTGTATAACGTTTGGAAGCTCATTTTAGTATTGAACACCTAAGTGAGGAGTTCCGCAGGTCGTCTAAGTCTTGCCTATTGTAGTCCTCGAGTACATCAAGTCTTCTTCTTCTTCTTCTTCTTCTTTCTTTGCCTAACGACCTCTTAGGTCATGCCTGCCATTTCTGGCTTACTGGACTTATTGTTACCGCATAGTTGGATAGTCAGTCCTCCAGATGAGACTTGAACCCCGGTTCTGCCGTGTGAAGACCGGCGCCGTTGTCGCATCTACAACCGGGTCGCTCCAAAGCAAAGACTTATTAGAGATTTTTCATCAAATGTTGAAGCTCGTTTAAGTATTGAACATTAAGTGAGGAGGTCCGCAGGTCGTCTAAATCTTCCCTACTGTCGTCCTCGAGTACATCAAGTCTAGTCATATCATTAAAATGATATCTTATAACCTAACTATTGAAGTATAGGTTCAATAACAACTGAGACCTATTTAACATACTTTTAGTTATGAGCTGCTCATCTCTAACAGTCCTAATATTGAGCAGCTAATTAAACTCCGTTAAGCAGCTCTTATCATTCGAATAATCTCTAACAACTTAGCTCGTGGGAGGCTTCATAACCCGAATCCCGGACGCTCAAAGTCTTCATAAAGTTAAAATAAATGAGGAAATCAACGCAGCGTCATGCAATTTTACAGCAAGTTAAGATAACCGTCTCAATTGGGTTAGTCATGTCATAAGGAAGATACCGAACAATCCAGCTAGTATATAGGACCACACATAGCTCAAGCGGAAGATAGATAAGTAAGTAAAGAGAGCAAAATTATAACAAAAAAGCTAACTTTATTATGCAAAACTGGTGTACCAAGCAAGTGCATCAACTGTGTGCTGATATGCTAGTTACACACAGAAAAACAAAAACAAACTGAACTACAAACAAAACCCATGGTCCATGTGATCCAACGAAAAAGAGGTACAGTCGGCTTAGCGAACAAAAAAAAAATGGCGTAAACTGTCAGGCACAACGTTTGATATCGCTGCACAGCCAAATGAGCCAAACGTCACCGTCGTCAACGTTTTCGTCGACGTTGTCAACTGACGTCTTTCATATGCTCGTGACATGATGCCGCGATGCACACACACACACACCCATACACCCCCCCAAAATGCACTTATTGCTCCAACAGACCTGGGGAAAAACGCTTTCCAACCGGCACTGGCACTGTTGGCAACAAAATACATTCACCAGCCAAGTAGTAGCCGGATAATAATACCCGTCCAGATGAGTGATCCTCGGCTTTTCATCCGTTTTTGACCGGCACCGGGTTTTGGAAATGGTTAGGCCTGCCTGGAAGCATATTTTCACGGTGCAAAAACGAAGGATAAAAGCTATCAAAAACAGACTACCGACGGGACGGTGCAGCTTACTGAAAAGAGCTGGAGAATGTTGGCGATGTTGATGATAAGCATGATGGTAGGGCATTCACACAAAATCTCGGCTAATATATTATTCCTTTTTCCATACAAAACGATACGGTTTTAGAAAGCAAAGTCTATACAGGACTTCAAGGGAAGGCATGAAACTTGTCACCTGATATGAAAAGAATCTAGCCTATTCCACTGTGCGGCAGCCGGGTGCTTTTGTTACAAAGGTGTAAATTACAATCGCACAAATTTCACACCTCTACACTGCTTACCTTTTAACTGGTAGCTGCACGGTACAGTGCCTAAGCTCACAAATACATCTCGTTCGCGTAATTAAAGGATTACAGGGGCGCTCGAGTGTCTTCCAACGTTTGACGCGCATTTGGATGTTGATGTCCTTGCCCTATTGATGGCTGTTGCTTCTTGGTTCTCGACGGCCGGGAGAGATAATGAGTGAAGGGAAATTATTCAACGACGCTCGGATAACAAGAAACCACCACCATCCCCACCTAGACTCAAAACAATCTTTAACCAACTCCCACCGTACGGGACTAAAGTTTGTGAAGTGTGCGTTTGATGTAGAACCCACTATACCTTGGTATGACTAGTGAGCGTAGCTTACCGGCGGGTGAATCCATCTTTCATTCAAACTCTCGAGTACGAACAAAACAGTGTGTCGTGGCGTTTAAGTGTGCACCATCCCTGTCGTAGGGAAGATGGAGAGGACCTAAGAGCCACCCTTAACCGCTTTAACTTTTCGCGAAACCCGTATCACCGTAATGCGATTCCAGCCTCGTTGGCGGTAGATTGCGCATTTGCACATCCTTTGTCAACGCTCCCTTCCCGAAGCACATTCCACTGCAAAGCGACGAGTGTGCCACAGCACATTCAAGGACAAAGCTCATAAATATCTTTTAATTAAAATGTAAAATAACAGTGCTCGTTTTGTGCCTCTGCCGGTGTGCATGTGTGTTTGTGTGGTGGGGGCACCTGTTTATTTACGTTTACCGGTCGGCTTACTGATACCCGAATCCTTGCGTGTATCGTAAATTGAATGGTCCTAAGGGTGGTTTGCTTCAGGACAATCTTAGAAGGACCTCCCGTTCATCATTCGGTACAAGTGAGTCCCGTGGGAAGATAAAAGATTGTCGTTACCCTGCGGACGGAGCGTCCTTTTCTTAAGCAGGCCGTTAAGATGGACTTACTGATAGGCGAGGCCTCGGTTTGCATTCGGTTGTAAGCATGAGAAATGAGCCCACCGAAAACACGACTTGCCTGCGTTTGACATGATGTTAGAATACATCAATTTAAAACAAACTGAAAGCCTGTGCCACTTTAGAGAACTCTTTCCAGGGAATCCTTTACACTAAAATAAACTCAACAAACAGTAGCTTAACGATCGTACGCTCTAATGCTCGTCGTTCGTCGGGTTTCACCAAGAAAAACAAAGAAACCCTCCCAGTTGCAATATCGTTTTAAATTTATCTCACATGCTTGTAAAAATTCAATTTCCATTCCTGCAGTTATGGAAAATTCAATTACTGCGTGCCTTGATTCTTCATGCCATCCTGCATCTTCACATCATGGCAGCACCTCCATTTCTTCCAATTTTCTTGCCCATCTCCGCACACACCTTGGATGATTATTCTAGACGTATTGCGTGTTCCTGGCCGTCGTCTACCATCAGTGAAGCTAGTGTGTACGTGCGGATACTTCGTCCGGTAAAGCAAATAGAGAAAGTGAAGCTAGTGTGCTAGTGCGCACAATTTATGGTAATAGTAACGACCGAGCTGCGTTAAGTGAAGCGTACGCAAAACGGTCTACGGTGTAGTCACTTTTCTTGCTGTGCTGTTATGCATCGCTCGACCGATTGCTCCATTTTTGATTTCTGCAGCACGAGAGAGAGAGAGAGCGAGAAGCGATGAAATATTTATTGGAAGAACTCATTCCGAGGAAACAGTTGTGGAGAGTATTTTACTAAAAGATTTGTTTTAAAATATTAGGAGTAAATAACTTTGAACAACTATCCAATGTTGAAGGATTTCTAATTTTCCAAACCATCTTCACGCTTCTTTAAAGCTAACCATCGGAAGTGGAACACGATTATGGTATTAGCCAGGTCGCTAGTTCCAATAGAACGCTCAATTTCAATTCAATTGAAATGGCATTTTGCTTTCTTCCCAACGCCGATAGCAACGTCCTCACCTCACGTCATCTGACCCAGCTTGGCCCAGATGACAATGGTCGTTTATGATTCGAATTGGAATGATCCTCGGAAATGAAGCTGCTGACATTCCATTTCCATTCCCTTAAAACTCATTCGCTGCCAACTCCGCCCAGGCCAGGACAAGAGGACAGTTATGACACGCCTGGCAGGGAACTGGGTTCCGGTGAGCATTGGCGCACCGTTTGAAAAGTTAAGAGAAAAGGAAATCCACTGCATGGGCATTTAATAAAACCAAACGACGAAAAGGCACTCCCACTCACTGGTGGTCTCTCCCCCTTCGGTAAGTGGAATGTCACCGCACCGGAGCATGTGTGCCGGAATGTGGCAATAAAATGTGCATCCTTCTAATTCTCAACCTCAACTCCTAGCAGCAGCAGCAGCAGCAGCATCGGATAACGAGCAAGGTTCGGAGAGGACGTAGTGCGGCATGTAATAAAAGGTATGTAAAATAATTTGAAACGTTTCCGACAGCGCCATGTTTGCTTTTGTTTGAAAATTGTATGAAACACTTGGAAGGTTTTGTCTGTCTCGGGTAGACGGTATGGATGATCTTTTGAGTTACATTCTTCATGCAGCCACACCACACACCACCTGCGGCGCATATTTTTTTTTTTAAGCAAGTAGTAACATCTGACCTGTGTCCTGTGTACGGTGAGAAGATAGATTCCGACTATGATGCCAGTCGGATATAACGAACGGACATGTTTGTAAATTGAGCAAGCTTTAAATTGAGCTAAATTGTAAATCAGCAAGAGGATGATGTGGAGAACATATCCACACGGTTTGGTATAAAGAGTTTCATTACAATTAAAGGTGAACAAGACTGTTTAATATTGTTGAAATTTAAGGTTAAACGATTTGTAAAGACAGTAAAGCACGACAGAACAAAAAGAAAGTTCTGAAACAGGGTGCATCGGAACTTCCTAACTTAATTCAGAAAATATCTTCCGTTCTCTTGAGAGTTGTTCTAGGTTTCAGCATTGTCATGAAGAATCAGAGCTTTTCTGTTGAAAAATTCTGATCAGTTATGCTTTGGTAACTTGGGTTGGCTATATTAATCATCAATGTAGGAAAACGGCCTTAAATTGTGCTTAAACTGTTAAGCAATTTCTGAAGCTAAGAAGATTAATCTTAAGAGATGCCAGAAAAATGTTGTAAATCTCTTTTCAATTAGAGAGAGTCTTTCTATTTCTTTTTTTTTTATGGCGATAATCAAAGATCTGTTCCATATTGTAAAGGGATTATCTTGAGAGCCTGTTGGCCTCAACTAGTAGAAGAAAATACGAGTTTCTAAGAAGATCAGAATAAAGATGCTGGGTCATAGGCTGAAGACAAACAAAACTCTTCGAGAATTCAACAATTCTGCAAGGATTAAAGGAATCTCTTCGAGGAAGCTTGTTACTGCATGGGCTTTAGTTAAGTAAAACCTTTTCTTCGACTTTTTAATTATTATATAGTGATATCTGCTTCTCAACACCATTTTATCTATTATAAAGTACGAGAAACGTCTATTAATTTAAATACTTAAGTTGTTCTGGTCCATAGAGTCTTGAGTCGTCTGAAAGATACAGCAAATACTTCAGCATTTCATAACCATGTAAGGACATTCCATTTACTCATCCCATCCTAACCATGAACAAGAAGCTCTGGACTTTGTCGTCTTGTTTTGGCTCAAGGATTTTCATCATTATCACAAATACTTGTCTCACCAAATGAGTCCTTGTTTGTGACGAATATTTCAATAAATGTTTGAGTTTTAATCCTTACATGGTAATCTTCTTTATCATGCTTCCTTGGTATGGGATATACTTCAACAAACACGCAAAATTATAACAAGATTCGAAGCGATCCTGTATCACTTCTTTCGTACCATTACGCAAGTCAATTCAGTCCGCATAATGTCCTACTAATTAGGGCGGCCCGGTGGTATATACGATAGCGGCGTCGGTCTTCACACGGCAGGACCAGGGTTCGAGTCCCGGCGGACCGCCTCCCCGTACGCACGACTGACTATCCAGCTACGGGTAAAGCTACGTCACAGAGAGCTAGCAATAGCAGGCTAAGACCTCACGAGAATGTCCTACTTAAATACGTCAATCGAAGCCTAAGCTGCTCTCTGCCTTAAATCTAAATCTGTTAGAAACTGATACGGGCCTAATATTAATAATTTGCCACTACTTTACATTAAGAAATATAAATCCCTTTGCATAAACTTTGATTCGAAATTAGTTTTCTAAACCAACCAATAAAAAAGCCTGTTATCGGCATTAAAATGCGTCGGTTGATTTGTGAATGTGACTTGGACCGTGTTGTCCTCGGTGAAACTTATACGCACACCAAACACACCGTCACCCTCAGTCATATGGATGCAAATGAGGCAATCTTGGATGGACGAATCTATTCTGGGTGGTTCCGACAAAGTTTCTATCAAAACTCAACAGACAGCAAACAGCCAGCATGCCCGTCCGGCGAGATGAACAGTCAAACCAAATCCAATTTGTAGCCTGTCCTGTTGGTGATAAGCGGTAAACACTTTCCCACTTCCCGTTTTGCCACCCCGAGTTGGTACAGCTCGAATTTGTCTCTCTTTCGATTTCGGAGCAGTGGACAAGGTGTCCGTTTCTCGGGGGTTTGCCCAGAAAATCGGTCGCTCGGGGTGGTAGAAGTTTATGTTGCGGGCCGAAAACCAGCCCTGCTCTACAGCTGTTTGACCGATGAGTTGTTACCCGCCCCATTTTGCATCCATTCAGTGTGGGTGAAACTTCTTGCGGTGAGGACACTGGCAGCTTCACACCCATTGCGCGCGCCTTTAATTCTCGGCCGTCAACCGTTTGTTGGCTTTGTGTGGCCAAACTTCGAAGGGGAAACCGAAAGGAAAAGTTTAACCGTATTAAAGGCTAACTGGAGGAGAAGAATAGTCCCCTCACCACTACCGTCCCGTTTCATCATCATCATCATCATTCGGTGTTCGGTCTCATCAATTGGCGCGCTATGTATGCCAATCATCCGGTACCAGGCGCCTCCATTCAAAAACTCATTAGACACTCACTAACGAGCGACGTGTGTGACGTATGTACGTGTGTGTGTGTGGAGCTCACATGCTCGCAAATCATAGCGAGGAAGCCACTGCAATTGGGTCAGAATTCAGCGAAGTTAATCTACGCTCCGTTTGCGCCCCGACCCACAAAAACTGCCAAATGGTGTGCCAAAAGCGGGAACTTTCCGGCTGCGGATAGCATGCGTTCGTGGAAGTTTTTCCGGTCTGTGAGCGGGCTGTGGTCACACACACTCACACGGTACGCAGTGAGCAAGACAATTGAAGGCTTCGGGTGGTCGGTTCCCTGGTTGAAAATGAAGCATTATTTTCACCCCGATGAATACGACCATAATTTATAATTATTTCCTACTCATGAACCGGACAACGGCCTGTTCCCCTTTTGCTGGAACGTGTACAGCGGAGGTGATTTGAATGAACTGCATTCATGTCAAAATTTTTGGGCTTCCTGGAGATCGTAAATTTGTGGTTTTGCCCCGGTTCGGGTGGCGAGTGGACAACGCCCGACACGCGATGGCACGTACCGTAGTCAACTTTTGGCAGTGTGACGGGATGCATCCGCTTCTGCTGTTGGTTTCGGTTGGATGGGTGGTTGAATGTGGTTGTTTATTAGGAAGTTTCGATATTATGAAAATTAATTTATACAATATTGAGTGAACAGTTGGGCTAGCGTTTTGGGTGACGGCAAGTGTCAGGATGGACCAATTTCTAAAGGGCAAGAGTTTTCCAGGAAGAAGGCTTTTTGTGATGGTTTGAGGTATATTTCAAAGTGATGACTTGTTGCCACCATGATGTGGTCATTCTGACGAACTTACTTCCACTATTAGTGTGCATTAGCTTTAAAACTTTGAAAAATAACAGCTCTTTGAACGCTTAGTAGTGAAATTACCACAATTAGGCCAGGCGGTTTACAAGTCTTTCGAGCTTCAAGGACTTAAGTGTTGACGTGAACCACAGATATCCTATGGATTCCGTTGCACGAAAACTGTCAGAGCCTTGGTATCCTCCGACAACCTAGTCTAGGAAACGTAGGACGCTTGGAGCACTGTTGGACTATCAAGGTATGTTACTACGTGTATTTGGTGTATAATTGAAGTCTTCTGGAACGTAAAAGATTGTGAAGCTGCTAGTTGATAAGAGACCTTGCTTTAGTCATCTGAAATTACGTTATAATCAAGGAAATACGTTACACACCTTCCAGTGAAACCTAGAACAGAAGCGTGCTGCAGATAGATCTTCTAATATTGGTAGTTTCAGTCATACTGCTTGAAATTGGGACAATAGAATCTCTTGAATTCTGGCCGTTTTTTAATACCGAAACTATTGCCCAAACGCAGTGTTTCTACTAAGATTATTGCGCTAACAACGAAAAGAACGCAATCAGAAGGGTTGTTTGTTTTATTTCTATTTCACTTACTGCAGTTTTTTGACCATTTTCTCACAAAAGGATTTCAATTCATCTTTCCCATTCGGTGCACCATCCTTGCGATAAATCTAAACAATATTAAATTCCACCGGTGTTAGTCTGTCGCACTGGAGTGCCACCAACGGTTAGCTGGTGCTTCTCCTTACTACCGCAGCTAGATACGTTTGTTTGGTCACTTGACAGCAAGGAGTACCGGCAGATCGAGAAAACTTCTGGGCAAGGATTCAGCTCCACGCTCACAGCAAGTGCAATTGATTGCCACGAGTGGATCAAAACGGGGAGTAATAAAACTAATATAAAAATGTTGCCACACTTCTGCATCTCGAGTGTGCTTGAGCTTGCGTTGCATGGGCGGGTAAAGAAAAAGCTTGCGCGATGCGGTGGGTCAAGTTAAACAGTTGGTGAAGTTTTTACCTCCACTGCGCCCAGCACTTCTTGCAGTTCGATGGGGAAAGTGGAAAGTTACACGGAAAGGTGAAATCCGAGAAGGTGATCCGCAACAGCACGGCACTGCGCTGCGAAGCGCAACAAAGTAATCCTCTAGCAAAACAAAGTTCCCACCGAGAAGGAGGTTTTTGACGTTTGAGGTTAGGTTTTGTGCTAGCGGTGTTGACGGTAGCTGTCATTACCGATTTGTTTTGATTTATGGCGATTGTGAGGAATAGGAAACCGGGTCTGGTAGGTAGACGAAGCAATAGAAAAGAAAAGGATTCTAGTGGAAAATCGGACATGATTTCTGTTGCTGTTAGTAGTGGCGAGCTTTGGTTAGAGTGTTGAAATGTCAGATGCGATTTCGAGCAAAAAGGCTTGATTTCTGGGTGAGTATTATTCAAGGAAGTGGACATTGGTTTTGTGAATTTCACTAATGCCCTTTCAACCTATTTCTACTTTAGGGAATTCAACACCTTTGCAGGCTTTACTACTGTTACAAGGAAAACGGGAAACAAAAAGCTACTGCATGCTTTGAAGTTCCTTTGAATAGCAGGTTGCAAATCAACGCGTCGAACAGCCGGTCACATTGATCGGTCCCAAGATAAATTATCGTTGAATTTTGATGCAGATTCCTGCATCGATGACTTTCTACACTTCAACCACCGAACCACGAACTAGATGGCGCTTCATCGGGAATCTTCTCGTACTGTTTGCCTTACTCTGCTGTACAGCAAAACCGTGCATCGTATCTCGTACTACGTGCAGCCGTGCATCAGGCGACAAGCGTCAAGATCCGGAGTCCACACTAGGGAAGGTAGAGAAAATTTTAATTAATGGCACTCGGGAGAGGATTAACCCCGGTGGATATCTCTCTCGCTCTCGGTGAATCCAGTGCATTGAATCCGTTGGACTTCAGGGATAGTTGAGCCCTACGAACTGGAGCGTAAATTAGTCGGGCGACCCTTTGGCCACACTGAGCCCAGCACTTTACGACGGCAGGGATCACCCGTGCAGGTGCTTGCTTGCTTGACGCAAGGGCGCCTTTGAGTCTTGTGTGGGGCGGTATTTTGCTTCACTTTAGAATTGATTCATAATTTATCAATTCTAATCGCTGGTTGCGGCAGTAGCTGCTGCTCGGAAGCTGTGGACATTCTCTGCGCTTTAGGGAATGCATGTGCACAACGGACCAAGAACGGTTTCCAATTGGACGGCACAAGCCGTACGGGACGTGGAAAATGGTAAAAAGGTGAGAAGCATTTTCTTCAGTCGATGATTGGTGGCAAGTGTTCCGTTTGGTAATTGTCTTTGCATCAAGATGTACGTGTCCAGAGATACGTCCGCTTCCGGAAGATGAGGATTTTAGTTGAACCAGTATTAATAAGGGCTTGTCTTGAAAATGCAGAGTGAGTAACGATTTTCTTCAGTTGAAGAAGCGAATCAGAACACTCGCTCCAATTACGAGGACATCTCTTTAAGCATAAGCAGCGCCAAGATTTGTAATGTTCCTACTAAGCAGGAGGGGAAAAAAATATTCACATTATAAGTAATGATATCCTTCAAGGTTCAAATACTTGATGATACTCGCTGCGTATCCGAGCGCCTTATTATTTGCCTTCTTAGGGCAGGATTTGCTTTGATTTCTGATTCACTTTAGCACTCCGGTAGGAATAGGGAACGAAGCCGACAAGTTGCGGACGTGTGGCAGGTCGGTCCAGGGAAATCAATCAATTTCTCATTCAATTATTGGATTACGGACTTCGGTTCTGACCCGGGCTGCTTTGCGGGGCTTGATTGGTTTGTGCATAATAGATACGAGGAGTCTCGATATGCAGTGACTCTGAAGATGTCTTATGGTTGTTTGAGCTTAAGCCCGTAGCCAGTTTACTTTGGATTGGCCGTACGAAAAGGGGCGATTGAATCAATGTTTGTTTTGCATTTGTAAAACCTCACATCGAATCAAATCGTAATGCGATTAAGTGAGCTTAAGCAACCATTTCCACTGCTGTATATACTGAACAAGGTGTAAAGTTTAGATAACGGTTGCAAAATAACAAAATTATAATCCTTGTTAATAGTTTATCTAAATTGCTCATCGGATCATTTTCATCGCAGTGATGTTTTTTGCTTGGATAAGTTGAAATGCATTTGAATTCCTGGCTCGTACTGTGCTTCTACTGCACACGCTTCCATTGCTCCATTACGTGAGAAAACTGGATTTTGAAGCCCACCTGAGTCAACAGTTGCATCGGTGTTGTGACATTTGGTCAGTGTGCCGTTTTGGTAGCTCTATACAAACCAGTACGTGAAAACCCTACCCGAAAAACACACAAGCTAGTACCGTACGCACCAACTACTGGTCGATACTGGTGGTACTGGAAAGCTACAGCTACATCCCAAGTTTGTGCTTAGATTCTCTAGTCTTGTACCATCGGTGTACATTCATCGAAGCATATAATGAGTGGAGACACTAGGAACACATGGTACATACCATCTCCAAGAGTAAATGTTTGTTTGAGATTATTGCGGTTGTTTAAGCGGACCCCATATCCAGATTGACTTTCATTCTCCAAAGACTAAGTTACCTTTTTTTCCGGCTGCAATGCATTTATCCAAACGATTTCCTTAATTGCGTTGTTTATTATGTTTGATTGAGTGGTTCGACAAGGAAATGATCGAAAATGAGTTTGGATCCATCAACAACCTACTCACTGAAACCATTTCCATTTCCCATAAACTACAATTTAGCATCTATTACTCCATCTCCTTCGTTTTCCATAAATTTATTACAGCGTTTTATTTTCGATTTACTTCCCGCTTTGTGTGGCAATAAATTACGACTGGCACTGTTTGGCAAACCGGGTTCGCTACACTTCGACAAATCGATTTGGGACTTTGGGCAGAGGGTGTAAAACCAGCATCATTACACCTGTGTGCTCCATATCGCCGGTCGGATGTTCTATATCCATCCCGTCGCACGACAATGGCATTCGACAATGTAAATTTGTGTACTTCCGATCAGTTGCCGACCACGTCCCACCGGTGGGAGTAGCATTCCTGTTTTGGGGAATCTCGAAGGTTACGGCAAACTCGGGCTGCTTTCGGAAGCGCATCATGCGAACGGAGACATCCTGTGTTGTGTATATCCGAAAAAGCCGGGAAGTGGAGGCACAACGCATTCAAATCAATGTCCCCCACGTTCCGTCGTGGGTCGTCGTCGGGCCATATCAGTTTGCTTGTTCGCGTGCTTGTAATCTCAGCGGAGCAATGAATAGAAATTTTACAATGGCTCTCCTGTTTGCTCCCCCGTCCGCTGCACTCCGTCTAATCCCTCGGATCGTATTTCATTGCATTTTCGGGCCTTTGGAGAGCTGCACGGAGTACCAGAAAACTCATTTGGGAATGCATCTGGAAGGCGTGAGAAGAGGGCGGCTGGTGGCCGTACACAGTGTGTCGTCGATATCGGTATGCATCCAACCATCTGGATCTCCATCAGCATTCAACCGTGCCAGTGCGCTGACGAAGATGAGAAAAGGGTTCATCGTTGGAAAAAATGGTGCACTTGTATCAAGTGCAACCTGGCACAGCCGGCAATTGGTTCTTGTGGACACATGCAGCAGGACTCTCTCTCTCTCTCTGGGACGATGTGATACAGCTGTGTATTTGCCGTATCGTTTGCAGGGCAGGTGGTTCGGTTCTTCGGAATTTCGATTGTCCATGATGTCGTGTACGAAAACCTAATGCGTTTCTGTAGCAGTGTTGGAGCGTGTCGGCCGGGTACGCTGGTACGTGTAACGTTTGTAGGCGCGAACTTGGGTTAGCTTAAGGAAGCTCAACGTATCAAGCGCCGTCGTTTGATGCACACGGTTTTTCGATGATGTTTCGTAATGGAATTACACGTTCTGAGATGGGTTTATCATTGTATCGTTAGATCAAGAGCAATAGCCGAACGGTTTGTAATCTATCAATTGAGTGATTTTATGAAGAATGATGTAATGAATCGATACAGTTTCTCCGTACAGTAATTATTAGTGAGAAAATATAGGCCAAAACAGTGAAGACATGAGTCACTTCCAGAATACTGATCATTGCAAATTCGTTTTGTGCAGTATCTTCTCACTTATTACAAATTAGTTCGATACAAATTTAAGCTGTAAAGATTATGGAATGGACTTATCAGTTCTGTAATCTATTTTAAATCGATTACATCATTACAGATGTACCGTTTAAGCATGTTTAATGCATTAAACTGTTACGTCGCTAATATGCTAAGCCACTCTCGTCTATCGAAACAATCGAGTCTAGTGTTTACCATAAAGGATAATTCAATTTTTAAAGCGAATTATTACAAAACAACCACGCACAAACCCGTGTTCCGCAAAGCTTTACCAATGCTAATTCATATTGCTTTCGAAACGAGGGATAATTGGAATGAAAGCAAAGTCGCTTCATTATTTACCGATCAAGCATTCAACGCCAAACATACAAACATTAACGAGAACGCCGATTCTGGCACACTCATCACAATATTATACTAACCTAACAACACACATCCCAACCATTTGGCGTGTGTTACACTGGGAAATGTTTGCATTATTTTCGAGTCCAGAAACGGGGGTTATATACACACACACACACGCATAGAATAATTTGCTCATTTGCTTGGGTGCCATAAGTGTACAATCACCGTTTGTTTGTTGTCGTTGCACCAAGCGCAGCGCCATCTCTAATGGATGCGCCTTTTCACGCCAGTGTATGTGGTGCAGGTTGATTGAATTTACCCTCTGCATCGAATGTGCAGTTTGACTTTTGCTGTGACGGTTTTCAGTGCGTTGCATGGTGCTTTCGTTTGATAATTTTTGAACGTTACGTACACCCACGAGGCGACACGCGAACGTAACTGTGGCATTAGGTTACTGAAGGTAAGCCTCGCGAGCTGTGAAGGGGGGGATAAATATTGGTTTGGTCGGGTGTGACCGTCGCTGCGATGTTTGTACGCGTCGGTGAACAATGTGCTCGAATTATGCACCCTACAACAATCGAATCACAGAGTTTTCGCGCTGGAAGTTCACGGTGGAAAACTCCAAAAAGCGTACAATGATTTTCATCGGTACACACACACACACGTTTGGTAATACACAGAGCGTAGGGGAGAGCGGTGTTAACATAAAATCAACAACAACTTGCGGCCGCCTGGTGCCTGCTGCTGCTGCTGCTGATTATTGATCACGCCTCCCGAATATTTGACGGATGTGTTTGCACGCGCATAATATTCTTTCTAATTAATTGACACAAGTAATGTGTGACTTTTGCAACGTGCCGGAAAAGGGGCCATAACCAAGCAAGACCGCAGACTGGAGGTTTTTGGGTGGTCCGGAAAGGTCGGCCAGGATGCTATTATTTTATCGGTTGCACTTCACAATCGGGTTGGAAATTGGTTTTCTGATTGATTGGTGGGTCTGTAAAATGGCTTGGCACGCATACAAATAATCAACAATAATGCTCTTTCATGGTTTTAGTTTTGAAATAGTTTTTGAAATTCAAACACATACCATTTGGATTTGATGAATAATAATCTCAAGTTATTGTTTAAGAAATCATGTGAGAAATTGACATGTTTAAAGCTAATCTAACCTCCATCTGATGAGACAAAATACAGATTCCGTAAAAGATGATTACACAGATGATAGTTTGATTCATTGGACACAAACAGAAGCCTTTCAGAGTTTGTCTACATCCAAAAATATTAAAGAACTCTTGGTCTGATACCTTTTTTTTTGTTAACGGGGAGGGAACCTTCAAAAGGTACCCACCAAAAAGAACTGGTTACGGCAAACAACGTCCTCCGATATGTGTTGTGTTCGATTCATCGTGACACGTGGCCCGTGAATCGAACCAGACAGCCGATGGGACCCAAACTAAACCACTGCTCGACCTGATCCGAACCCTGCCGATGCACTGATGTGCGTAGTACTCCATGCAGAGTTTGGTCTGACATCTGCGAATGTCAAAGTTAAAAACAATCTTGTAAGAGGACTTGTGCGACACAAATGAGGCGCTTCTTTAGTCCAATTCTTGAAGTTATTCTAGTCTAAATTTCACAGGCCTGTCTAAAACATTTTATAAAATCTTAAGCGCTCCAGCCGAAAAGATAACTAATTCTGTTTAATTTGTTACATAGTTTCCTAACAAGCGATACAAATTTGATCGAACAGGTTTGATGAGATATGGTAGCAATGCTCGAACCTTATCTGGACTCTGTTCAAGATGAAGTGGAATATTTTCAGAATTACAACAGAGTCTCTGTTCTGGATTTAAACATTGCAAGACACTGGATAGCCTGTACATGATCTGGAAAAGAATCGATGAAAGTCAGCAGATTCCAGTTCTACTACAGTTTGTCCTGAACAAAATCCAGAAATGGTTCCAACATTGCTGGTTAATTTTTAACACCTTCTATTGCAGATTGTTAAGCCCAGATATTGAGTACACACGGCTTAACATTTACATATCTTTTAATGATAATGTCTGGACGTTTTTCTTGTTAAATACATACCTTCAGCCTCTGCTTTTGTGATATCATCTGACTTCATTTTCCTAAATGTCTCTGTATTCTGATATTAACTTCTACTAAGGTCCTATCACTTATCCTCAGAAAATCCTTCTACATGTTTTCTTATTTCACAATCCGTAATGTAACAAGTTGCAAGAAACTGCGCCTACACATAACGCAAGTCCAACTATTGATCGCTACAACAAAAAACGTCCACCACAAAAAAGGTTAAAGTGCTGTTGCGCACGGGCGTCTCGTCAGTGCACGGTGGGGTACGCGTGTAACAATACGTAAAACTTCACCGAACGAAATTATTAATTGGCTTTCGGCGAGTTGTTTTTGGTTTATTGGCTTATTTGCAAAACGTCCCACTTGCGTCGAAAGTATTTATCGATCTTGTTGCTGTTTGTGTTAGACATGCGCCTGGCACACACACACACACAACTGCCACCAACGTACACTGTTGGTTTGCAAGTTGGTTGCTGAAAACAGGTGTAGGCGAGCTCGGGAGCGAAAGTTTGCTGTATCGAGATGAGTTTCCGAGATGTTCCGAGTTCAAGTTTGGTTGCGAAATTTGTGAAGTTATTAGTCGAGCCGGTCGAACCGCAATCGTACACCCCAGTGGCACTGCTCCGGTTCCATTGTTGTGAAGGGTTGTGTGTTTGTTGTTCGATTTGGCAACTGTTTAGTGAGTGAAGCTCGTTCACGACGAGAGTAGGCTCAATTTCTTTAGTGTGAAAAGTTAAACCAACCAGTAATTGATTTCGTCGCTCTTTCCATCGCCATCCAATTAATAACTGGAGCGGTTGGAAAAGTAGTGTTGTAGTGCCCTTCAGGCAAAGTTGTTGTTACACTTTCGAATGGATTGATTTGTGTAATATTCAAATTTCGTTTGGTTAACTTATGTTTTCTTTCAAGTGTCCATGATGATGTGCTCTATTGCTATGTAAATGAAACTCCCATTGTTTTTTTTTATATATTTTTGTTTTTGTAATTTAGTTTCATCCGAATTCGTATGCTTATATATTTCTTATTTGTCTATCTGTATATTATACTTCTTTTTACAAATTACATAACCTTCCTTCCGTTCGCCTCTTCGTAACTATTCACAATAGTATAATAATGTTTTCAAACCGTTTTCCGATTTTGCTATCTCCTTTTTTGTTTTGCTTTTGTTTCCATCATCACGCTGCATCAGTTCCATCCACACAGTCCCATTGCTCTGTGTGGTGGAAAACGAAGAAAAAAAGAAACAGGGATTTGCTTTGATTTATGCGTTCGTGTCTGTGTATGTGTGTGTTCCATTTTGGTTTTTCACTTTCCTTTGCACCTTTATTGGAGCATTTGTCCTTCTACTCAGATGCCTAGCTTTACTTGTTTTAACATTCACGCTCACACACACACACACACACAAACTTAATCATTAAGACAATTTGCATTGCCTTTTTTCTGCTATTTTGTAGAAGTTGTTGTTGCATTTGTGTGTTTTTTTATCAAAGAACAACACAGACCTATGAGTTACATATTTATTTTGCAACCATCAATGCTCTTACTTCTTCAGTATTAGCAAATGTTTGTTCCTTCGTTGCGCAACAAAGCAATCAGTTTGATAATTGTGTAGAAAATGGAAGAAACATACATAAAAGTGGTCCAATAAAGCCTGACAAATGAGTGTTTTACAAAAAAATACTGAACAATATGATAAAAAAAACGAACGGATTACTAAGTGAATAAATTAAAGAACGATATAGTTGATTATTGCAAGTGTAGTGTAATGTAAAGCGGGATAAATAATGCAAGGAACTTAGCCGGCTGCTTCCCATACAATGCATTGTACTTAAGAAAAAAACAACAACAAAACAGTTTACCTCTTCTTTAAAAGTTTTTCATTATCAGCTGTTGCTTTTTTGCTTTGTTGTTTTAGTCGTAACAAGCACTGATTTTTGTTTTGTACAGTGGCGCATTATTTGTTGCACGCCTTTTTTTTGCTCTCTCTATCTCTCTTGTACACAGACGCACACACACTTTCTTCTTGCATGTTTTGATGGTTTGTTTTTGTTTTTGTTTTGCGATAAATTTTGGATGCAATGCAGTTTGCATTTACGTTTATAGATACATATACATATATTTTTTATACGAGAAGAGAGGGACACGAAAACGGAATGATATGAATGGTGGCGATAAAAACGGTGGATGCGATGCGTTTTGTAAGTAGCTGCTGAATGATTTTGCATTACTACGCTACACCATAGTGAAGAATGAATGATGGCTTGGTGGTGTGGTTTGTTTAGACGAGGTTTAAAGCAGAAGCGACACATTTATTAGGCAGCAAAGTGTAGTCAGCATTTGTCACCCTTTCGGGGGGGCGGGCGGTTTCTTTTTTTACAGTCCAATCAAGCACTGCTTTTGCTGGTCTGTTTTAGTTAGTAGTTCGGCTTTGTTTTTTCTTTTTTGGGGGTACTTTTGATTAACGGTTGCTTCTGGTGTCCGAAAGCGGAGATATGCAGCGATCCAGGTATGTGAGAGCCTAAGTGCTTCTCGCCAATGCAATGTCATCGTTCGTACAGTGGATCAGGGAAAAGGGAGTGATGCTTCGTTTGTTTTTTGTACATCAAGCAGGAACGCTGTTTGGAGCTGCCAGGAACTTTAGCTTTGATTTTATGCCTTCCACTTCTTATACATTGCATTCATCAGGGGATGACATTCGGTAGCAGTTGGATTCCTAGTACTTTCTTTTACTCCTACGCTTGTTAGCTTCTCCCTTGTTCAGCTTTGACAGAATGGTTTTGTGTTTTATTTCCCTTCTAAAATGTCCGCTTAGTACTGTACTGCAGTTTTTGTATCATTTCTGGAAGCATTGATTTTATCATATGTTCAGCAACGATCGGTTTGTTTCTTGTGTGTGAGTGCGCGCGCACTCGTTGTCAATACTTTCTTCCTTCTTCTGTTTCTTCTTCAAATATGCAATCGCACTCCTGTCACTTTTTGTGCTCTCTTGCAAATTTTGATTGAAAATCACCGTCCACGCGTATATTGCTGGTCCGGTTACTTCCTTTACAACGGGAAGCACCGTACGCATCCCAGCTTCAGTGTGTGTTTGTCACAATTGGTGACCGCCATTGTGTTCCTCCTTACGTGCTAGTTGTTTTGTTGTTTATCAAAACAGTTTCTTGGTTTCGTTTACCATCGTAAAAAGAAACTCAAACATTATTACACAAAAAACAAAACCTTCTAATCGAGCAAAATACTAAACGCGTAACACAAAAATGTATGGTGGTTTTTCGTTTTCGCAAAAGTCTTCAAAATAATACACAGCTTATAGAATGAATGGTTTCCCAAACGTGCCCCGGAAAAAAAACGTAAAACACTTCCGGGTTACTATAAGCAAACAAAAAAAGAGGGAAAGGAAAAGAAATTCAAAACACACGTACTACAAAGAACACAGACAATTAAAAACATAAGTTTGTCGGATAGGGAAAATTGCTACACAAAAAAAAGGAAAAAGGTTGATCACAATTCAGCTCAAACAGTTGTTGGGGGGTGTTTGCAAGAAATGGCTTATGGTTGTGTTTGCTTTGAATAGTACAAAACGAAACACAGACGTTTGTAAAACATAGCCGAACTAATCGCACTATTGTTGTTGTATGTTCCGTGCGTGTGCATTTTTCCTGATCCGATCCGTTTAATAAATATGCAGTAATTATTCACTAAACAGTAACTAACGTAGGAATACGTATTTGTTTTTTTGTATACATTAAGATTAGCAGTTTTTGTTTTTTTTTGTTGTTTTGTTTCTTTTTAATTCTACTCCTCTCTTTGCTTCTTAGACGATGCGCGTCCCCTCCTGCGTGTATGTCTCTCCTAATTGTAGCCTTTTTAGCTTTGCGTTTTATTTCTTTTTTTTTTGTTTCGTTTCAACCGTTCAAATATCATTATGCTTTCCAATCGTCTTAAATTATTCTTTCGAGATCCAACTCATCCAATGGATTAGCCAGTGCCAATTGTTTTTGCTTGTGGTTCTGCCCATTTTGCTTCTGCTTCGCTAGTGTTTGATCGTTCAGCTTGCTTTCTATCGCACAGCAAGCGAGGTACTCCTGCTGCTGTTCCTTTTTATATTCTTCACATTTCTTTTTTGTTTTTTTTTTGTTTTCAATACTATCACAAATTATGGTTGTTTTTCTTATACTTTTTTTCCGTGATTTAGAACACTTGTTTCGTGCATCAACGGTCGTTATTAAAATAAAATGGAAATAAAGGCAAAAGTTTTCGTTTAGAAATAAAAAAAATCATGCTTAAAGTGTGGGAAATGAAAGAAAAACAGTTTAAAATTTAGAAGATTGAAAGAAAAACAGGATTCACTTCATCAATTAATGAACTTGTGCATAGATTTAATGCATCAGCTTCCAGAAGTAGTAAACATTTTGTCAACAAAGGTAAATTAAATCGAATTAAAGGATAGTTTAGAGCCACCACCATCAAACCTGATGCTTGTACGGTTTACGCTCAGTACAACACAAACGCGTTTACGCCATACTGTTCGCGGTCGTCCCATTGGGTGGTGGTGGTGTGACTGGGACCACCGTGCTGGACACACGGTTGTACGCACTCTTGCGTTGCGGTATCTCGTTGCAGCTGAACCACATCGCCACCTTCTTAACGCTCTCGATCGACACCAGGCTGTAGATGAAGGAGATACTCAGCGCAACAACGATGACGAAAATGATGCACCCCAGTGTAGTTAGATTGCTGAAAAATCCATCCTCTGCACCGGTGTTGTGGTCCTTGCCCGCGTCGAACAACTCATCCGTTTCATCCATCGTGCTGGAGGTGAAGTTTGCCATCAGGGCCGGTGTTTCGGTTGTCTTGCCGGTGGTCGGTTCGGGTGGTGGCAGCTGAGCGCAGCTGCACAGCGAACAATTGCCCCGCCGTTCGTACCCGTTCCGACACTGTACCTCACAGTTGTGGTCCTCACAGAAGTGCGACTTGGCCGGATCGCACACCGGGCAGCATCGGTCCGGGAGGTTTATCTGGTGTTCACAGTTGAGCGGTTTGCAGGCCGGTACCTCGCACCGGTTCTCGCCCGCCTGACATTTGCACTCGGTGCACGGTGGTTCGCTCCAGGTTTCGTGTTCCACGTACCAGGCGTGGTTCGTTTCGGAGTAGCACATCGGGTTCCGTTCACAGTGGAACGATGGGCAGCAGTTGCCCGGTTGGCCGGTTTGTTCGTGAAAGTCGACGATGGGTTTGAAGTTGGGCGGACAGCTCGGTAGCTCCGGGCACGGTTGACAGATGCACTTGGGGCAGCAAAGCTCTTGGAGCTGTGGATCGTTGTCGGCGGTGTAGTCCATACCTGCGTCCACCAGTTCGGTTTGATCGGCGTCACGCTTAAGGCGTAGTTGATGCTGTGTCTGCAGGTTGTTCGGGGAAAAGAACTGTGTTCCGATCGGGACAATTGTGATCCGTCCGTGGGCATGGTTGTTGGTGACAATTGCGCGCTTTGCACGCTCGGACGTTTCGTCCTTAGCGTAGCTTAGGGCGTCCATCGTGTTCTGCAGGTAGCTGTCCGATGGGCAATCGATGTAACATTGCACGTTCTGGCAGCGCGTATCGAAATCTGTGGAGCAAAAAAGTGAGACAGAGAAGAGAGAACATTATTAATAGAGATATTCTTATTAGTCAAGAATTCTAAAAAAGAACCTAATCAGCGAGCGATGATCGCATTAGATTAATCTGATGCGCAATGATACTGATAGAGTTTCGATTGAACCTTTAAAAGTGGCCAATATCCAACGTGAGATTATGCCTTTTGGCTGAGGCCTATATTCGTAAAACCAATTAACTCGAACAACAACGATTCAATTACCCACATCATATCGACTATATCCCAAGGGGTCTCTCTATCCACAGCGCCTAGGGATAAACAGCGAAGGGTAGGATCGAGTGAATCCAATTTTTTTTGTTTGCCGGACATGCAAATTGACTATCAGGAATATGTGATTCGATCAGTCTGGACTGGACTGAAATGGATAGTTGTTTGTATCGGGCCCTTTTTATTGTGACTGTGCACATCAGCACCGTGTGCGTGTGTGTATGTCCGTGTCACCACAATGCCTCGGAGGGAGATGAATTCATTTTCCGGCTCATTGCAACTCATCTGTTGCCATTGTTTGGTGGTATGAAGCGAACGAAAAAAAAAAGATGAAGCCCCACAGTGCACTCGTTTTTATGCTTCTATCCGATATTGGTGAGGATGGGGATATTATTCACACTACGCTACCCATTTTAGGGACTCGATTGATGATGTAGAGCAGATAGAATGCTTGCCGTGCCGTGCGGCAATGGAAAATCAAAATCATTCAGTTGTGGCAGTTCATTTTTTTTTCTGCCATGCGCCACAGTTTCCCATGCTGGGAGAGCTTTTACTCATTAGTGAGCCACCAGCTGGTGTTCCGGCAATGTCGGAACCGTACGTATGCGCTTCAATGCAACTGTGCTGTGACAGTTGCAACTGAGCTAGAATTAATTCAATTTTTGCCGCTTACTGATGCCACTCTGGTTTGGTGTGAGGAAGAGTTGGAGAAACGCAACAAAAAAAGGGACATCAACTTCCACCACTCTCGCAAACTATTTCGGGGTATGTATGCATCGATGGGAAATTCATCAACCAATTCGTTCAGTTCAGTGGTATAGTGAGCAGAGGGCGTTTGTGTGGATTTTTTTTCTTCGTGTTATCGCGATCGATTGTATAGCTGGGTTATATTGAACGATAAGCGAGCCATGATCGGAAATCGGTGTATCACGAGGTTGGTTGAGTTTCATTAAATTTGTAACATCAGGTTCGGGGAAATGGGAATGGTGAGTGTAGCAACTGTTTGCAACATTTGTTATGCTGAGTGCAATTTGATTGTTTTGAGTTGAGTGCTTTGCCTTTGCTGGAGCTGGAATTTACGGTTTGGAGAAAGAAACAGAGTGCGCTTATAAGCAAAATTGAGTGTCATGTGTTTAAATTAGTTTTATCAGGTGTTTGGCTTTAATTTCCTAGAAGTATAGGAGTGTTCAGATGATTTAACATAGAGAAGAAAATAAAACTTTAGATCAAGCTAAAGATGTCAAACTCTGCTGTACTAACGTTCTACGGAATCTGTAATTTCTACATCAAGTGAAGGATATAGTGGCACTCAACATTTCATTATCCCAAGATTAAACAGAATAGCGGATGTCGATATATAAAAAATACCTTAAAGCATAACTTGTTTCTTTGATTGCGCCATACTAGGCAGATGTTGGAGTTCCATGTCTGGATTTCTTGACATTATCTACTCGCTACTGATCTACTTATCTACTTTTTACTGATGAGTTTTTAAAAATAATCTTTGAAGAGATGCTGGACGTCCCCTTTCGAAGACTTCCAATTGTTCGACACTTCATCTCCGATCCGGACCTATTTGAAGGCAAAAAATGGATCCAATTTCTACTCTACGTTGTCCCAGGTGCATTAGACACAAAAAAGGTATCTAAAAGCCACTACTAGTGGCTTAAAATTTCAATCCCTAAACCAGATTGCTGTCGGCTCGGCGACTTAAGCGAGAGCGAGTGTGCTGTTATTTTATTGTGTGCTATCATGTGAAATTAAATATCGTTTTACGTGAGTGTGGCTATGTTGTCTATTTACGCTCTTTTCTCCCACTAAGAACCCACACCGACAGCTTAAACTGCCGTGGGTACTGTGAGCTCTATCAAGTCGCACTGCTCCAAAGTGCCAAACAACATGGTTTCCATTAAAAATCGAAACCCTTTAGGCGCGTTCGTTACGCCGAAAGCGGGAAGCACCACTATTAAATGGTGCTTGATAAGATAAAAAGTCGATTAAGTTGAGGTCCGTTGGGTGAATCTAAAAAAAAAAAACTACAATGCCTCGCACACGAGACCTTCCATTAGCTAAGAGCACAACTTCACTAAATAAAGCAAAGCAAAGAAAACAAAAAAAAGGTCGCACCGAATTGTCGCATCTAATAGATAGAGTTGTGAGCGTTTTAGTGCTTTTTATGTTTATTCGCTGTCTCTGTCTTCGATACCGTGGCCTGGTTTGTGTTCTCCCTCACCTTGAATAATACCGTGTGCGCGTGAAGCGGAATGTTTTTGGCCTGTGCATTTCGAACGCTTATAATAGGCTTATCTTATGCTCGATCACATAAAAGTACGTGTGCGTGTGACACGCGAATGTTTGCCCCTTTTTTTTCTCTCCTGTCGCTTCGATTTGACGGCTTTGCTGAGTGTCCGTGTATGTTTTGTTGTTTGCGACCGAAGAATGGAATGGAAAATGGCCGTTCAGTAGCGTTGGCAGCTCTTAAAGATGAATGATCTTTGCTTTTTTCGAAGGTGATTAAAAGTTTTATTATCGATGGAACGGGACGGGGACGTTAATTTGGATAAATGTTGAGTAGCTTCAAAACATTAATCACAATCATTGGCTAATTAATTGGTGCCATCTTTAGTGTGTTTGTGTGGCTCTCTTTTGAGGGCTTTTGTTTTAGCAGCACTAATCATATTCCGAACGTAATTTAAATGCGTTGGACTTTTGGCTACGCTGGCTCCTCCAACACCTTTTCGAAACGGCTCGCTGTGGTCAACGCGATGAATTTTAAATGAACCAATCGTGTTAGCATAATTTTCTAGAACAACCAACCGGGATTGCCCTGTTTCCGGGATTGGCCACCGTGTTATGGAATCGATTTTTCATGCCCGCTGCTAGCCCCGAGCTGCATGCTTTATTGATGTCACCACCGGCCGATCGATACATCTGCGGGATTTCGCTGCGGCGACTTCGACGCTGATGGGGGGGGGGGTTGTGTGTTGTGGTTAAAGTTTTATTATATTTTTTTGAAGCTGCGTTGCCGGCTGTCGGTTTTGAAAATTTACGCAACGATGATTGCAGGCCAAAACCCTTCGCACCGATCACGACAAACCTGCTGCTCACGGCGCCTGATCCATGTCAGCATAAATGTCCAAAATCGAGTATAACAAAAGAGGATAACACATACACGCATACTGGTGAGGGAGCAAAAAGAAAAACGACGAATAAATAAATTTTATTCGTTCCGATTGGCCACTGGCTGGTGCAGTCTGTTGCGAGAGGTTCTTTTTTTCCCCTTTCTGGCAATGAATTGAGTGAAAAAATATCCCTAAATTTCATTCGAATGGACGCGTACTGACCCCGTCAGTCATCCATCATGTCTGGCAATAAATTTTCCGCTCGAAAATCGCCTTTTCCCTTCTCTTTACCCTTCCCCAAGCTTCCGAAAGCCGAAAGCAACAAATTACAGAACCCGAAAGCGCACATATACAGCGAGAACCCGACCCCATAGCTCATGAAAATGTCATCCCTTATTTTTGCTGGCACCGAAACATGGCTGGCAGGCGGATAAATGTGGGGCCATAAAAATATAAAAGCTCTCGACGAAACCTCGTCCCCTTTCGGTTTCACACAGACACACACGCTGCTGACACTGCAGGGGAAAAGGGGTTTCTCAGTCCGAAGCGATTGACCTTTGGTTGGGAAAGCTGTCGAAAGGAGAGAGTGCGGAAGAAGGACGACAGCGCGAAGAAGAATCCTTTTGTTGATGTTGTTTTGCGTTCTGGTTATTTGGTCACCAAATTCTATACCAAATGCTTCTGGAACGGTATCGATCAGGACAGAACATAACTGCAGTCAGGCGCAAAGCCGTACCAAATTGAACAGATTAGAAGTGGATTCGTCGGGTTTTGGGACAGAGCACGTTAACGAAGTATACTCTTGAACTGAAGTTGGTGTTGAGTAGTGCTTCTGAATTCTGTCTTTTTTACTCCAAGAATAAAAAATAATTAAGAAAATAGTAGAAAATAACATTAAAATATAGAGATGTTATAATAAAATAACATAAAAATAAGAGATGAAAGTAGAAAAGAGGAAAAACAGATATGTAAAACAAGGGAAAAAAGGAAAATAAGGAAAAATAAGAAACAGAGAGATAAAACTTAAAATACTTTAAAGAACAGGCAGAGAACATCATCACCTAAGAATCGTTATCGAGAAGTAGTTGAGGAAACAAAGAAGAGCAGTAGAGAACTCGCTGGATTCTTTCAAAGGAACTAACGTAAAGAAGTGAACTTTATGGAGTTACTTAATCTTAACTACCACTGGATTTATCGACCCATAATGTAAGACTTTTATTTGCCACCGTCTCTTTGCCATATCCGAAAGCAGAAGTAGTTAATGCCTTCACATTGACCTTCAGAACTGTTTATTTTGGAAAGTCTGAACATCATTTCAGGGATTACATCCATATGCTCCACTATCGGCATACGATTACACTAAACAGGTTAAGGTCTAGTTGTAGAGACTGCGGAGAGGTTATGTTGGGATGTGTCGGACCTAGGGCGCTGCTAATCCTACAGCATTCTGAATCTTAGCATATATTTTCTGCAGATTGTTTTCGGGGTTATAGTCCAGCACCGGTTCTCTTATCGCAGCAGACTAAAACTTTTCCCTACAACAACTAAAACGATGTTGTCACTCGGCTCCACTTAAAGCAAAACTTGTGCGCTACCGGAGTGCCGCTGATGTTAGCGCAACCACCTGCTGTGTGGTGGTTCGCTGATGACATTAATAGGATTGGTGGTAAAGTTGATCGCGCGGCAACAAAGGGGAAAACAAAAAAAACATCCTTCAACACGTTGCCACTTTTGATTAGTGGGCGCGCGCGAGCGTACCTTGAGGGAGCAACACAACGTGCTCGAAAAGTTTTGGGCTCTTGTCTATAAACGCATTAAAGGCACGTTAGTAGAACATACCCAAATGCGGGAAGTTTCATTTTCAACGTTCAAACAAGCGAACTTTTCTTGCTGCTACCGGGCCGCTGCCACATCATGCGCTTCCCATACTACAAAACGGAGGACACCTTGTCAAGTGGTGTCGCCATAAATTATTTATCATTTGCTTTGGATCGTCATTATCACCGGCCGAAAACCGGATGATGATGGGCGGGTTGAACCGGTTGAATAGAAATTTGGGACACGTAGGATGGGTGGGACTTGGTCTCACCAAACAAAGTCTTCCAAAAGACAGAACCTTTCTTCAACACGGCCGTACGCTGTCGGGCACGGGATGGCTTCTCATTTGTCGCGTGAAATATTCATGCACCGGTTAGAAGAACTCATTTTCCGGTTGCTGTTTTTGTTGTGTGTGCTGTTTTTTTTCGTTTGCACCTTTGATCCTGCTGACACACTGCCAACGACACAGACAGTCGTCCCCATTCGAAATCTAGCGTCACGTGTTACGCCTGTACCTGCGCTGTCGTCAAAGGTAGAGTGTGTGAGTGACGAGATTTATTCGTTTTCACATGTGGTTGGCACCTTTTCCTTCCCATATGTGGGTTTTTCCTCCATTCTTTTTTTGCTTATCCTATCACATCCTTTTAGCGCCTGCTGTACCATCCATTACCATGATTTGATTTGTATTACTCTTTATATTGCATACCATTTTTGACGTTTCCATTTGATAGGTTTGAAAACGCGATCTGCTTATGGACAGCTCTAGTGGCTTATTCTGGGGGGGGGTTTTTAGTATTCATTTTTCTCTCATTTCTTTGTCCATTTATTATCCAGGTTTATGGAAAATCGTAGATCGAATGATTTATACCGAATATTGATCCCTGCTCTCTCTCGCTTGAATTATATTTTATCGTATTTTTCCTGCAATTCTTTTCAACATGACAACGTGTCAAAATCGTCACCACGAAAAGCATAATCGATTATCGTACATGAACGGTTTATAATGCAATTTTCCCACCCAAAAAAAAGAAACCCTCCGTTGGTGATGTATCACCAAACACCACAATACCTTGGAATTAGAGCCAGACGGTGTTGTTTGTTCTTTCCCGTCGAAATCAAACAAAACCATCCCCTTGTGCAAAATGGAATTTAGCCAGAATGATTAATCGACAAATTGACGGAACTTGCGCCTAGATGTGGACACGTTGCGGTACGTTGATAGCAACAAAAAATGGCTATCAAAATCGGAGGAAGTAAACCCAGAAACTGAAGAGAGAAAAAAAAACTGCAACAGATTGGCATCCGGGGCAGACGAAAGACAGATTTCGTTCACATTCCCGAAACACCGAACACCCCGTGCCGTTAAAAGCGCTAAAAATAGAGCCAATTAATCATCGCTCAGCACGCTTGCTCTGGCACAACGGTTTCGCTCGGATCGAGAGAGTCGAGTTTTTGGAGTGTTTTTTTTTGGAGGGATGATGATGGGGACGATGTGTGGGTGGGGAGAGGAACGCGAAATGATTTTAATGTTTTGTCAGCTTAATGCGTATGGCGGGCGAGCGAGACTGTGCATTCATTCATGAAGCGAGAGTCGGTTTTAAAACGAGAATGTAAATCGATTATGGAAGAACAGTTCAATGAGGTGGGATCTTTAGAAAAAACGGTGCTTCCTCTTCTTCTTCTGTGTTGTTGCATATAAATAAACATCCAGAGAATAAAACAAAAACCTCCGGTTGTGGTGAGTAGAACATTGATCCTTCTCCGCGACTGCTCAGGGAGCGTCGTGAAATTAAATCCACTGTTGGTCTAGTGTATGTTTCGGGTGCGTGTGTGTGTGACGTGGGAAAGAAACAAAAATATGTGGAGCAGTTTGCGAGCATCTTATCGTGTGATTCATTGATCAATTCCACTAATCGTGTGCCCGGGAGTTTATTTTCTTTGGCCCTCCGGGAACTTCTGACTAATCCATGTATGGAGGGACCTGTAAAGACTTGTGTTTTGATCCAATTTAGTGCGTTGGCACTTAAAAGCAAACCATTCCTCACGATTTGCATTTTGCTGAAGGTGATAGTGAATCATTTGGAATTTCAGCCGAAGTTTAATGCTGGTGGATACCACGAAAACATAATGAAATACAAACGCTCGGTTGCCATTCCTTTGCGGTGAGACATCTCTGCTACGGCAAACATCTTGTGAATGGCACTGTTGAGCTGCCGAAGAACAAATGCTAACAAACTCAGGCACACGCACACACCGACACAGATAAAGAAATGATCAATCGGGGTTGTGGACATAAAGGGCACAGTGGCACATATCTGTTAATCGTTTGCAGACCTGGAACTGATATTGTCATTTCTTCCAATTTCCTAAGGGCACGCTCAGGAAAACCCCTTCTGGGATGAGCAAGTGATTGTTATCCTTTTGGTCTAGCACCCCACCCTTCGGTCGATTCCGTCATCTTCGGCGCCAAGGAAATGTCAAGAACCTTCTCAAGAAAAAGCGATTGAATGGATGAATGACAGACCGTTCCCACTGCCCGGGCCTTTGCGCATAGAAACATCAATTTGCCGCAAATATGTGTTTTGTACTCCTGCTGCTTGGGGACACAGACCTCGGGAAGTTCCGGGCATTGTGCAAAGGATGATATCGCACTGTCGCCTGCCCCTTTCGGCCAGTGACATTGACACATGGCCAATATTTGATTCAGATCTTTGGCTTTCCTGATTAATTTGCTTAGCCAGAGCCAACTGCAAATGAATGGATGAATTTGCCTCCTCAGGACAAACGGTCACGCTGAGGATGAGGTGGTTGTTTGTTGAGGTTTCTCTTGATACGAGTGACAAGTATTGTGGGGTGGGGAGAGGAGGATAAAAGAAAATCCACCACACCCCCAACACAACACACAATGAACGGCTTTTAATCACTGTCGTTCGTTGGTCGCCTAAAGGCTGTTAGGTGATTTGTCCTGGACACAGATTTGCTCTCGACCAAACCCGAGGGGAGTTAGCTGCAAAAACGTTACACTCTGTAGGGGGGGTTTTTGTGAACCTTCATCAAACGGAACGGGGGTTAGAACGATGGAGAGTACATCCATTACCGGAATCGGATAGCGATTACATCAAAGATCAATTAAATTTAAAACAAGGATTACCTTCTGCCGAGTGAGCGATTTGTGCTTGAACGGTCTCGCCTTTCCTCTCGCCACACTCTATCGGGCACCGGGTTTAAACCCATCGGTAATCGTTTAATTAGGGTTGAGTCACTTTTAATTCCTTTCGCGCAGAGCACCATTACGGTGAACCTTAACTCGTTTTTTTTTTCGCTCGGAATTCGACTGCTATGTGAAAAATTCGCCTGTAGAACGAGACATAATGGTGGAGAAAATCGTTTCGCTCTTCGGTCGGTGCTTATCGTTCACGTCCTATTTTGGGTGGATTGAAGTGGTGGACTCTTTTCCAAGAATGGCAAAAACACAGAATCATTGCTTCTTAAAAACGAAGAGGAAAATCCACAACGCTTCCAGGAATTGTGAGGCACTGTAACGACGATTCCGGGTAATTTGTACTACACTTTGGATTAAGATGTCCGTACGGGAAACTGTTAAATGATTGCCACAATTACCGTGCAGTGGAACCGTGGTAATGCAACCATACTAAAAACAATGAAATACAATTTTCATTTCTCAATTAATATCCAATTCCCAGGTGAGTGTGTGTGCGCGTAATAAGACGTTCCTACAACCCTATCGAGCGAACAATTTACGTACACGCACGCACTACGCGCTTCACATCTCACATCCATCACCCGGAAAGGGCACCGGCCAGCACCATGTGAGCCTTTAAATTAAATTATTAACGATTGTTGTACCGTTGGTGACCTTCGGATGGTAGGCGGCATTTCAAAAGCAGCGGCAACCGGCATATAAAAGAGATCGATTAATCGAGTTCTGGGGGAGCAAAACCCCTCGACACAAACACACGGGTTGAATCGTTTGACGCGCGTGACCACCGTGCATCCGTAACTAGGCACTGTGGCATGCGCTAAGAGAAGCGTTTATTATTGTTGTACCACCCGCGATGCGTGACACAAATAAGGGCTAATGGTGAATTCATTGATGAGTTCTTCGATGGACGACGCGGCTTCTCCTCCATGGGGTTCAGTTGTCACGATTCGGAATTAACGTTAGCATGATGTCCACGGTATGGGGTCCTCGATTCGAAGGGTTAACCGCCACAAGCTTGGTTGGCACCTTTAATTTCCATTCGCGTCCGGTTGCATGACGTTCATCGTGCAGCGAACTCTGGCCTCCGACTCGCAAACTTGTCGCTCCAGGTCGAAGTACAGGCCCAGCGGGCAGCTACCCTCAATCAGGAGACCCTGCCAACAGTTAAGATACTTCTGACAGTCGGTTCAGTGGAACCGTGGTAATGCAACCATACTAAAAACAATGAAATGCAATTTTCGTTTCTCAATTAATATCCAATTCCCAGGTGAGTGTGTGTGCGCAAGATGTAATTAGAAGTTCCTACAACCCCATCGAGCAAACAATTTACGTACACGCACCCAGTAAGCGTTTCACATCTCACATCCATCACCCGGAAAGGGCACCGGCCAGCACCATGTGAGCCTTTAAATTAAATTATTAACGATTGTTGTACCGTTGGTGACCTTCGGGTGGTAGGCGGCATTTCAAAAGCAGCGGCAACCGGCATATAAAAGAGATCGATTAATCGAGTTCTGGGGGAGCAAAACCCCTCGACACAAACACACGGGTTGAATCGTTTGACGCGCGTGACCACCGTGCATCCGTAACTAGGCACTGTGGCATGCGCTAAGAGAAGCGTTTATTATTGTTGTACCACCCGCGATGCGTGACACAAATAAGGGCTAATGGTGAATTCATTGATGAGTTCTTCGATGGACGACGCGGCTTCTCCTCCATGGGGTTCAGTTGTCACGATTCGGAATTAACGTTAGCATGATGTCCACGGTATGGGGTCCTCGATTCGAAGGGTTAACCGCCACAAGCTTGGTTGGCACCTTTAATTTCCATTCGCGTCCGGTTGCATGACGTTCATCGTGCAGCGAACTCTGGCCTCCGACTCGCAAACTTGTCGCTCCAGGTCGAAGTACAGGCCCAGCGGGCAGCTACCCTCAATCAGGAGACCCTGCCAACAGTTAAGATACTTCTGACAGTCGGTTGGGTGGGGTAGAAAGATGCCGACCGTGTTTGGATCGGAACAGTCCAAATCCTGAAACTGGCCGTCGATCAGAGTGGATGCCAGCAACACCAAAACACACGCGATCACTAGCGACTTCATTGTGGAACTTTTGAATCGAAACTAGTGCTGCTGTTTCGGTTTAAATTCTTCGAGAGCACGTTCGCAGCAGATCGTCTTATTTACTGGTCGAAAGTTTTCGGTAATCAACATCCACCGATAAGACCTGAGATAAGATACAATACATTGAACGATTCATTCAAGTCAAGGAGGACCAATAGATAAAAAGGCCTGCCAGCCTCAAGTGACTCAAGAGTGGTGGTGATTTAAATCATTCCACCGGCTTCCTATTACTACGTCAAGACAAACGAGTTTCACAACAAACTGTAATGAGACACTCATTCATCATTGTTTTGCGTTGCACGGATGCACCCTCAACTTCATTATCTTGCCACGGTCCAAACCTCTGCCGAGTATTTGCAAATAAAACGCACCTAAAAAGAAGAACTTCTCCTGTTACTATTTCGTACGGAGCAGTAAATGAACAGCTTAAAAAGGAATTTGATAAAACTTTAAAGGCAACTTTTTGCTAAATGTTTTGATGAAGAGTTCCAAAAGTAACGGAGGACGATAGACGTCACAACCTGGGGTATGATGAAGTAAGGTCCCGTCGTAGTCATAATTTCTTCCTCCGGACAAAAATTCCCACAAGGCATTACTGCTAGTTGACTAAGGAACTGTGGTTAAGGAATGATTCTGCACGGATGGGTTTTCTGTTTCGCCGAAAGAACAGCAAATAACAGCTTGACGCTGTTGTTGTTTGATGCTCTTGGTGCCCTCGAAAAGTATATCGTCGTGAAACTGTTGCAGTTTTGAAGTTGGTAAGTTCTTTGGAGGGAAAGTTTTTGCAAGCTCTTTTTACCCTATGATTTTTGTGAGGCAACAACAGGACTCCAGCAAAGAATGTTTTCTTGACTCGTTTTTTCTGGCTTTCAACACTTTTGACCTTGTGTGTGTGTGTGTGCGTGGAGTATGCATAGGGTAAGTTATTCCATAAATATTTTACCATTCTACTATCGAAGCGCAACCCGCACGGATCAATAGATATGAAAAATGTAGATTAAATATTGATTCGTTCGGGGGTGGCGTGGAGTATATTGTTTGTATAAGTTTCCCGGAAAAATGAACTCGAGCGTTGTGGTTAGGAATTTTACAGGGGAGGATTAGAGGAGCTTGTGCAATAAATAAATTGTTGAAGTATCGGATCGTAGAATGAAGATTTTACTTAAATTCATTTTTTTCCGAACCTTGACGTTTCTCCTTAAGGCTTTGTATCCCCCCGCCATATATGCCACGCATAAAGACATTTGCTCGTTAATTCAAGTGGAACAAGAAGACAAGCTTCTTGCATTTCACGCTCCATTTCGGTCGCTTTTCTCGGTGTGCCCTTCGCTACACGTTGGGAACATTTTGCTCTCAGTTGCAACTGTGCACACCGCTGATGCACACCGAAAAAGCGGGAAAGCAAGACTGTGCACGGTGATGCGCTTACTTTCTCCGGTTTGGTGTGTCTTGTGTGTGCCTCCGCTAACCTGCGCTTAGTTGACTTACAATGAATGCAACACAACGGGGTGGAGATGGCGGGCCCGTGGAACACAGAACCGACAAGGATGCTTTTCCGGAGGATGAGCGCTTTCCTTGTGGCGTTACTGAGAAAGGTTCCATCTGGCCGCACTCTGGGAGTCAGATTGTTTTGCTATTGTGAAGTGAATTGCTTTTGCAATGGGTTTACAGCTGGCGGAGGGGCGGCTTACTGTTTGCTTCCCACTAACCTCACCTTTTTAAATGAAATGGTTTGAACACCGTTTGAAGAGTTGTTGGTGAAAGACGACAGCGGATCTTCTCACCGGGATTATACGTCTGGGAGTCAGATTGTTTTGCTATTGTGAAGTGAATTGCTTTTGCAATGGGTTTACAGCTGGCGGAGGGGCGGCTTACTGTTTGCTTCCCACTAACCTCACCTTTTTAAATGAAATGGTTTGAACACCGTTTGAAGAGTTGTTGGTGAAAGACGACAGCGGATCTTCTCACCGGGATTATACGTGCGTTTGTTATCCGTCCATTGCCAGTAAAGCGCATTTCCATCGAGCATAAGGTTTTCCGTTTCCTGGTAAGATGTTGTTTTCCTTGTGCATGCTTTTGTTTTTTGGTATGAATTTACTACAAAACATGGGTTTGCGGAGGTTGCATTGTTATCGGCACTTGCATTGACATTTGTATTCAGTTCATGGAGAAAGACTTACGATTTATTTTGAATCGTCGTTTTGCTCTCATTAATCCACACTACAGCGCACACTAGCTTTACAGCTGTAATGGTGTGTCAATATTTAGAACACAGCCTAAATGTATGCAACAAAATAAATGACCCGAAAGGATCGTTGACAGCACTATTTTTCCCGCTTTTTCAAATTTATTTACAAACCCAGTTGAGAACACACTCAGCTGGGTGTGTTAAATTCCGGCACCCAGTAAGTTATGAAGCTCACGAACCTGGTAGTGGTGCTGTCCCTGTTTGTGTGTACTAAAAACGGTTAACCGAAAGTCTGGCACGCCGGGCTGGCGCTCAAAAAAAAAAAACAGTGGCAAAAAGCACTGCAAATAAATATCGTTCCAGCTGACAGAGCTAAGCTGGAGTCGGGATTGGGAAAAGAAGGATATTTATTTCATCATTATGGTCAACCGAAGAAGTATCTGGACGGGTTTTTCTTCTCTGTAACCGAACCGACCTTTCGTTTTGGGGTGGTTTTTTTCTGTTTTCATCGATCGTGGTTGTTGGACAGCAGCAACAGCAGTGCAGCAGTGTCTTTAAATCGAGCGCTGGTCCTTGGGCAAACGTTTACGACACCCGTTACGTCAGGAAAAAAAAGCTAAACAACGGCTTACAGAAATCCAGCTCAGGGTCAATGCCGGGGAGTGGCAAAGCGGCAGCACAGCGAAACCCATTTTCACACATTCGTTCGGTGTTCATGTGGACACCTTAAGGACGCTATTTATGCGCCCTCCTATGTCCTGTATCCTGCGCTGCTGTGAGGTGTTCAGGAACGGTGGTACTAAATTGGTGGATTTGGGAGAGTGTTGGTAATCTTGCATTTTGCAATAGACGAGATACTGTTCGGTGTGTGTGTGTGTGCTTTGGATGCATACGATGTGCCTCTGGTGGTTCACACACAAATCGATAAGCTTATTTAAGTGACTTTCTTCCAGGATTGTGTGGCTTTCCTCGAAATAGACCTCCTCCGTGAAGGTTGGTCGGGTTTAGGATTTTGCACCTCGAGTAGAAAATTGATGAGGCCCATATGTGCGGCCCCTCTGGATGTTGGTGCCCATCGTCCCACATTAAGCATGTATTTTCCAACGACCAGTTCTGACGCTCAACACGGGTGGTAGTGGATGAGAGATAGTCCATCGGTTCTCCATTTGCTGGTTTCGGGGCGAAGTTCCAAATAGAACCATTAATATTACAGCACGCCCCACGTGCTCGAAACGCGTGTTGGCGTCACAAACACTCCGTCTCTCCGTCGTTTGTGGTTCATTGTGGTGGATTTTCATACACTCCACAGCGTCACCACGCCGCCGAAGCAAACACAGGTTCGGGGGAGGCCATTTTCAGCCCATCGCATAAATTACGTAGTCAGTCACTGAAATGATATGTGCGAAGGCTTTCAAAAGCTCAACCTCAACAGGAGCTCCACACATTAGGTGAAGAATCTAAGCGACTCCGGCACAAAGCCTGGCTTATTGCTGTCCGGGTACACCACGTTCGACCTAAAACCAAGCGGATGTCAAGTGTGAGGCCGTTTCGTGTGAAAAACGAAGGGTAAACAAAGCCACATGTGCGTGCCAACACACGGGGTTTGGCGGCAACAACGCGACTGTGATCGCGCGGTTTTGTACCACCGCACTGGAGCGGGTACGCGCGTCCAGCGCCAGTAATTAATTAAGATATTGTGTCAAATATTTCATTCGAGTCGATAAATTTTCGGAAGCCGCGTACCGACCAGAACCGTAATACTGTGCGCGCCTGTTCCGAAACTTGCTCACCCGACCCGGTCGGTCGGCTGTCTCCGTTTGTTGAACATAGGAGATAATTGGGCGCGTAGCGTTGTTTAAGATTTATCGCACAATCATCTCCACGGGAGGGACCTCCCCGAACGAGAGAGAGAGGGAGACAAAGATTGTAGATCCGTTTAAAGTTTTGAGGGTTTCAGATTTCGGACCAGACACGCGTAGGTCGTCATGTTGACAAATGAAATGAAAATAAATAAATAACCGCGATGTGTGATGGAAGACATGGAGAGGCACAAAAAACCCTGTACACTCTCTCTGCCAACTGTTGCTAAACGCCAGTTCGGGTTCGAATCGAATCGGTAGTTGGTCTCCGGACCGGGGCAAGGGGGAGAACTCCCGCCGGCATACAATACATCTTCTATCACCAAAAACAAACACCATAAATGGAGCTGATAGATAATTAGTGTCATGTTTAGGGAGTCCCCGTAAGCAGACCATTCCAACACACCATTCCCGGGAACGTGTGTTGCTTCAGGCGGTGGCGACAAGCACAGCGATAATATTGTTGTGTCGATGCTGTGGGGGTGTATTTGTAATGTACAGCCAAAGGGGAGCTGTGTGCTTGTGGGCGAAACGCGCCCGAAGAAAATGCAAAGATGGAATAAATGGTCCACCTGGGGGGTTGATTCGGTGGACGCGTTGTGTCGTGTGCCGCCGATAGGCGACTACGTGTGTACGTACGAGTTTTATGTTAATTCCCGATGTTTTTGTTGTGCCTTTTTAGGGTGGATTGAGAGCCGTGCTGTCCCAATGAATCACGCGAAAGAGTGGGGCCATATAGGGAGCTATCGCGGTGAGTTATGTGATTTATATTCGGTGCGCCTAACGCATGCATAGTTTGTGGACCGAATGAGACGATTGATTTGGACCCGGGGTGACCGTAATCTGCTACGACTTTGAGCCGGTATGGACATTGTCCCTGTACAGTGATGAAGGTGTTTTCGATTTGCGAGGTTAACAAATAATGGCTTCAAAAGGAATGACAAACGAGGGTAGCGATAGAAATATATCAATATCTCAAGATTTATTTATGAGGCTTTGAAATTGAACAACTTTCTCATTTGAATTAAGCCTATCTCCAATATTTTGGGGCACAATCACCCTATACCTTCCCCAAAGAAGCCAGTATTGGTAGGCTCTTGAGGATTGTTTAAGACATCCTGAAGCTGTAGTGCTAAGAAACAGAGAAGCAGATATTCCAATAATTTCTCCGGCCATCTGAAAAATGTGTAAGTCTTTTATAGGTAGAACCTCGGTGCAGTCTTCAGTAGTCTTTATGGAATTGCTAATTCGCCATTAGAGTGTAAAGATGGCGGCCCGGTGATAGATACAACAGCGGCGCTGGTCTTCACACGGCAGTTCAAATCTCATCTAGGCCGTTCCCTCATAGTGAGGACTGACTATCCAACTATGCAGTAACAATAAGTCTAGTAAGCCAAAAATGGCCGGCATGACCTAAGAGGTCGTTTGGCCAAGAAAGAAGAAGAAGTGTAAAGACGCCTTTTTTGGACTGGTCTGTGTAGTTCATGGTACACGATACCAAGGATGTTCCACCAGAGCTTCTGTATTCTTATGATTGTTCTTGGTACAATCGTAACTAGCTTTACACTCCATTTTGTTAGTTTTGGATGTTGTTTTCTCGTGTTTGAGTGAAAGATTTACCTTCTAAAAACGTTTTTGAGAGGTTGAAATTGATGATAAAATGCTTAACTTCTTATAGACAGCATCAATACGGCAGAAATCCACACAATTTTAAGTCTATTACGTTTGAAAATTTTGAGATTAAACAATTTTGAATAAGAATTAGTAAATAAAACATAAAATAGGAGAATTTTTAAGCTTCAGCTTCTTGCTATCCTCAAACATCGGGGAGGTACCATCTTCATGATAATTTCAGGAAATAATTTGCCCCTTGCGGGTTTAACGCCCCCCTTTTTTTTAATATCGCCACCAGTTAATATGCTTATCAATTATTTATAAAGCATATTCCCCACGTTCATTACACTTTCCGGAACATGAATCTCTCTCAATCAAATAAATCGCTTTACAATATTGCGTATCTCACGCCCGCTTTAACTTCCTTTCCCCTCTGCTTGCCTTCGCACTGCGGTGGTGACCGCATGTGGTGCGAACATGTGTTTATTTATGAATAAATTGACACCGAACCGGAAACGTGGAGCGAACCATAACAATAGCAACACACAGACGCACATACATATTGCTGCCTACTGCACCTGACTACGTGTGTCCTCTTACGGGAGGTAGTCTTCAAAGGAGAAAGGTATTATCTTGGTTTTTTTTTTGTGGGCAGAAGGTAATTCTTCATTGTTCAATTTATGACCCAATAACGAAAGAGCAAAACGCGGCCTTGCAGAGGGTCTGGTAATTTTGGGAGCATTTTGTGGGTGCGGGTTATACTTCCTGGAGCTTTTATGATCGTTGCTGTTTAAAGTGTTATTGCATTTTACAGGCGTGCAAGGAAGCTTTTATTAAAATTCTTTACCTTTCTGAATATGCTTTGATGTATATGTGTATTTTTAAAAAAATGGATTCATACCGAGAATTGTAAAAATTGCAAAACTACTCTTCAACCCGTTTGATGATCGCATTATTACGTGTAGCGCATTTCGAAATGGAAAAGCGCACTGTACATACAACGTTTTCCACCTGTTAGGCTACGCGCTGCTTGCAAAGCAAAAGGATGTCTCACCGAGTGAGCAGAAGACGAACTAATAAATAAATATCGTCGCAAACGTTACGTGAGCATGCGAAAGGCGTAACATTTCCCTGCACAGTGTGGCTCGCGGCGCTATTCCGGTCACGTCTTGCTTTCGTCTGGTGGAGTCCTGGCGCTTTGACGTGGAATGCAAAAGAAGCAGCATGTCTTATCTTGCGAAGACATGCTGCTGTTCCCCCTGTTGCTCGGGTACAAATTTTCCCAGAGAAAATGTTGGAAAGCATCACTGCAGCTAGGCTAATGGGCAACGGTTTTGCTAGAAAGCGTTACGTTTTCGCTTCGCATGTTCCGTTGCATGCCTTCGGAGGACTGGTGGAAAGGGCAAGGCAAGATGGTTCTAAAATTTGTCGCTCGTCGGTTTTATGCTGCCGGCAAAATGGCGAGAGAAAAAAAATGGAAAAGCAAAACATTTTCAAAATATAGCAAAGAAAAACCTTCCACCAGGAAACCCCATCTGCTGGCTGTGAACCGGAATGTGAAGCTTTTCATGCTCGCTTTACGCTTTACCGGTATGCGCCACTGTAGAAGTATGGCTTCGGTGTTCCCCCTTTGGGGAAATGTCCTTTTTTTCGTTCTCTCTCTGTGTCTCTCTGTGTGTCTGTGTGAGGGTAAATATTTACGAAGCAACCAGAATTTATGACCTGCCGATGGGAACTAGCTCCCAGGCAGCTATTGCGGTGCTGATCGGTGAAATCGAAATCTTATTATCATCGAAATCTTATTAATCTTATTACAACCGAACTGTGGGCTGGGTTGGTGCGAATGGTGGACAAAATTAGGTGAGCTTTTTTGAGGGGCAAAAAAGACTAAAATAAAACAAATTAAATCAGATGAGTAATAATACCCTAAAAGCACATAAATTGTCAGTGTTGGAGGTTTATTTTATATTCTTAAATTTTTTTTTCTTCCTCCGTAGTTGGAAAACTGGTGAGAAAGAAAAACAGTGAAACAGATTTACGATTTCAGCATACGTGTGTCTTCAACACTTTCCACTTAAGGGGCACAGGAAATTGTGCATATAAAATTTAATTTACAAGCCATACAATAAAACCAGCAGCAGTACCCACTCTGTACAAAGCAATTTTTGAGATGTCCGCTCACTGTTCAAGGCACGCACCATGGAACGGGAAAGGCATACACTGGTGTTCCCTTTTTCCGAAGCCTAAGGATAATCGTGTGTCCTGTTGTGTGTGTGTGTGCTTTTTTGTTTTAATTCTTCACATCCCAGACCGGAGCGTACTGTTGGTTTGTGCGGGTCATTTAGCTTTCAGTTGCGGGCGTCACAGCTGCGTGTAAGCTAGCCGAGAAGGAAGCGAGAGAAAGCACGCCAGGCCTGGGTAGGATTGTGGTAGGTGACATAAATTTTGCATTAAAAACTTCACCATTAATTTATGCCGCACACGATTGCGTGTCCGCTCCACCCTGGCAGAGGGACCTGGTTCGATTGGTTGTGGGTGGACTGGTGGATGAGTGCAGAAATTATCTACCTCACTTGTTCTCTCTTTTTCCCCCCCTGCTTCCCTTCCACCGGTACGACATAATTTGCATCAACGGGCAGCACCACTTTGCTGTTGAGCCTCTCGATTTTGTTGGCAAACATGGTGCAACAACATGCGCTCCAGTCCTTCTGCGGGATTTCGGACAGACAGGATGCGGCATTCAGGAGAAGGCGGAGTATGTATGTTTTCGATGTTTTTACACTCCAGTACAAATTGATAGTACGTTTTAATGGTGTGCACAACACACCACCCTAAGTTTTGGGGGTGATGGGAAAAAATAAAACCCCGCATTTATGTCGTGTTGGTTGTGGACCCTTCGGGAAATTGTGGGTTTTTTTTTTTCGTTGCCAACCTAAAAACCCGTAGCTTTTGTGTCAGTCGGTCAGGAGGACAAACCGCTCAAGTCAAACCGGTGCGGTCGGTCGGTGCGCGGTTACAGCACGTTGGATAGGCATATTTGTCTAGGTGTGCCCAACGGGTTGTAATGAAGTCATCTGGGAGCAGTGCGTTTGTTGAACAATCTCTGTCCGGCCGGAAGATTGCAATCGCTTTGTATCCGATTGACCACCGACATAGGTGAGGTACACAGCAGCAATGGTGAAGTTGCAATGAAACTGCACCGAGTGTCCTTGTGCATGCGGCAACAAACATGCTGCGTAAAGCAATTTATGATGAAATCGTGCTACATAGAGACCCTTTTCGTTGGGTGGGGTGGTGATGATGTGCAGTAAATGGTCTGATTTAAGTTGTAACGAATATTAAATTTAATTATGCAAGCGGTCCAGTTCCTGGGCGTTCATTGGGCGTGTGTTTCTGACGCGGGGCGCGCGATTTTTGAATTCAGTTACTTATTTAATCTTTTGCAGCTTTATTAATGAATGTGCACATTAAAATGAGAAACGCGTAACGTCATTAACATAATGCCGGCGTTGTGCATTATTAGTGCGGGTGGTATTTAATTTTACACCTTTGCAGGAATTCGGGGGATATCGATCGTTATTGATCCCATTCGTTTCGAGCGCTATGATGGTGCTTTAAATCTATTTGTATTGTGGTGTATGGATGGCTTTACGTACGGCAATGTATGCTTTCCATCCTTGACAGGTGTCTGCGCGTACAGGTTCAATTGGAATTATTGATGTAGTACTTTTAAAATACTCAGAAATGCATGTCAGTTTATTGCGTTAAATGTTAAGCCTTAAAATCCTCAATTAGTAACGTTTTACTGCATTGAAAAATGCCTTTTTCAGGTTTAAATAAAGCTGATGTATTCGTTTACTGAAATCATGCTACTGCCACCTAGCATTGGCAGACACGAAAGGCCATCCGTCGGCTCAAGAACAACAAGGCACCAGGTACCGACGGAATAGAAGCCGAGCTGATCAAAAACGGAGGTGCAGCACTCGAACAGGAAATTCATCAAATCATTACTGAGGTATGGGATAGCGAATCGATGCCTTGTGATTGGAATCTCGGCATCATCTACCCCATATACAAGAAGGGAGACAAGCTAGAGTGCAGCAACTACTGGGGTATTACGGTGTTGAATACCGCCTACAAGATTCTCTCCCTAGTTATACAAGACAGACTTGCCCCATTCGTTGAAGAGATAGTTGGAAACTATCAAAGAGGATTCCGAAACGGAAAATCAACCACTGACCAGATTTTCACCATGCGGCAAATCTTGGAGAAGATGGCGGAACAGCAGCTACACTCCTACCATCTCTTTATTGATTTTAAAGCCGCATACGATAGCATAGCCAGGGTAAAACTATACGACGCAATGAGCTCATTTGGAATCCCGGCCAAGCTTCCCAGGCTTGTACGTATGACAATGACTAACATCACATGCCAGGTGAAGGTGGATGGAAAACTCTCAGGGCCCTTTACTACCACCAAGGGGAGACGGGCTTGCTTGCCTCCTATTCAATCTTGCGCTAGAGAGGGCCATCCGAGACTCGGAGGTGGAAACTTCGGGGACCATCTTCTATAAGTCACTCCAGATCTTGGCATACGCTGACGACATAGACATCATTGGTTTGAGGCTCTCCTATGTAGCAGAAGCTTACTAAAGGATCGAGCATGCGGCACTGAACCTCGGGTTGGAGATCAACGAGGCAAAAACCAAAATGATGGTGGCACCACCAGCGGCATTGCTAACAAACACTGATCTACGCAGGGGTGATGTACAGATAGGTGACCGCACCTTCGAAGTCGTCCAAAACTTCACCTATCTGGGGTCAAAAGTCAGCACCGATAACAACATAGAAGTTGAATTGCGCGCAAGGGTGCTGGCTGCCAACCGGTCATACTACAGCCTGAGGAAACTTCTCCACTCAAAATACCTGTCGCGACGGACGAAGCTGGGACTGTACAAAACCTTTATAGTCCCAGTACTCACATACGCCTCTGAGACATGGACCTTGTCCAAAACTGACGAAACCCTCTTAGCCGCGTTCGAGAGGAAGATGCTCAGAAGGATTTTTGGCCCCGGATGAGTTGAAGGACAATGGAGGAGCCTCTACAATGACGAAGCTCTATGAGCTGTACAGTTATCTCACCATCATCGTGCAACGAATTAGGCTCGTCAGGCTCCGGTGGGTTGGTCATGTCATGAGAATGGCAAGACCGTGAGCGGTATCGAGGATTGTTGCAGCAGGCCAAGAGTAAGTAAGTAAGATGTCGTAGTCATAGTATGTATAAGAGCACAAGCAAAAAGTTTTTTTTAATAAAAAAAAAAATAACCAAAAAAATTTAAGCAGTCAACCGAATACTGCTCGCTCAACCTAGCTGCTCGTCTCATTAACTATTGAGGTACACATATTTTCTGTACAAAGCTCAAATAATAGATTTGAGAACACATTTTCTATAAAGAAGAGAGAGAGAAACACAATTCTTTCCTTTTCGCTCGATTGTTTTTTGTTCCTTTGTGCTGCTTATTTGTTCCGTTCGCCCTTTGTCATCCAGTTTCCAGTTTCCAGTTTCATGTTTTTATTCACCCCGAAATGGGTCGTTATCCCATTTAACTTCTTTATGACTTGGTAGGAAAATTTGCGTGTTTCAATGTCTTTTTTTTGCCTCTCTCTTCCGTTGACTACGCCATTCACCAAAATCTTAAGACAGCAAAGCGCAAAACACAAACAACCCGCCCGCCTGGCTGGATTGTTTGTGCGAAAGTACATCATTTTTAATGGGCGATTTTATTCTGACCTGGCCATTGTGTCAGACACTCTGTGAAAGGAGTATTTGAAGCTCCCACTGTTTTGGGTTAAAATTTTCACGAGATTACGCTTTCCGCGCCGTAGGTTGGGGATGAAATAAAATTTTATCCCATTATTCCTCCAGTTACGGTCGTGTGCGTTGAATGTTGGAGTAAAAAAACTTGGTAGGTAACGAAGCGAGGTATCTCGAGAGCGCAGTTGAAAAACAGATAACGCGAACTTCTTGCTCAGGTGTAACGCGGGTAACAATAGGGCTCACGCTCAGTTTCAGCTCCAGAATCAATCCGGAAGTGGCTGACAGTTACTGTGGCAGGTCGTGGATAAAAATACGCTTTCCCCATCCGCGAAACAGATCATCGCGATAGCTGTACGCCGCCACCAGCAGTTGAAGAAGAACAAAACTCGTGCGCCATTCAACCGATCAAGTCACTGTCGGGGGGGCATAAATCTTAACTTCTTTACCGAGCGGTGAGTCTCGTGAGTAGAATAATGTAGCCACTTCCGGCAACCGTGTGGATGCGAAGATGGAAGAACGGCTGATATCGTCCGGGCCACACTAAAGGGATGTGGATCGTTTCCACGTACACGCTTACGTAAACGCACCTCGTCCTTGGTCGGTTGGAAGGGTGTGCCGACTGCCGAGCTTCAAAAGTTTGACGTACGCCCGTTGAATGCACGAAAGCACGACAGCTCGGGCCAAACGGTTCGCTCGGTGAGGGTGTCTTATCTAGCTCCACTGGGGGTTTAGTCACGATTGCATCGCTCTGGATGGTAGTGTGGTGTGCGGTGCTGTGCTGGTGGCGTTTAGTCTGAATCAAACGATTTCCGGTTTCCGGTGCTACGCGCAACCACAAGCTTTCGGTTGCGGCAAGCTTTTCGGTGTGTGTGTGCGATAGAGAGGTTCCAAACAGACGTCAAAGAACTAATAGGACTTGCGACGGTAGAAACCTTCCGCCTATGTTCGTTCCTTCTGCGTTGTACAACCCAGACACACAATTCCTTTCTTCAGCATCAGGAAGATATCCTTTCGGGCGCCGATTCTAATGCCCACGGTGGTGTGTAACGGTTGCCCCGTCTTCCTCGCCCATTAGACCAACTTCCAACCATTGATTATAATTACCTGAAACGACACGCAGGGCAAGAAAGAAAGAAAGGTCGTTAGAAAAAATCAGTTCGCAGAAAAGTTGCTCCGTTCCGGGAGTTTCCCGGTACGCTTCGTGACGCGTCAAGGGGGAAAAATGGAAACGTTAGCAGAAACGGCAAAAGGCGATCGTCTTGTCACGGCGGAGGGGGGTTTTCGCGGAAAAACTTTTTGGTTCTCGCACAGCTCGAAAAACGTCCCCCCACAAGGCTCAAAAAGCTGTCTACGAACAGCTCAACTTTTCAGCTCTGTCTGTGCCAGCGTTATTTTTGTGCCCGCTGACGGTGCCGAGCATCGCACAAACAAAAACCCGTGCGTGGCGAGAGGATTTGTTTTTGTGTGATGCAAGAACGAAAAAAAAAAAACGGACGAGCTATTATTAGATCCCGCGACTAATAACTCTGACAGACGGGCTCGGAAATGGTTTCCGCCCGTACGGGAATCCCGTTTAGCAAACCGGAAGATAAAAGTCTTGTTAAAGTTTGAATGAGAGCGCAGTGGCAAAGCACAAAAAAGCAAACAGGAAAAGTTGCCCTACTCCTTCTAAGAGGGTTGAAACAGCGAAGGAAAAGCGGTCGTTAGGCTGCGTGAAATGAGCGACATTCACGAGACAAATGAAAACGATAGCAGCGTCGCGGCAGCAGCGAAAACGAACTTTTATTTTGCTCTCGCTGGTCGCTTTTGTATGTGAGATTGTGCCTTGCTGCTGCTGCTGATGATGATAGGTCGATAGGAGGCGAAACGAAGGAATGGTTATCGCTTTATTCGAAGGGGTGGAAAGAAGTTAAAAATATTGTACATTCTTTAGCACCGTAGGCATGGCGGCGCACATTACGCTTGCTACGGTTGCGAATGGATATAAGCAACAAGATATAACGAGGGCAGCTTACGGGTTTAAGAACCGGGGTAAGAAACTTTTTCTCAGTGTTGTGTGCCCTCGCTTCGTTTCGTTTTGGAGCTCGGAAATGAGCGTTCTCATTTGCTAACTTCCGGTTTGGTAATGAATTTAATGGGCAAGAGTTGTTTGTTGCAATATGATTAAAATATCGCTGTTGGCAGGCGGTTTCAGATGAAAACACTATTTACTTCCTTCCTTTCTGTTGAACATACAACATAAGTAAAGTTTCAAGTTGAGATAAATTGGAAGCAAAAAAACCTATTTATTTTTAGAACAAATGGAGCAGCCTGGTGTTTGATGCCGATCTAAAATATTGTTTGTACTAAAAGGTTCTATTTTGTACTAAAAATAATTCCACGTTTCCTTGAAAATCCACAACTCACACTGTCCACTAACTAACTGACAGGCAAGAATAATGAAGGTTCCAAAAAGGGTTACGTCTCAAAAAGCGAAACCGGCATCCTATTAAATCGAGATAAGGTTTTAAAATTATAGCATTATAGCAACAGGCAGCCCACTAAATATTGAAGAATTTGTCCTCGCAGCTTAAAGGGTTTGGTTTGGACAGGTTTGGCTTCGTTTTTAAATCGATCCCGTGATCGCTTTGCATGAAATAAGCTGTCAAAAAAAAAGCAAGAAAGGATTCCGGAATAGCATCGTCCAAACTTTGTCCGCCGGTACCGGTGACGATAAGACAAGAGTTTTATTTATTGACCGTCCTTAGAATGGGTTCATTTTCTTAAGCTCTGGGGGGTGGGTTCTAGGGTTCTTATACCGAGCATCGATACCGATCGCAAGCAGGATAAGGTCGTCGTTTTTGGACGACACAAAAAAGTAAGAGAACGAAACGTTTGCCTTTGGGGTTTTTTGGGCCAAACGAAAAAAAGACTCTTGGTTGATTGTTTTACCAAGATAAGGTAGCTTGGAGTATTTGATATTATAATGTTGGTGAATAGATAATTTTCCTTACTGTGCGTCTGATGCTTTTGGTGGTATAAAGTGTGGATTTTTATTGATTCTTCAGGAGCGATAAGCGATCTGCAAAATTTGTTGCATTCTGTTTGACAAAATTGCTTAGTTTAGAACTTTCAAGATAGTCGAAAGAGTTCTGATTTCCTTGACTAAATTTTCTCACAGCTAAAGGAACGGTCAGGATAGGATTTGAACCTCCTCTTGACACATTTTATTCAAACCAAATAGAGCAGATTACCAAGATTTCTTTATATGCAAATGATATTGCTTACATAAAAGCACACGTCAATTACACTATTCAAACGAAATTGAATTTAATTGATTTAAGTTCATGTGAATATATTATACTACCAAGAATTTCTATTCGATGGCGTTGAAAAGTACTGAAAATGGTCCGCACTACCAAAAGACCATCATTTCTTCCTTCCAACGAAATGGCACGTGCCCTGTGTTCCAGTGACATCGAACCGATGAGGTTATTCCAAAACTGCTGACGTAAGTGCTCGCCCCCCTGTTAGTGGTTGTGTGGAGACCGTTCTATTAGAACTTATTCTCCGAAAAAGCTTGGGTAAAAACATGTGCAAAAGCTACTGTACTGTGTGTGGCAGGATGGCCGAAAGAAAGATTTCGCTAGAATTTCCCTGCTGCAGGGAAAACAGTAAAATTAGTTCCAAACGCTCGATGAAAAAACACACTCCTAGGTTTTTGGAGGAAAATGAACAATTTTGAGCACAAAACAGGTAGGGGACCTCGTTGCTTCGCTTGCTCAGGGAACGACGGACAGTACGAAGCGCAAATAAACGGTCGAGAAAAATGCTTTCCACGCGTTTTCGTGAACCCATCTCTCGTCGTGGAACAATTTTTCCGAGTAAAATGTGTCACCCGCGCGGTGGTGACTGCTACGTGAACGTTTTGCCCAAGTGGCCCAGAAGCGTTTCGGAGACAAACGTCATTCGCGGTGTGTGCATTCGAGCTGGGGTCGCCAACAGAGAGAGCGAGAGACTGCAGGGCGCACAGTCTACCTTTAATAAAAGGGACGTTTTGGGGAAAAATGGACGGCGAAATCATCAGCCAACCAGCCACTTCTCTTGGTGCGTGAATTTATGCGAGAAACTCGTGTCACGTGTCAGAAAATTTTCACCTCAAGTGCACCCAAAAGGTTCTCCAGCCCCGTGGGTGTGCTTGGGCGGTAAAGCTTTTACTGCAACGTGTGCAGTTTTTCCGAACCTGCTTACGGTAACCGGTGTCACGACCGGTTCAAACCCCTTAAACCAATCGTATGGCTATTGAATTATGTGCCAGTTTTCCCGGTGCGTTGTGTATGACGTTTCGTGGAAAATTTCAATCACCACCAATGATGACTGGTTTATGCTTTAAATGTGCAATTATACCGTTTATGTTCTGCAGAAGTTAAACTCATTGAATCAAAGAAAAAAGGGAAAATGGTTTTTCTCCCGTTGTTCGCATTTCCACAGAACTCATTACACATATTATTGTAATGTTAACGTTTCGAGACAATTTCTTCACTTTTTCCAGAATATTGATAATTTCGCCATGAAGCGGATTTTCCCTGATGCAGCCATGGAAAACTGGCATGGAATACCGTGGGTGTGTTGTGTGCTGAAAGACTATTGTGGTCTTGCTCAAAGGAAGGAACAAACATGGCGGAGGTTTGTCGGTAGTTTGAAGAGGTTGAAGCGATTGTTAACAATTTGTTTTCCAATTCCTTTGCGGTGGGTAAGGATGCGAGGATCGTCGCTTATTTCGTTCGAGTGAGCCATATGAGTGTAAAACTAAACACAGGGCCAATTATACAGTGTGGTGAATATTTATAAGTGCAGAAACATATTTTTATGATTAAGTAATTTTATTTGTCTTTTTCTTCTAGTTAAGGAAACATTTCTAAAGGATGCTTTTTAACACAAATATATTTTTTTTTATTTTATAAAAGAACTCAAATAGAAATAAAAAAAGCCCTCACTGTACTACAAAGAGCTCTCACCCGAGAGCTCGAAAACGAAGGCAGTGGATCCCGCTATAATAATAAAAAGGAACTAGTCACAAGGATAATAATCGTAACGAAAAGGGTATAAAATGCATTCACCAGCATAGTAGTGAAACGAGCCGACACACCTTTACCGTTGTTGGTTGGGTACCGCACCGAACGCCGGGGTCTGACGGAGCATATTTTCAAAACCCCGTGCTGCAAATGGGTTGGGTAAGCCACCAAGCAACCAACCCCAGCCGACAAAACGTGTAGTGCATTTTACAGCACGACTGTTGTGTTTTTGCCATCGTTTGCAATGCAAGGACAGCTGCACCTAACACACTATCATCACATTAGTTTGGTTGGATTTAGGAGAGAGAGAGAGAGATAGTGGGAGTTTGAAAGAGAACTCCCTTTTGCTATTAAACATTATCTAACAATCATGCGAACAACTCGTATTTGTTTTATGCTTACGAATGCAACCGGACACCGGACTGATGTTATCCAGTGGTCGGCGAAACATTATCAGTGGGACTTTCCAGGGCAGTTTGACAATAGTGTCCTCCATCTGTGCATGTGTTTGTATAGTACTTTGTAGTGGAGAACATTTATTGTGGGCGATAAATATTCACACTTTAATAAGCTTAATTTCCTGTGAAACAAACGTTTTGCCCAAAAAATGACTTTTCAAGAGATCCTTGCCCATTAAACGGCAATTAATATTAACAAAAAGTCCATTAAAATTACACCTACTATTCGAAGAATTGGAATGACAAAAGGGTCGAAAATTTGAAGCCCCAAATTTCGGAATCTGGATTTCGTAATTAAAACTCTAAATTACTGTCCTGTGGAGTTTCGACAGCATTTCTCGACTCGGACCGTCTCATTATGTCCGAATTTTGATCGGCGGGATATCAAGGAGTGGCATGCGAATCGATTCGAGTGACGTTCGACTTCAAATCACCCAAACTCAGCATGACTCCGGGCTGAGTACGCAGGACGGTGCCATGAAACCAGATGTCAAAATCAGGCCGAACCGGAGAGCTCCGAGAGGTCCGAGAAAAGCTAATTATTTGATCAGCAGGATCTCGAAACTGTGACCGATTCGCCGTGTCCGTGTGTGTGTGTGTGCGTACATGTGACACTAAATTTCTCACGCCTGAGTGGAGATTCAAGAAGCAGCCTATGTGTTGATCAAGAAATAGTGACAATCCGCAAACCCGGCGAAAGGGACAGCTATTGTGGAGGCAGTTCAGTGTTGAGTGGGAACGGGGGCTGCCCGAGGTCACGAGCGTTCGTCGAGTGGTCGAGCAAATTACGCACGAGACGTGTGACCAAATTAGCTCATTATTCAATAATAATTACCAATGTCCGTTGCATTATTCATGGGACAAATTATTCTTTATTAGCTGTGTAGTCGAGCTAATTTCTGTCCAGTGTTGGTCGGGGATTTTTGTTGTTTTGCCTTCTTTCGTTCCCCCATACCGAGAAAAGGGGTACCGGGTAAGTTTCGTTTTCTTACCTCGGCCCATTCTCCCATGAAGCAACGCTTCCAGCGTCTTCCGCAACCTGCAAGCGATTCAATGACCTCAGGTATGTGCGTCGATTTTCATCTCTCAATCAGGTAAGGTTCCATGCCGGTTTTTTTGCCTTTTCGCAGGTGAGCCTACCGGTGGTTGCTGGGTGGGGGTGCCTTAACGATGGGTTTTCGGACCACTAATGAAGTGTGCTTCGGTGGCTGCGCTGCTCACGGAGCTCTGCTTGGTGGAATGGCGGCCATGAGTGTGGAGTACGGGCGACGCTTGCAGTTTGCATCTCATCAGCGAACGGACGACCCGGCGGTGCGCGATGGTGAAGGTGAACCGTGATCGATAATTAAAACGGCTAACGGGGGTTTTAGATACTGTTATCCTATGCTCTCTTCGGTGGTCGTGGTTGCATTGATGCAATCGTGGATAGGCTCGCGCCGGTGAGTGAGCGAGGAAATAATCAATACCCATTAGATGGGTTAGTTCAAGTGCAAACACAATTGACTGGATGGGAGGGTGGGTTGTTTGTGGGTTGGCCAGCATACCGAACAAAGGCAGGTTTCGCGAGAATGCTAATGGAAAGTGCTTTAAGCATGCATTAGGATGGTTTATGTGCGGTAATGTCATCCATTTTACCGTGCTGCGGTACAAATGCTGCGTCACTTTAAGATCGGCCGCGCTTTATTTAGATTAATTAGCCAATCGGGAAGAGAAACTGCAGTTTGGGTGTATTGTTACATTGTTGCGTGCTATAAAAATGCTATAAAATTGATAAAAATATGTTTTCCAGGAGGATTAAAGCTTGGACTTGGCAGCAATGTTTCAAAAATGACTAATTGTTGTCCTTCTTCTTGGTCTAACGACCTGCCAGATCATACCGGCCATATAATGGTTGACTAGACTTACTAAGTAGCTAATACTAATTAGCTACGGCTTTGGCATTACTTGTTGTAAAATGATTTAAAAAAGCGAGAATTTCTGGAAAGTAATTCTGCAAACAAAAACAAAGCTATTGGGATTTAGCAAATATTGATGATCACTCAGGCACTACATCCGAGTCTTGGTTCGGAAGTCTTGGACCGCACGAGATTCTGGTTCTTTTGACTTAAATTACTTGCAATCTAACGCGAACTACCATAATAATAGTTCTGGTGATTAGGTTCCTAATTTTGATGACCAATAAAGATTGAGTAATAATTGTATGAAGTTTGTTTACAGCTGAATTTATTAAATACCTCACATTAAATATCCCAAAAAACCCGCTATAAAATGCTTAACCAATAATGAATTTTCAATTCAAATCTTATCCACTTCGCTCACTTAGCAATCATTGCGATACCATATTCATGACGTTTCTTTCAATTTGGCATACACTACGAGAGCATCACATTACAGATTGAAGAACGGAAAAAACCCGATAAATAAAAATACAATTTATACGATAAATATCCTTGCCAAATGATATCCCAATCAACACCCTTTTTGCGATACACGGCAAACCTTTAATCCGTTTTTTCGCTCTCTCTTACTCTATTGGAACGAACGCGGCTAAGGATACGAGATCCGAGGTGCTTTGGACTGTCAGTACCACGGTGGCGAAGAAATGGAGAAAGTCAGAACCACCGACAACAAAACACAGAAAACTTCCATTGCGATCCACACACATCTCACTCGGCGCGGTGAGGTGGTTCGGTGAGTGGAACCAGTTGTTTACACTTCATCAGCGCGATTGGTTAGCCTCGGTGGCAAGCGAACGACTCAGCCGTGTGTGTTTGTGTGTCGTTGGGTGCTAGACGACGAAAGGCTCTGCCGAAAGGAAGCCAGTTTGCCAATCTGGTGGATCGAATACAAATTCGCTTACTGCTGGCACCTTTTCCCATGTTCCGTGAGTCACGGGAGGTACACCTTTCATAGGTTTCGGCGTTGGTTCTTTGCTAGTTCTTACCTGTCTGACGGTAGAGATTTACGTGGAAAAGAACGGGGTTGGTTTGTTTGTAAGCAATGCTTTTCAGCTCCAGTATTAACTATGTCGTAGTGGGAATAAAAAAAAATCTAAAACATGGACGGTGGCACAACGGCAACAAAAAAGGCCCTGGTACTTGCCATCAAAACCGTCCATTTTCTTCACAGCATTGCTGCTGGCGGAGGATCGAGTTTTCAGGCAAGAATAATCACCCTGTTGACGCACGGGTCCTTTTTCTCGGGCCGGGCCGGTGTGTTCAATTTATTTTCCATCTTACGCCGGCAGGGTTTGGCACGATTCGCCACCAGAATTGCACAACTTCCTGAGGACTTTTCAAAGGTTGCTCTGCTGGAAGACTCACACAGTAATCGGAATGCGCTACGGTTCTTACTACGGGTTTGTGTTTGTTTCCGTTCCGGTAAGGTCAAAAGCTTAATGGAACGTCCCAGGAAAACTGGAGTACCCGGGCCGGATGGGGGAATGCAATAGGTACACCAATCAATGTATAGAACGGAATTGGTTGGGATTGGTTGGCAGAATCGATAGTGCTCTGCACTTTCTGCCAGCCGTGCAGAACACAAAACTGGGGGTCCTGGAAAATTGTGGCTAAAGGTTAGTTATTTATTGCAATGGAGAATGTAAAGAAATATTCTCAAAGGTTTTATTGTTCAGGAAATGGATGCTTGTTTTCCATTATGAAATTATTCTATTAAATATGCCTTTTTCTATACAAAAGCAATTTTGAAAATCCAATTTAAATTACAACATAGAATTAATTGAATGTATTTACTGTAATCAAATCAGCATAGAATGTTCTTTTTTGCGCTAGCAAATAAGTGCTACATTCCTTTATTCGCTTCAAGTAAAGCTCTCTGTAGGCTTAAGTACACACAGAAGAAATCAAATCCCTTTTTGCCAGCGGTGGAAAATTGAAATTTCATCACAGCTGTACACATTACTTTATCCCACTTTACTGGGGTGTAGTGTACATTTCGCTCCCTTTTTTTGATACCTTTTACAGCATGTCACCACACTTTATCACTTTTTTGTTTGGTGTGTTGTTGCTGTCCAGGCGAATGAGGTGCGAACGGTGAAATTAAAATCACGCTTCACTACCAATGTTACAACCACACCTTCAATCGTGAGATGGACAAATAGATATATGTGTGTATCAGGAGGTTTCCCTTGTCGCCAGGTGGTGTAAATGTAAATAGTGCGATCGGAGGGAGAAGATAAATAAAACAGTGAAAATGCATTAAATCGTTTTTTGTGTGTCCTGCTCCGGCGTACGCTTGCTCCTGTCATCGATTGGGAGATCCATCTGAATCCACTGCAATCCGTAATTTGCTGTAATCAAAATCAATCTGTATAATTACAGCGCCCGGGTGTAACGTTGCAGGTGGTGAGTGCAAATGAATGCTTCAGGTTGGGTTTAGTGCAGCCGTTAAGCACACACTGGCTGCACCGGACGTGAGAGAACGTGTAGTATTGGCGGGTGTTTGGGCGGGTTCCGGAATGTACTTTTACCGTCATCTTGCCGGGTCGCAAATGCAGACGTGTGGTGCTATATTGGCTTTTTGTGTGGGATGGATTTACCGGATAAAATTTATTTCCCTCAAGTGTATTTTAGTTTTAATTAAAGTAATACGGAAAATTCAATCTTACTCGTTGGTAGGTGTCCTTTGAGGATTTTTTTTAGGAGCACCATGAAGTGTGTTTCTTCTCGAGGTAATAAAAACAAGGGCATAGGACACAGAAGAATTGCCAATCGACAAAAACGGTTCACTTGATAACTGACACCGGACCGACCCCATTCAACCTCACAATTTACAAGACATTCATTGATGCTCAGATTGCCCTCAAGAGTCCCCGGCCAGTCAGCCAGTGTCAACTGACAGTTCACACAGGTTCCATCATCAGCCGTGTGCCGCAATCGATCGCTTTTGCAGGTTCGGGTTTCGAGCTGCAACAAAAATCTGGAGCATCCATCAATCAACGGAAAAAAAGTGTCAACTCAGAAGGTCACATCCGCCACCGGCAATTCGCATTCGGTGGTCCAACAATTGAGTTTAAACCAGCGAGTTGGAGCGTTTCGTTTTCGGGACAACGAGATCCGTAAACTTCGGTCTAAAGAGTACCGGTTTGTGGATTGAGTTCAATGACCCGGTGTTTTTTTTCGCACTCTCTTGTTGACTTTTACGTACTGGAGTCCCTTCGCACCCTTGCAGCTGTAAGAAGCAACAGCCAGAATGGTGGTTAATTGAAGCTAATGAACTGTCATCTACACCAAGCGTTGCAAGCGTTGCTCAAGTGTCAATCTTGAAGGCTCGCCGGCCACACGGTTTCTTCATTCAACGCCAGGTTACGGGTGGTTTGGGCACCAGCAAAAAAGGGCCTTCCACTTGTCGATTGCATCGTCGACACGCACTTTCACGCTGATGATGAGTGAAAGCAGGAAGAATCGTTGCCACAAAGCAAAGAGCAGGCCGAACGAACCTGGGGTAGAGGAACCCGACCCAAGGGTGCACCATCATGCAAGTGGATGTGGAAGATATCGACGAAAAGATAACGCGATCAACATCCTGGGAGGTGGAGCCTTCGCCCGAGAGCAACAAAGGGGGTTTGTTTTGCTGGCACGCCCGACAGCCTTACTGTCTGGCGTGGCGTTCTGTCACGTACGCTTGTTGCACGATTGCCAACAGATAGAGTGCTGTAAGCGAGTAGGCACGCGGGCTAGTGCGTGACATGGCGCGTGGTAATGAATCAATCAAAATCAATCAATATGCCACACATACATACTCAGGCATTTGGCCGAGAGAAGGAAATGGGCCAGAGATTGCGATGACGAGTGGTTCGATTCGTCTGAAGACATATAGAAGTAAATTTAAAGAAACGTGTTACAATTTGTTGAGAACTTTTTTTATGAATTTCCGTTAAATTTAATGTTGTCCTTTAATTAGTTTTTCTGGAAAACCATATTTATTCGAATGATATTACTCAAATGGATTGCCACAAGCTAGAATTATTGCACGCTGATTGAATCCTTGGAAAGGATCTCAGTAAAGACGTAATATCTCCTCAAGCACTTGCAGCGAATCCGAGGTTATCTGTCTCAGACACACAACCAGCCGTCGTTCAGCCTTAAGTAATGTAGAAATATTCGAGGAAATGGTCCTTACCATCCCTCTCAATTAGTGAACGTAATCGATAAACCATCGGAGGCAAAAAGCCCATGCTTAAATGATTTCTTCGGAATGCAGATTGCTGCTGTTGGCTGCTCTTTGGTGTAAGGGAAAAATCGTTCCTAATATCCCCACGGGACAAGACGATCGTCGGATGCCGGTCGTCCGGATGCCGGTCGTCCGGATGCCGGTCAGCTTAGCCGGTCCAAAGACCTACCTAGCTAGAGAGACCCAAGAGCTTGCCGGATGCCTTACGCAGGGAAAATGTTCCCATCATATAGACGAAGCTTATCTGTGCCCGGTGGTACCTTTGGGATGCAGTTTTCTTGGGTAAGCAAGCGAGCACACCCGAAACCCTCAGATAAGCCCTAAGACATTGTGGAAATGCTGAAAATGAATCGGGCTCGGTGTAACGAACACATTCAGTTCGTTCAGTACCGCTTCGTACGTTACGTTATCAGTATGCAAAAATCGGAACTGGTAGAATAAATTGTCGTACGACGGAGACGATGGGCAAAATTCCGTATAAATTGATTTCAAAGCTGATTTCATAAATCGGGGTCTCGATTTTCAATCCTGCCGCATAGCACATGAACTTTGGTTTCTTTGGGCGATGCTTCGAAGACTGGTGCGTTGGAAGATTATCGATCCTTTTGAATATTTAAATTGGAACTTTATAGTTGCCAAGATGGCAATAAAAATCGGAAGGAGATTAAGGAATCGTAAATCGTGGTAGAATATTGCACTCACAAAGGGATCAATTTTGTAAATACGATCCTTTGTGATAAGAACAGAAGTTGCACCTTTAAAATGCTACAGATATGACGACCATTAAAGCCTCGTGTTCGGTCGTGTCCTTTCAGACGGAGCGTAACATTCCAATCAATCCACCAAAATCTGCTGCTACGGAAAGTTTTGTCCCTGCCGCGTGTGCCGATGCGTGTCGCAAAAACCTGACCTTTCGTCCCCGACCAATGCGTCGGAACAATTGAAATCAACACAACAACAACAATTGTATCATGATGAATCACTTAGCAGTAATCTGAATCGGTTGCTTGGGAATATTGATTAGGTTATTTGCCGTGTACTGCCACCGCCACGAACCCATCGGATGGGTCTGTTGATCGACTTACAATTTCTCCATCCTTCTTGTTGCGTCGTCGCCCTTCCCGATTCCCGATCATCAACGAGCGTATCTTGCCACGCCGCTACGCCATAAATCAACACGCCCGTCCCCCCCCCAAAAAGGGGAGGCCGTCTCAAACCAACTTTGGAGCACGCAATTTGTTTCGTGTGCCGGAATAATTTACTTCCAGGCGCGGGTTTGCCGAAGATACCGGGATACCACACTTCGGCTTGATTGGAAACCAGTACCGCCACCGGCAATCCCATACCAAGGAGAGCTTTAGAGCGCTGGCGGAACTTCGTTCGTTCGGTCGTTTTTTTGAAGGCTAATAAAACTTCCTTTACCGAAAAGCCCTTTCCGTAGCGTGGTGGTTCTATTGAAGTGATGATGATAACTACAGGAGCACAGGAGTGCTCGGTGTCTTCGAGTTTGCAGAAAAGTTGAGTCCACGCTCCTTGCACTAACAAAAACTAGCTTGGTGCTCTGTTGTGCTGCCACTGATAGACAGGCTTTTCCGACTGTGCCACCGCGACTTCCCGAGTCCCGTGAGGTGATCAAGATCACGAATTTAAATTGCACATATCATAGCACCCACTTGCTCGCTCGCTGATCGATCAAGCACGGTTGTGAAGGTGCAGCAAAGTCGAACGCTCCACACAGAAGGAAGCGTTTGCAATTTCTTGCAACAAATTTCAATTCCCCAACTAACCCATTCCTTCCCCCATTTCGTTGCCCTTACGCATTGCTTCACATCACACGCCGGTGCGCCATTGCAACGTTCGTTGTTTTGTATCGGATTAAGATTTATATTTCGCAAATAAATAACTTTTCCCCCTTTATTGTGCGCTGCTATGCCAATGGTTGGGTGCTCTAAAGCGTTCTTACCCAAACAGCGGATGGGAGAATACGATGAATGTGCACATAAGTTTTGCCTTCGTTTGTGCCGCTGCTCTGTGCGTTTCTTCGTTTGCGAAGAAGTTCGGATCGTCTGTGTGCATATTTTATGCACCTTCAGCTGTTTTGTGTGTGCGCTACCGAGGCCGCATTAGGCACCGAGAAGCAGGGGGTTTTTGAGCAGCTAGATACGAGCTTTGGTGGAATCCAGTTCCACTTGGGAAGCGATTTCGGTTTGGCCACAGAGATGGCCGGAAAGCAGGAGTAACAAGCGGTTGTTTCTAATCGGGATCTTGTTCCGATCATATCGTTATGTGATGACGGTGTGTAGTTGGCCGTCGGCAAACTTTGGCGAGAAGAATGAAGGTCGGTTTGCTGCATCGTCTTGTGGTTACAATTGAATGGAAACAATCGGGACAAATTGATTTTGGAACGCATTCAGATTGCAGTAAATTGAGCTAATATTTCTTGTGCTGACGCTCGTGTGACTTCACTAAGAAGTGTTTAAAACAGAGGAATTTGATGTTTAGAGTTGGGTTTTTTAGTCTTTTAAAGCTATAGTTTGCCAGTGTTTGGATCCGCTTAGCAGTAGAAATGCTTCAAATAACAATTAATCCACCTTTTTGCAAGTTAATTTCATCATACGATAATCTGCCATAAATCTTACCTTGCGTGCAATATGAATTGCCTAACTAACAGGCGCTAGCTTATATTCAAATTTGTGTTCAAAACTGTTTGTTTTTATAAGAGGATTTTTTCAAAAATAAAACTCTTCTCTAAAACTGCTTACGAAAGCACTTTCCATCTGACTTAAGGGTTAAATTTCCACCCCAACACACACACACGCGTGCACATCACTTCTCCATTCGTGAGCATTTTTATTGTTTCAAGCTGCACAAATACCACCTGTGCCTTGCAGAAAAAAATTTCTGCACGTGTAGCTGTGTGCGAGCTGTGTGTTTCTTCCTTCTTTTATTTTAACACATTGTTTAGAGCTTCGGTGAAGTGGCCATTTTGGTTCGTCCGCAAACACGACTTGCCAGTGCCAGGTCAGCAAGTTGTGAAAAACAATCAGCCTCATCCGCCTCCCGCCACACGACAAAACACGCCCTTCCGATGGTTGCTACTACTACTACCACGACGGCATCTTAAGGCGGGTCGTCGAGTGCTGAACGGTGCGAAAATTGCACTTTGCACCGCGCGCGCTCGTTGTGTGTCTTTCTTGTGTGTGTGTCCCATGCAGTAGCAGTAGCAGTAAGTTTTTTTTTCGGTGGAAGCAAACACATTGAGCAAATCCGGCGTTGCAAAACTTAACCATGCCACATCGGTGGTGGTTTAAGCGCGTACGGATGTGGAGAGTTGTTCCGGAACTTCCGGCACCACTTTTCCAGCCTTTTTGGACGTAAAACACTAATGTGTCGCATGCTAATTTTTGGGTAAACTTCGCCTGGTGCACATACCTGTTGGAAGGTCTGGCTC
>KZ061560.1:181597-194407 GCA_002091835.1 Anopheles maculatus
GATGGGAGAATACGATGAATGTGCACATAAGTTTTGCCTTCGTTTGTGCCGCTGCTCTGTGCGTTTCTTCGTTTGCGAAGAAGTTCGGATCGTCTGTGTGCATATTTTATGCACCTTCAGCTGTTTTGTGTGTGCGCTACCGAGGCCGCATTAGGCACCGAGAAGCAGGGGGTTTTTGAGCAGCTAGATACGAGCTTTGGTGGAATCCAGTTCCACTTGGGAAGCGATTTCGGTTTGGCCACAGAGATGGCCGGAAAGCAGGAGTAACAAGCGGTTGTTTCTAATCGGGATCTTGTTCCGATCATATCGTTATGTGATGACGGTGTGTAGTTGGCCGTCGGCAAACTTTGGCGAGAAGAATGAAGGTCGGTTTGCTGCATCGTCTTGTGGTTACAATTGAATGGAAACAATCGGGACAAATTGATTTTGGAACGCATTCAGATTGCAGTAAATTGAGCTAATATTTCTTGTGCTGACGCTCGTGTGACTTCACTAAGAAGTGTTTAAAACAGAGGAATTTGATGTTTAGAGTTGGGTTTTTTAGTCTTTTAAAGCTATAGTTTGCCAGTGTTTGGATCCGCTTAGCAGTAGAAATGCTTCAAATAACAATTAATCCACCTTTTTGCAAGTTAATTTCATCATACGATAATCTGCCATAAATCTTACCTTGCGTGCAATATGAATTGCCTAACTAACAGGCGCTAGCTTATATTCAAATTTGTGTTCAAAACTGTTTGTTTTTATAAGAGGATTTTTTCAAAAATAAAACTCTTCTCTAAAACTGCTTACGAAAGCACTTTCCATCTGACTTAAGGGTTAAATTTCCACCCCAACACACACACACGCGTGCACATCACTTCTCCATTCGTGAGCATTTTTATTGTTTCAAGCTGCACAAATACCACCTGTGCCTTGCAGAAAAAAATTTCTGCACGTGTAGCTGTGTGCGAGCTGTGTGTTTCTTCCTTCTTTTATTTTAACACATTGTTTAGAGCTTCGGTGAAGTGGCCATTTTGGTTCGTCCGCAAACACGACTTGCCAGTGCCAGGTCAGCAAGTTGTGAAAAACAATCAGCCTCATCCGCCTCCCGCCACACGACAAAACACGCCCTTCCGATGGTTGCTACTACTACTACCACGACGGCATCTTAAGGCGGGTCGTCGAGTGCTGAACGGTGCGAAAATTGCACTTTGCACCGCGCGCGCTCGTTGTGTGTCTTTCTTGTGTGTGTGTCCCATGCAGCAGTAGTAGCAGTAAGTTTTTTTTTCGGTTGAAGCAAACACATTGAGCAAATCCGGCGTTGCAAAACTTAACCATGCCACACCGGTGCTGGTTTAAGCGCGTACGGATGTGGAGAGTTGTTCCGGAACTTCCGGCACCACTTTTCCAGCCGTTTTAGACGTAAAACACTAATGTGTCGCATGCTAATTTTTGGGTAAACTTCTCCTAGTGCACATACCTGTTGGAAGGTCTGGCTCTCGCACTCGTCCAAGGTGAAAAGTTTTCAACTTCCAAGTTGGTAAATATCGCAAACGTTCCTTCGTGTGGTAGAGCTTTTCTCGAGAGCGGGGTTTACTCAGAAGGCGCCACACCATCTTCGTGGACACTTCTGCTAATTGAAGTGCTCCAGAAGAAGTTGTTGCGTTGTGTGCCCTCCATTATATTGGACCTACATTGTGTCTGTAACGAGAGGTGGCACTGTAAACCACACACAAAAATCACTACACTACGCGATCTTCGATCCATATATGGTGTTGATTTGTGCTGTGTTTCGCCGTATGGATCAAGGGATGTTTTTTTTTGTGCGCCAACTCTGCCACTGATGTGAAATTACTTCACTCTTATAGCAGAGAGAGAGAGAAAAAAAAAACCCAAGCTGAAAGTGAAGGCTCGTTGCTTAATCCGACACCGAATAGCACTTACGGAAAAAGGTAAACCGAACCACCTTCACAAACTTCTCCAGCGTCGGCAACCTTTCCAGAAGCCGGTGCATAATGTGCCTTTTGGTGGTGGCGCTCGTGTGTGGCGAAGCTGCAGGTATCATTTACCACGACCGGTGGCGCTGCTGCGAAGGTGCGTCATCGATCTTAATGCAAATTGTTCGTTCACCACCGTATTAATGCTGCTCGGCCGGTGGCGTTTCGATACGTTTGGCCCTAATTGCAGCAGACCTGGCAGGCTTGACACGTCGGTCTCTTGCACACGTCGGTCGGATCGGATGCCACGTCTTTTACGTCTAGAGGTGGCCGGTTAATGTCCGGCTGTGCTTGTTGGTTTAAGATGATTTGTCTCGTGTGGAAGGTTAGCTAATCGTGCGATGTTCGAGATTGACAAACCGGATGGCATCGAGAGAGTCACGCGAGCGTAGAGATGCTGACATTGGGATGTACGCAAGTAAATGTAATTTGTTATTAAGAAAACAAGGTTAGAAAATACATGCGCAAAACACCATTCCATCACATTAAAACGGAAATAAATTCTGCTGCTCAATAATGGAGCGCAGATCGCATTCGTTCCGTCCTATTACATTGCACACCACAACACCGTTTTATTCGATGAACTACCCATGAATGCACAACAAGGCACTGGAGGCTTCTTATCTACAGACAAAACAATTCCTTGAAACTAATTTGCCGCTATGCAGATCGGAGGTAACATCAAACAGCATTTAGTCTTCCATCGATGACCTTGATGACAACTGTGCCGCTAGAAAGCAAACGGCAACGAAAATCCCATCCAACAATTCGGAGAAATAAAATCGATCCCCTACGGCGCACCAAACATGCCCGTTTACCGATGAGAACTTTTCTCACCCTCCAGCAACCTTATCACGGACTTTGTCGCCCCCCCCAATATCTTCGGTGCGTGGCACGGAATAGGTAAAATTTTCGCATGAATAATTTATCTTCAAAGGAGAACCCACAACACCGCAACATGGTCGGTCTCTCTTGCTTCGGCACTGGAGTGAGACAAAAATACACCTGCTGCATGTTTGAGTCCTATACGCAGAGAGAGTGTTTCGCCTTTTTTTTTGCGGGTGAAATGTATTCGGAATTTTAATATCAAAGTTTACAGCTATAATGGTGTTTTAATTTCCCGCAAAAAATAAATCAATACTTCAAAACGGGAATGGGATATTTAATTTTCTACGGTATAAGATACGTTAATACAGCATTTTGAAGATTCTAAGAAGGCAAATTCGACTATCTATACGATGAACTTTAGACTCCCAACGGAATGTCTCCGGATATCGAGTAGTAAAAAAATAATTATATAGTTTCCAGAGAAGTTTTTCCCCTAAAATCCCTTGTCAAGGATTACCCTAACTAGAGAAGTTGTAGCAGTGAACCTAATGAAAGAAACGTCAGTCACAATCGACGAATGCGTTCGCCGGAGTTGGTAATAAAATTGATATGCCCTCGGTGATGTGTGGGTCAGCGTTGAGCACATGGGGATGCATTTCCATCCCATAGCGCACGATTTCAATTTCCCATCGCACTGGACTGGAAATGGTTCTTGTGTGCCCTCCCGTTGGTTAGTTCCAAGAGACAAATGACGGAGATTGAAGCATCAACAAGCACCAGCAAAAGCAACTGCCCACATACTCCATATCTTTTGCTGCTGCCTCGGCGGCAAACTGAAACGGATGCTCGCTCGGTTAGATGGATATGCTGGGGGGGTGCATTGAGATTAATTTAATTGCGTAATAAATCGTTACCGACTACCGGGACCAGGACGGACGGACTATGCCATCTCTATTTCTTTACTCCGGCACTTCGACAACTATGCACTGCAGTGGAAGTTTTGTAAAACCGCTCATTTCGCTACCGTGTGGGTGTGTAGAATCGTCAACGTTCGTTCCGGAGTTCAGGTTGAAATGTAGGGACATCACGGAGCGTTTCCAGCTTTTTTTTCCCACGGGCCCGATTTGCATCATCTGCAGCGTCCAGTGTCCAGTGACAGCTATGCAACTATGGCAGTCTAGCATAGACTGGCAGAAATCTCTGGTTTGCTGTTGGTGGAATTGTGTAGCAGCAAATGTGGGTGTACAGTTTGTTGAGGGGTCTGTGGCCGTTCGGTGCTTGTTTTATTTGCATGCGGATATGGATAGAAAATTCGATTTTGTCATACTTATGCAAATGTGGTAACGAAGGGCACAACAAACTGATTTGCGTATGTACATTAGGCATTGCTTTGGACTCTAGCCGATCAACGGACCGATTGGGACTTTAGCAAATGTTGGTTATTTGAACCAAATTACGCTTCTTTCAAGTAAATCCAATTTTAAATTGTAGTAGTCAGTAAAGTCATAAGTGAATTTCAGAACTCAATCCAACTCTTTAAACAGTTGCCATAATCTACACGTTCTGTCATTTCGTCTTACGCTGTCAGATTGTTATAGCAACAATATAGATACAGAAAACTAACTTTTAAAAATAATTGAATAAAACAATCACCACAATTGATTGTTTGTCTTGTGTCCTTCAATTTGACAGCTCTTTTAACATGCCAAAAACACGCTGTTTAATTAGCATGCTGAACTTTGAAACCAGCGGCCGAATTTATAGCCGAATCAGCGCACCGGGATCGAAAAATTGCACGCTGCAACAAAGACCGCTTGCCCGGTTTGCCCCGTCTCACATGACGCATGACGCTATTCGATACTGCACGGTGGTGTCGGTTAAATGAATCCATGTTTAACATAAACTGCCAAACACTGCACAAAGTATTGCTCGTGCAGTAACGGTGCTTACATGAAGAGAGCAAAAAAAAACACAAACAATCGTTTAAACGCATGTTGCGGACTTTGGAATTGGTTGGGCCCGTGGTAAAAAACAAAACATGCGCTGCACCTCATAAACTGTCGACCGTTTGCAGCACGACATAAAATAAATGCAATATAAATGTTAAGAAAACCACCCGTGCTCTCTTAACAAAAAAAAAAAACAGACGAAACTGTGGTAAATGGTGAGCAGATGACAAGCAGCAAACCAACAGGAAAGTAAACATTAAATCAACTCCAAAATAAGGCATTAAAATGAAGAAAAAACATGAACATAAAAAAAAGAAATTGAACACTGTTAAACGGTTAAGTTTACTGAAGCGTTTATTTGCTGGCAGTCAAATCGAATCGAACGAAACCAGAAAAGTTATGTTATTATGTTCTTATGTTAATAAATGATTAAAAAAGTAAGTAAAAGCACGGACAATAACTTCCACAAGAACGCAAACCAGTGAATAAATGGAAAACTTTAGATGAAATGTCACTAGCAAAGAAAAACAAAGTAATAAAAAGAAATTAATTGAAGTGGCACAGCATCAACTTTTCGAATTTATTGCAATGTGTACAGAAAAACGAAAGAGTAAATAACATTGATTCCTCAACAAACTGATATGCCTGCCGAACGATGGGGGATACAAAAAAAAAGATCGAAATAACAAAAAAAAGAGCGGAAAAACTCCAACTACGGAGGGAAAAAAGCAGGCAAATAAATGTACACATAACAAGCCCGTAACAACCAACCAATACCATAAAAATCGAGCAGCGAAACTTTTCAATGAGTTTTTCACAAACTTTTTTTTTTGGTTGTGCGTCCTTGGTTTATGGACCTGACGAGGGTAAAAGGGTTTCGATTTCGTCCTTGCTTTTCGTCTGTGATTCGTGTGGTTTGGGCAAGGATGTTTTTTTTCGCAGCAAATCTCATCTAGCCGTTTTACACGGACTTTCTTGGTTTATATTATGCCATGCTCGCAGCATGCCATTATTGCTTATTGCTTCCGAAACGTCGTTGACATTCGACTTCTGTCTTGCGGGCGGAGAAAAGTTTATGCCACGAAAAGTCGCTCGAAGCTTCGGATTGCATTTGGAATTAACGCAAAAGCAGATAAGCAGACGAAGCGCAAAAAAAATGCTTGTAACTGTGGAATGATTATTATCACCACTGTCCAAGTCAATAAGTGCTGGGCCAATGCATCCGTCACCGACGATGAAAACTCGCGAAAGCAAAAGACGTAACAGCCAACCGAAACAGAACAGACCGATTCGTGTGTGTGTCTGTCTCGTGACTATTTGCAAACACGCGACGACCCGCCCCTACACCCGAAGCTGGGTTCCCTGTCGGTGTCTTTCGCACGAGCGACTGTGCGCAAAATGCAGACCACAATAATCGTAACAATAATCATAAATTATCAATAAAATAACAATAAAAATCCATAGACTATGAAATCGAGTAATTTATCACACGCGACTAGTTTGGGGTTAGGGCTCGGAAGCAGCAGAAACGGGCTTGAAGAAGTAGGAGTTCTTTTTCGCGGGACACACGGGGGATAAGGCACACAGCTATTGGTTTGCGTGTGCGTGGTGTGGTATCGCAGCGCGGAGGCCACCAAATAAAGAACTCCAAACCATCAGCGAAGGATGAATAAATCGACACCAAATAACGACCAAGGGTTGTTCCCCAACCGAAGACTGGGCGCTCTCGTGGTTGGTCCCAATGAAAATGGAAGGGAATGAGTTATGGAGCAGCTTTACACAGAATGCTCTGCGTGTCTTTTTGCGGTAGTTATCGGGCGCGCTGGTTAGGATTGGGTGGTACCGCGCGAAATCTAATAGAAAATTTGTTAACCGATTGAGCGCAATGAAATGTATCGGCCCCTGCGCCCTAAGCAGCGCATCATGTTCCACACATGTGAGGTTAGAATTCGACAACAAACGAAGAAGCGAAAAAGAACACACACAAATCCAGGACAATAAAATACTCCGACCGATAAACGTTTTGTAACGTTTTGTAAATGCTTTCGCGGTACACGTACACGTTTCGTTTGTGCGGGAAGATTTATTGACAAGACGCACACAGCGCGTTTACCGGCACGCTTGGTGGTGTTTCCGCTTCGATGAAGTTCATCGGGACCGGGCCAGCATTGTTGAGTGAATGACAGCCCGCAGCACGGCTAATGACAGGTGGCACGCCATCCCCGGGAACACGTAACGATCATCTTCGCACGCTATCTTTGATGGGTCGGGCAAATGGAAAGATCATAAATTATGATGCTCCGTACGTACGTACGGTAAAAGCGGAGGACAACAGCGGCGTAAACAGCACTATTTTCGGGACGAAAAGGTAAATTTGAACGATTCTACCGTGCGCGTTGCATTCGAAAGTTCGGTGTTATTTCGGTCGTACGCGCCCGTGGAATGCAGTTTTGCGCGCTGTAAAGGTCAATGGCGAGGTTAGGTTTATTTTGGATGCTTTTAATGGGATGTTGGAGTGTGTGGGTTCTATTTTCAAAACCGGTCGTGTGACAAACAAGTAGGTTATTTATTGTGGGGAGAAACTGGCTGATGTGTTTTTGGATATAAATACTACAGGAATAAAAATACTATAATAGTTTGGTTTGTTATAACTTCTAAAAATGGAACTAAAGTTCAAAGTTGATGAAGTATTGCTACTTGACAAGTGAAACTTATCTAAAAATTTGTGCAATTAAAGTAGTATAGCTATATCTCATGTGGAGAAATAAATATCTTAGTAACCATACCATTTAAATACTTTTTTCAATTCGTTATTTAGTGCTTCTTGTACTAATTGAGGTTATATATTTGAAGCAAGTATATGCTTGATAAATATTATTGATTTGTCTTTTTCTTCTGCTCGTTGTAATGTTCGTTTTTCTGGTGCTTACAAAACTTTATTAGTCTCTAGGAAATGTTAGATAATAGTTTTCACTTCTTAAATCATGTTTTATTATTGTTTTAAATGCTTTCTCATAGTTTTTATGTATTTTAGTAATTTAGTATTTGTTTTTCGTATTTTTGTGCGACAGGCATTTCAGTTACTTTTTTTTTGAATCGATTTAATGATAAGTTGTGCCTTCGTTTTCTTTAATATTTACGATAAAGATACTAGCTTTTATATTTAGCTTAGCAAAAACTAAGTACAATGAATTGAGTTAGCTAAGCAACATGTTTAGAAGAAAAAATATACTTTCTGTAAGATTTGTAGGTGAGTATAATAAGATTGAATGATAATTTTATCAAAGAAATATGTTTAGTTAGCCATTAATATATAGGACATGAAGAAATAATTTAATTAATGGATAATAATTGTACGATTAAGAAAAAAGTTAAACTGTTTTCTATGAGAAAATGTCTCACAAAAAAATACAAATATTTGTATCAAAATAATCTTTAATGAAACTTTTCATAAAACTGTTCTGCATGATAAATCAGAACAATAGTCATTATTGTAGTGTATTATTGTAAAAAAACTCATATTTTTATATTTTTCCCTGTTTCTAGTACAAGCTCAATAAGCCGAGCCATCTTGCTTCACGCACGAAACACAATATTTCCGTACTGTTTGCAACATTGTACCAACGACTACCTGCACATGAAATTATTTTTTCCCGCTTTTCTTCGTCCATAGCCTGTACCGAGCAGCTTTCGTCCACCACCATGCGTCTCCATCCGATCGCTGATTGTACCGAAAGCGGGAACATGCGTTTTTTGTGTTGTTGCTGCTCAGCGTCACACGATACCATGTTCCTGGTTGTTGTACATTTGGATGTTGATTTGTGTTTTCTCACGCTGTGTTTGCTGCTACTGGGTTCGGCTGTGCGTTGCGTGGATTCATAAATAATCATCTAGTTTGGTTTTGATTCAGTGATGCCGAGATGATGCTGCGCTGTCGTTTTCGAGGTCGACATTGTTTGTGTGTTTCGGTTGTACGCCGAGGACATATGTTGGATGTACGGTGAATGTATTTTTTTTTTGCGTCACGTCACAGTAGTTGGATTATCGATGCCAGAGTCCTTTTTTTTCTAGTGACTTATTTTTAAAATTACTTCACTACTATTGTAAGAATTTCCCGTGCATATTCTAATGCTAAAAGCAGGATTTTACAACACATGTGCTAAATGTGGTCAAACCTTTTTCTTCCCGCTATTAGCGCACACACATTTGCTGCCAAAAACCGTCGATCAACTGGCTCGATCAACCCTTCACAAACACACCGGTACACACCCTTTCGGTACTACGGCCACAACCATCTCAATGTTTTTTTTTTGTGGGAAAACTAAGGCCAAAACAAAAAAACAAACACAAACATTTTCGAACCGAATGCCTGCCGAAAAAGCAATATTTCGGTAAGGAATGCTGCTGACGGCATCACGGCTGAGGGTAAAGAAAAACCCAGCTTTCCCCAATGTTATTGCAATGAGGGCGAAAACCCACATCATTTGCATTTGCCGCTACTACTACGGTATGACCATATGCCAAGGTCACGCGCTGGGGATGTGTGTGTGTGTGTTACGCTTTCTTCTTACCACCCTACCACCTTGCCGGTTCCGATCGTTCTCGATGGTAATAAATCAGAGCTAGCAGATGGTGCTAGTGATGCCCGCAGAATTTGTTTTTCATCGTGCGACCTTGAGAGAGTTTTGAAGTTTTTTTTCCCCCTAACTTCTAGCATAGATTTTCCCCAGTGACACACAAACCCAGGGTAGGTAGCACATTTGTTTAGAAGAATTCCGACTGAAAATGATGCTAACAAGAAGCAAACAAGAAAAACGACGGCGGGGGAAAATGCCAGTGGCGAATATTAATCACTCCCACCGACGACCAAGTGACGAAAGCGCCGAACCATGTTCTTGTTTTGCGAAAGAATAATAATTGAGCCTGCATGATGATGACGGTGATGGTGGCGCATCATGTTACGCCTGCGAATTGATCCCGATTGTCAGTCGTGGTTTTTGGTGGTGGTGGTGGCGGCCAACTCTCTAATCCCCAACCTAAACTTCCAATACGCGTCTCGTTTGATGTGTATTGCTGCCCTGGCGAACACAAGAATTCGCTTGCAGCGAAGAAATCCTAGATCAAATCCACCCAAAAAATGATTTATCGACACCGAGCAACAGAGGCACGCGGGTCGAAAAGCGATCGACACAGGGCAGCAAAAACCGGCGTGCCAGTGGGATTTAATCTGTTTACAGCGGCATATCGTTTCATGCTGTTTTATTTATACAGCTCACTGACAGCATTAGAGCACACACCCGCATCAGCAGCACCACAAGCCGCGCTGCAGATGTTTGGGAAGCGTTCTGACAGAGAGAGAGGGAAAGAAGATCAAGAGCGCTTTGAGCCCTCATTTGCATACGGCCAATTACCGAAAACGATGACGGGCCGCAGTTCGATACTGGGTGAAAACGAAGGGGAACAGGTTTTATGATGGTTTTCTTTTTTTCCCCCCGATGTTTTGTGCGAGATTCCGTAATTCCGTGCCGTGGCGTTCCGGGTTCTATCGGTGAAGACAGACGACTACTGTTCGACTGGCCAGTGGTGCGCTTCCCGCAATGAAGTGTGATGATAAATTTTGATTGCATTTTGCGATCAATGAAGCAAATCGATCGATAACGTTACACAGCAGTTGATTCAAGTAAGTTGTTTAGTGAATTTTTATCGAGTTGCAAAACAGTATAATTTATGTGAATGAACTTGGGAGGTAAACTTTGAGCATGAGAGTTGCAATGTAATAAGGAAAATGGAAAATACATTGGGGGAAATTTATAGCAGGTTAAAAAAAAACGTTTCCGGAGCGATGGTTTGATGGACGAGATAACCATTACGACGCACCACCGTAAATCAGCCTAATCTGGGTCATACGATCGTGCTTTATATTAATGATTTACGTACTACGATCCAGTCGGTTATATAGAGCGCTCTATTAGAGCTCGACTATTCAACGCGTCTGATCTAGGTTCAAATCTTGACTGGACTTGATGCAATGCTCTTAGCAAAAACTTTTGTTCACTTAGTTACGGTTGCCAAGAAATGAAAGGAAACCGAGAACGTTGTTTAACGAGAAGTACTTGTACACGATTTAAGAAGAGAGTTCGTTAGCGATCATGATGTCTGTCTAATCTAGTTTATTATGTATGTTGATCCTTTCCATTCCATGAATCTACAATTGACAGAATGTGTGTTGAAGAGAATCGCGGAGTTTCAAATCGAATTTTGTGTTGTAATAATTACCAAGTGTTGCGATCAAAGTTCCAAATTCGAAGAGTGTGTAATTCTGATTCCTGCCCTATTTATAAACTTCCTTATGAGTGTCGCGAACGCGAGCGACACTCATCCCTACTCACTGTATCCTTTGAAATATTTCAATAAGCAAACTTGACGAAACTAGTTTTCGTCAAGTTACTGTGACGTCTAAGCGTAAACAGTGTTATTTGACAACTAAAATGGAAAAGGATACATTCATGAATGAAGAGATCTATATCTCCTCTGCTTCAACTTATCGTTCAAATTTTAATTCTATACTGGATATATTTAATAGTATCGTAACTAAGCGTGCTAATATTTCAAATAGGGGGAAAAAAACAAGGAGAGAATGCATTCGTAATTGTTGTACTCTCTCTGCACAAGAAGTGCGACGACAATACGGTGACAAACCAGTTTACTCTCAACTATAGATTAAATAAATTACATTAAAAATTCATGGCGACCATATTAAGGTTTACTGAAGTTGTTGATACTACGTAGATGAATAGTCAGTCGCGAATACGAGGAAACGGTTCAGACGGTCTCAATACGGAGAAACGATCCAGACGGACTATCATCATCATCATCATCATACATCTGCAGAGCATCGGTAACATTGGCTGAGCCTGTCAAAAGAGCTCAAAAAATCGTTTATTTTTCGATGCTGAATCGGAGTATGAGCAGCAGCAAAATATAAAACTTGTGCAAAAAGTCTGGCTTATCATGGACTCCATTTTTATGACATTTTATTTAAGTAATAAGAATGTTTTGTTGAAGATTTTCAAGAAATTAGTAAGAAATCTAAAATTTGTTTGCACCACCTTCGTCCACTGTTTAATTTATATGTTATTTGCTATAATTTTATAGTGACTTGCTCTTACGTATTGTATTAAGTGATAAAAGAAACCCGTTTTTCCTCAATACCTGTATTTTTATTTAAAAAAAAAAGAATGCCAAGGGTAAAAAGCAAACACAGTAACGCGTGCAGGAACGCAAACATACTAATCAAATACCATTTTCTGTTTCCCCAAGCTCCGGATCGAATGTAAACGAATCTTTTCCCTTTTCACACGCAAGCTGGACGGCTGTAGCAAAAAACAAAAAACATGTAGAAAGAAGAAAAACAAATTTCCCATCTCGTAGTTCCGTACCGTGTCCAGTCCCAGCTCGCGCGAATGTTTCACGGTGACGTCAAACGGGAGCTTCGCCGTACCGAAAGAATTTCATTCAACTTTCATCCGGTGTGTGTTTGCGTGTCCGAGTCGAGTTGGAGGACGAAAAAGCCAGGAGAAGCTGCCAATTTGTGCGCGTGTGTGTGTGTGTGAGGGAGGGAGAAAATGCGCAACAACGCACGTGGGAAAATGACTATTGAAATTTTAATGCGTTCTCGGTTGTGTGCGTTTGTTTAAAAATAAATCCGTGCTTCCCTTTACCGCGCGCGCTATTGGTCTGCCATTACTGCCAAGCAGGCAGGAAAGCAAGAAGCGTTATTCTAGCGACCTAGCAATGCAACAGATGCCATACGAAACGAAGCAAGGGTGATGGTTGGAAACACACGCGGTGGTGAAGGTGATTTAGAGTGCAAAAATTGGGGGAAAACCTTGGGGCATTACTGTTTTGAATGCGATGATGTCATAAGAAAGGTTTGCTTCCGATCCCCCAAACTGACGTCACGGATTGGTGGTGGTGGTTTAAATTCACCAGCAAAACCAGCTGATTGCTGCCGACTTTCACCGACAACCCGGGGGGGGGGGTGGGGGAATGGTGGC
>KZ061560.1:194427-215060 GCA_002091835.1 Anopheles maculatus
TTTCCCCGCAAACCCGGGGGGGGGGGAGGGTGGTTTAATGGTGGCAAATCAAAACAACCAACTTGACGCCACTGAAAAGACGCACGCAGCAACGCGATCTCAGTCGGCGGTGGTGCGTGTTGCGTGAAAAAGCAGTTTGCTGCGCCGCGTGTAAGTAAGTGTGTCACGGATGGTTTGTCATGGCGGTGTAAACAAGCAACTCGGTTTGGCTGTGGCGGATCTTTGCCATCTTACCGTGAAGCCGAGATGAGTAACGCAAGGCAATGTCCGGCAACGCGCGTGATCAGCTGTGCGGGTGCGCAAAATTCTGTTGCATAGCAACCTCGGCCGGATGGTAGCATTGTTTATGATCTCATTTACAAATAGTTTGAACATTTTATTGCAAAACAAACACAACACCACGCTGCTGTTTTGCATCGGGACAGCAATTGCAGGGATTGCATCAGTTCATTAGCGATATCGCGCAGCATCCGCTTTACGCCTCATTTAAAGTTGGCCAAGAAACAACAACCGTTGCGCATCGGTGACGATCCTTTTGATCGTGGTAAGTTGTTGTTTTGTGATGTTCTGTGATGTTTTTATTTTCAGTCCCCAACATCCGCTACACCGAGCAAGTAATGGTGTGATGTGTAACCGGTTTTTCTTTTGCAGTACCCTTAGCTAGAACACGCCCGTTCTCGAAACCATTCCTTCCGGAATGTCAAGTGGAATGTTTCGCTCTTTAGAAGTCTAGACCGGGCGTGCTGGAATCGATCGTTTCGCTTCCAAGCTAGCACGTGATCAGCCGGCATCACTTCTGGTGCTGGGTAAATGGTTATTTTCAAACCATTTCGATTCTGACAAGTTGGTACGGTGCAATCGACAAAAGCGCCAGCAATCTCTGGGCAAGTAGTAGATTGGCATTTATTTTTGGGTAGAAAACAAATTGCATCTTGAATTATCTGTCTGTCAGACGTGGAGCGGTTCGGGTAGCGCCTGTTGTTTGTCCGGGCTTTCGTATGTTTCGTTTTTTTTTGTTGGGATTGGAATTCGAACAATGTTTGCGAATCGTAACGCCTCTCATTGGCATCTATTTTAAAGCCTAGAGACCTAGGGTCTACAGTGCGTTCTATTCCAAGAATCGCCGATTGTGTCATTGACATTTATTTGGAGGGAAAAAGCGAATCAAAATCCGTAATTCGCATCACAATACAAGACGATCGTTTTTTACACTACCTTAGTCTCTTCGATAGGGGTTAAATAAGGAGTTCTCTTCCACCGCCGGGATGAAGTAATAAACAATTACCTGCAAAAAAAAAAAGATTGAGAGATACATTATTAGTCACAATAAACAGCCGTACAATCATCATCAACAGAATCAACGCAAATTAAAATAAACCGTACCGACAATTTCGCCGGACATTCCCTTGGAGAGAAATAATCGGATAATTATCCAAAAACCTTTTGGTCCAGGGCAGGGGTTCACACTGTTACACGCCTAGGGCCAGTTTTGCGAAAGATAATTATTGTTTCTGTCACCCCTTTTCCAGCTTAGAGCGATAAAACTCTGCTCGGATGTCAACATTTGTGGATCCTCCTGCTCCATACTGCGTGGATGTGTTTAGTTTTATGTGCCATTTTGGATGGGCCACAAGCCTTTCCATCATTTTTCTTCTACAGAGGGAACATTTTAACAGGTTGTTTTGGTATTACTTGCGTTCGTGTGCCTTCGTGGAAGGATCATTTAAATTAAATTCGGTGCATGTCGGTGTATGGGATAGTATGGTTGTTGGTGACGTTTTTGCGTAAATAATTTTATTCCATTTCTTTCATTCTAAAACACTGTACACTTAATGTGTTTAAATGTGCCTGAAGTTTAACGAAGACATTTACGAATCTGATGCCCTCAATCTTAAACTCTCTAAGACCATTTTCGCACCTCTCTAACTCACAACATCTGGCCTGGCCAACATCTCAGGCTGGAAAAAGTAGGTTAAGTTCTCTCAACACTCAACCACCACCTTTACCTCACTTATCTAAACAGAAAAGCAGCATTCAAGAAACTCACCGTTTTGCATTGTGTTAAATGGTTGAGTGTGGTTCTCATCTTCTGCGCTAAAAGTGTGTTATAATAATAAAGCTAAAAACGGCTAACTTCCAAGCCAGTTCATTCAACTGCTGGTGCTGGTGGTGCTGCTGGTAGGGATCATAAAAAGAAATTTGCATCTTTCGCATATCTTAGCGAGCGGATCTCGGAGCGGATTCCGTTGTGCGGCGGTAACTTTTTATTAGAGACAGAGGAGTGTCTCGTCAACAGTCCCACGTTTTGACGGACACTGGGGCCCGTTTTTACGACCCATTTTCTGACGGCAAAACCGCGTCGTTCCGGGACGAATCGTAGCAGTATGGCGCCGCGGTCGAACGCTTGCAAGCAAATTGAACCAACTATCAAAACAAAAAAACTGTCAACTGACCTGTCAAGGCAATGGGGCCGACGGTGCGTTATGATGAGTCAATATGGTTGGTGGCGAATCGATTTAGAAAATCTCAGCAATGAGTGGAGACACACACGCTAAAACAAACATCCAAAAACTTCCCAAACAAATCTCGCTGGAGTATCGCTGGCGTCCGATGGAACCCACCTCTCGCTGTTGATCAGTCTAGCGCCATTTGGCGTTTTTGAAAAGCGATAAAAATAAACACTTTACGAGGTCCCCCGCTTCATCAAAAGCGGTCGGTTGCATGATTTAGTCATATGGTGCGCGCGGGCACGTCACTCGACCCGGCCGACCGAGCCAGATCGATTGCTAGATGATATCGAATAACTTAATCAAAAAATATTGAACACATCGGTATTCATGTGTGCGGCGGAAAGTGTGTCAGGCGGAAAAGTTGCATTGATCGCACACACACACACGCCACGCATATAAAATTCGAATGTCTTCGAGTTTGCATTCGAGTAGGGAAGTGCCTGTGGTGAATTCTAATTTGAGGCTCACCGTATGGCACAATTGAAATTGCACATTAAGCGTCGGAACATTTCTATTCCAGCGGGCAAATTGTTTAGACCTTCGCGGCGATGCTGATGACAATAAATTAAGCAGGCACACACACACACACATAAGTCCATCAGCATAAATTTAAGATCGATTGCAACGCGTGAGATGACGTTTGCAGCATAGTGATGAGGATGGACTTTTTCTTCCTCGTGAAGGAAGTATTCCAATTCATCATTTGTTGCGTAAGACTCACGGGCACGCGTACAGCACTTGATTACTAACGCACAGTAACGTTTCGGCTTAACCTCTGCTTGGTTTAAAGCAACAAAGCTTTGAAGAAAACTTTTGATAATCATTATATTGCTTTAGTGGCTGGCGCACAAGCAGGACTTTAAGCTGTTCATCGGACATCAGTCTATATGAATTTCTTAAAGTTATTTAAGTTTCTAAAAATACGCAAACGCTCACGAAACGCCGACTTGGAAACATTAAAGTCGTATAGTTCAGACACATCATTAAACGCCACACACATAACATTAACAAGATCACTTTAACCGAAGTTTATCCGATAACGCAAATCATGTGTAGCAAATCGTGGGCTAAGGATTCTTGCCGGTGCCGAGAATGTTAACAAACTTAAGACTTTAGGAGCGTCGATCGAGTTATCAAGAAGGCCGGCTACAAAAAGACATTGAGCAATTCTTCGATGAACAGATAATGGTTGGATGCCTAACAATAAACACCTAGCTTCATACGATTGATGAGTGTCTCCGTCCCTCCAAGGGAGTAGCCTTATTGAAAATCGCTTGAGTTTTCGATGGATTGTTCCAACACGCGCCGACCATATTTCAGCGGAATGGCTCCAGACTATACTAGCGTATTCAAGGACAGATCTCACCAGGAAGCAATAGAGAGCTTTTATCGTCAAAGGGTCATGACATTGTTTTGCAATTCGTCGTATAAGGCCTAACATTTGGTTTGCTCTTGTGATCACCGACTCGATATGAGGCCTAAAGCTAAGACGGCTGTCTAGCAGGATTCCCAGGTCTCGAATGCAGCTGGTGCGTTCCAGTGTGTGGTTGTCAATTTTGTAGTTAAAAGTTACGTTATCTCTGGTTCTAGTGAACGAAATTACGCGACATTTATCAACACACAGGGACAGAACATTTCGAAGACACCACGAACTAAAGATATCCAATGCTTGTTGCAGTCGTCGGCAGTCATGTGCATCTTGTACTGCTGCGTATAGTTTCACGTCATCAGCAAACAGCAAAACATCATATTTAGACAAAAGAATTGTCACATCATTCACATACAGCGAGAATAGAAGCGGTCCCAGATTACTCCCCTGTGGGACATTCCCCAACCATGTAAGAAACTCCAAGCTTATCAAGCTTCGCGAGGAGTATGTCGTGAGAAACCGAGTCGAAAGTAGCCTTCAAATCTGTATAGATTGAGTCCACCTGAGTTCCGGCGTCGAGTTGGCGTTTACAAAAACTGACGAATTGTAACAGATTTGTGGTAGTTGACAGTCTAGGAACAAATCCATTTTGCGCATAACTTATATAAATCAAAGATGTCGTGATTAGGGGATTGTAAAGCGATAGTTCGAGCACCTTTGATGCAGCAAAACCAGCAAAACGAAATCATTTTAGTCATTATATTCTTGTCGGTTGTTATCCGCTTACGAGCCTCCCGGCTGTAACGCTTAGTAACGTTAAAGGGAATACGTGTGGTGACTAGTACATGTTACAAAATAGTTCATTTTTCATTTTCTAGGGCTGGGCCTAAACACTGAACTATACTCTAGTATAAATTGGTATTTCCCACAATCATGATAAGCAATATCAAAAGGGCAAAAAGCCTTAAGTTTCTACTGTAATAACAGTTTTCGCTTCGCTTGTATTGTCGATGTTTGTGTAGAAACATTTATAGGCGGCCTGAAACCTACCAAACATCTCACCAAATAGTGGAACACACGTACACACACACACACACACACACACGAGCACTCACACCCGCAATCATACATTTGCAGTATCGCTGTCACAACTGACAACGGGCGCATAAACAACCCGCTTCCCCTACACACCGTGAAGCTAACGACCGGCCACCAACAGCTTGACATAGCTGACGTAGCGGGTTGAGTGCAAAAATGTGAAGAATTTCTATCGCAAATATTTGTCACCAAAGTTTTGGCGAAACGAAGCTACGGACTGGTTTAGCATGCGGGCGGGCAGCCTTTCGGAGGTAAGGTCAACAGCGGGGCTAAAGTGTTACGATAAAACAGGCGATACCGTCTACCGTCGTCTACCTGTTGGATGGATGGTTGTCCCGGAGCATTCGGGACATCCAGGGCGGAGGACAACATGCTTTACCGCGGGACGAGAAGTGGGGAATTGCGTGTACTCCGCGCTCTCGAGAGTATGTCGTTCGGCGGGGTTTTTTTATCGTGTTATTGTTTTGACAGCTGTGATAACGCCACTCGTACCGGGGACACGAGAGAGAGAGAGAGAGAGTCCCGGCAATCGCGATGTTGATTTTGGAGGACGGTACGGTTGCGTGTTCTACGCGTCTTGCACAATCGTAGCACACTGTTGGTGGCGCATCTATATACCGGGAGGATCGACGAAAGTCATCAACCGAACATGTCGCGGAACATGCTCGATCCGGACACACACAATCGGAGACATGTTGGCGTTGTTTGGGTGATGGTGCCGGTTGTTCGATTGGATTGCGCAGTAATAGGTGGTCTATTAATTGCGATACTATCTGTGACCGTTGGGACCGAGGCACTCGAGTGAGCTTCAAAAAACCGCAACCCACAACACTGCGAGCGCACAGATCATCGAACGGCGCAGACATTCGTGGCCACAAGAATTCGTGGTCCGTGTAGCAAAGAAACCGTAGCAATGCAAATCCCAAACTGCATTATGCAATTTATTGCAACGTCGACGTCAGTATCAATCAACATCGTCAAACCTTTTCGAAGCGATTAACACATCCTCACATAAACATCAACAAAAGCTATTTTGATGCAAAAAAAAAACAAACTCGCCTACTTCGATCCACCATAAACAGCTTTTGCAGCAGTATTATAGAGCTGGGGCGACACGCAAACCGGCACAAACGAACGACGGCGATTTTAGTGCTTGGCTAGCTGCAATAAAACGTCCGCACCTTCGCCAAGGGTGAAGCAAACACGTGCCACAATGTGTATTCGGAACCAACCTTCGTTTTTTTTTGTCTTCGCTTCGTTGTGGACTCACCGAAAAGATTTCCATCTGGTCGTAATTCGATCCACGCCGCCGTTTTTGTGGAGGAACGACCGGTTGATGTGTGTCCGAGCGAGCGTCCGGATGCGAGAAGACTTTGGACTCGGTCGACTATTTCTGCATGTCTGTGTGTGTGTGTGTGTGTGTGTGTGCCGGAGCTGCATTTTCCTGACACTGACATTCCAACCAACCATGGCGAGCTATGGACGGGTGGCGGAAAGCGGAAGCGGGAGGGGGCAATAGTAATAATAATAATATTGTAACGTTGCAAGCAAGTGCACGATGCCCCCGTCGACCGAGTGCTTGTCAAACGCTGAGTATGCGGACTTCGGGCGGGCTAAAATAAGCCGAAGAAACGCTGCCAAGAAACGCAACATTTCTACAGATGTTAAGCCAAGCCAAGTCTTGAACTTTCCTCTTTCTCGGTCGCTTCTTTTCTTCCCGGTACGCATGTTTGCGGTGAAACTAACACGACCGGCCGGTATGTACTTGGCAACTTGGAATATCGCAGGACGACCGCGCTTGTAATATGGCTTCATTTGGTTGGATGCACCCGCAGGCCAGTCAGCTGATTCTCCAGCTCGATCTATGGATAGGACAGAGTGTGATGCGTGGAGCACGCACAGAAGGGGATGCCACGGTGTTATACAATTTAATTACGCTTTAATTAACCTCTTGCTGCCGTTCATGAGGTTCACCCGCCGGTCTTGGTAGAATACGGTTGGCTGGACGGAACGGAGCTGACGGTCGGACGGTGCAAACAAGCTGTAGAACTTACGACGAGCGTCGGCTACCCGTCAACATGTGTGTGCCGGGCGTGAATGGCGTGAGAATTACACTTCGATGGCATAACTGTGCAACATCGATTGAGTGCTATTTCATTAGTCTCGTTTGTTCCGGGCTGAGTATCCGAAGGAAATTAAATGTATTTAAAACTGGTTCTGGTGCGCTGGATGATTTGGAGTGAGTTGGAGTAATGGAATAGAGGAGCAAATGAGATGAGTGCATGCTTAATTATACATTTTATTGCTTATTACTCAAACAATGTTGCAAACCGATTAGTTTGTTTTGCAGGTATTTCTATATTCTCGTTGTTATCTGTCAAACTAAATTAAAAATTTATAAGATATCTTCAACTTAAGTAAACGATGTTCACAATCTTCTCTTGAGAACTGGAAGAATTAATCCGAAGTAAACTACCAGAATTCCTTGCGATTCACTACAGACTTGTGGTTTCTAGACCATGTTTGTAGTCCAATTCTGACCATTTCTGGATAATTGCTAGCTTTCGACAATCTAGTTATTAACGCATAAATTGTTTACAAATTGAGCCATGACTTTTATAAACTTTACATCATTAGGTAATCATATATTGATGACACTATCTCGTCCAATTTCTTGTCACATTCCACTGCATCACACACTCCCGCAGGAGCGTCAACGTGATAGCACAGCGCATGGTTCCTTCGTGCGATGTGTGATACGATCGATTAACAGCAAGTGCCTAATAGGACGCAAAACAGCCGTAACGCAACCGTACATCAACAACCGAAACCTCCCCTCGGGGCAACTACACGGATAGGGTTGCTACTCAGAATAGTCTGATGCTGCTGCTGCTTGTTTGTACACCGAGCTTGACGACTTGTTAATTGGCTGTTTCGTTTCAATTTCAGCGCAAGCTGTTTGCTATCTAGTTTTTTTCTTCCTATTGCCTCCTTCCTTCAAGATGGAGCCGCGTGAGGTGGTTTGCTATAATTTTTTTTTTGCATAGTTTTGAATGATGTTTGACGCAAAAAATAGATTGCTCTGGAACGCTGTAGGAACGCGAGAGGGTATTGAGATGCATGTGTGAGGTGAATTCGTTTAGAGGAATGATTTATTAGCCACCCTTCGGCTTCGGTATATTAGCGTCAACCGGTCGTCAACCGGGCAAGGGTACCGTTTGATGGAATCCTCCCTTCTTGCGCGCTTGGTTGGCAGTGGGCCAGGTTGCCGCGCAAATGTAGCTCATTGTAAGCGGTTAGCGGGTGCGGCTTTTCTTTTTGTGTGTGCGCGCTGGATGCATTTGTGTGCATGTGCAGAAGAAGCAGCCGGAATGTAATTTTGTTTGAATTCTCCTTTCACCAACCACTTGAAGCCATTAGTGTCAGTGACATTAGCAGCAGCAGTTGTGACATCTGATCTGTTTGAAGGTGGCGTGCTGCATAATATGTGTCAGCGTAAACTTCAACATTAGCGCTAATGTCCGGAATGTGGTTTTATAGGTGAAAATTTAATGAGTCTGAATGTCCACACCATTTACCGTTTGGTATGCGTAAGCGCAATTCTTGGACACATCATAATCTGAATTTATTAAATCCTTCAGTAGTGAATTGGACGGCAGCTAGGGGACTCGCTTGGGAGGCCTCACCATTCAAGGAACCATATCTTCCTTGATGCTTTATCTTCCAATAGAGCTTCTCTTCGATTTCTTGTAGAGGGATGTCCAAGGAGTCTTAGATCTCATCTTCAAAGTTGCTTAAAAGGCTAAGCTTCAAAAAGCTTAGTTATCAAATAGATTTAGTTGTTCAAGAAACCTCGTTGACAGATGGAGTCTCCAGGAACCCAAAACCCTCCAAGAGTCATACTCAGACCCAGTCTTTCCTTTCCACAGACCTCCCCAAACCACCGTATATCACGCAAAACAATTCATCATTTTTGTATGTTTGCAACTCGAAAACTCAGCGCAATTGTAATCTGTTCTTTGTCCGCACGGTTCCCTCTAATTCTTGGGAGCAGTGCCAACAAATTTAATTTCTACCATATAAAATGCACACAGCCGGTGTAAAGGTGCATTTACGTTCCAGTTGCCAGAACTAACGAGCGCGAAATCCAAAGTTCACACGGCTCTTAGTTTCACACCAAAGGAAGGTGCCAAAGGTGCAAATGCACCATTAATCTCTTCTTTGTCCATTTTGTCGGTTTAATTATGCTGGCTGTGCGAAGCTAGCCCAACAGAACAATATGGACCCCATTCTTGAGCACGAGTGTGTCGGCAGGTACTTTGTTAAGGGTTATCAGGGTTTTTAAAAATGCAAACATTCTGCTTTTCTTCACAGCTTGAACTACATTATGCTGCTCTAAACTTAATAGTAGCGATGCATTGGTGTGTTAAGTAATGCGAAGTAAGGCCCCCTTTATAATAATTTTTAAACAACCCCCCCCGGTAAGAGCTGGAGAGCATTGCAGTTGTGCATTTTTCAGGCTTCCAGTGTTTTTGTGAAGATTACGCAAGAAAGATTTACCGTTTCTGTTTGCTAAGAACACGGCAAACGAACGACAAAAACCAACCGAAGTCCTGCTCCGAAACGACTCAAAAGTCATGTTGTCCGTGTGGAGTACACAACAAAGTACACAGCCGCACAGGGTGGTACATTTCGGGGATAAAATTAAATGCCTCTTCGAAGCAAAACGGTGTAATTAGTTTTACTCCTTGCAGTTTGCTGCATATTTCCTGCACTCGTACAAGCCAGCAAAAGAACTGCTCCCAAAACGCGGGAGAAAAGGAATCCCCACCCAACTATCCAGCCAACCATTGCAAAACCAACATCTTTGGCTTGCGCGCCACCACCAAACCCACCGACCGATCCTGTGGTTCCCGCACAGAATGGCAACAAAATTTGACCCGCATTCGTCTTTCGCTGCTCTCCCGCGTTTGCTTTCCGTTTTTTTTTTGCGGGCGTGCGTTTTTGGCTGTGTGTACCTTTTTTCCTTTTTGGTAAGTTTTCTTTAAAGCACCTCCAACGGTTGGTAGACGGTGTGCGATCTCGCGATCATTAAAATGCAATTAATTTGATTCGCTTTCGCCCACTTTTTTCCTTCGTTTGGTGTGCACCCCGGGTCGGGACATGGGCCGGGAAAAGCACCGGGCGGCCAGGGCGTTTTTCTGCCATTCCTGATTTAATTTCCGTTTCGGTGCGGTCGATTTAACATCAAAACATGCAAAACTGCAACGGATGGCGTACGGGGGGGCTTTTTTTGGGAGAGGGCCAGGTTTGTCAGACTCACCAAAAGAACTCGGGCGATTATCTTTCGGTTTCTTCCGTGTTTTGTACGGTGGGAACAACGAGGGCACGGAAGGACCACTGCTTATGGTTTTAATAGACATGGCGAGAGATGTGAAAGTTTGATCAGGCAGTGGAATAAACATTTATTGAGCAATAAAAATAAATTCCTCATTAAGATGTGGTTTCGTTTTTTTTCGCGTGAAGGTGGAGTGGAAGAGCAGATAAGTTTGGAAGTTTTTAAAGATATTAAAAACATGATTTAATTGTAAAAGAAAGTGAATCTCATAAATTATATAAAAGCATTTGATTGTCGTAGTCTTCCTTTTTGGCGTAATGACCTGACAATCAAGTTTGTTAACTAACGACTAGCAAAATTGTTTTATAAATGTTGTAAAGAAGACAGTCCTTCGCTTATCACAAAGCTCGTAAGAGTATTAAATTGAATGCCATAAGACCGCTCTCGCTAAATCCGTTTAAATATTTTAATGCTTGTACTAAATTCTTCTTGACAATCATTTAATCAAAGAAACAATACTAAGTTTTATAATGAACAGACGAACTTCCAAATGCTTTTAAAACACCCGTATTAAACTCATTTCAAATGTGGCAATGCTCAAGAAAAAAACACACAGCACCTCACTTAGAAACAATCATAACTAACTCACATCATACCGTTCCGTTGCTATAGAACCCATTACATATCCACACACCGAACAGACGTTACCATGCAACCGGATGACATGAAGGTGCCTCACCAGACTCGTAGCGTGCGCTTGCAGCAAGTGTTGAAAACAGTCGAAAAACTTCCTCCATCGTCCGTTCCTGGCCGCTAGAAAGGAAATCTAATCGTCCCGCACTAGGATCGTGTTCCAAATGGGCAAGTTACTAGCCGGATAACTTCCATCAACAGCAAATGGATGCTTCTTCGAATTTTACCCCTTGTGAACCACCGCACAGACATTCCACCCAGCAGCCCGACGAAACTGGTTGAGCTCAACTCAACGCCAGAAACTCACAAACGCTAACGAGTGTGCCATTATCACAGCCAACCTAAAATGGCGGCTGACCAGGCGCAACGAGGACCTACGATGGTGGGGTGAGAAAAAAGTAGGTTGCGCTCTGAAGGATCGTTCACTTGCATGTGTAGCATTTGAACGGTAGTACTAACTTCCCAAACGCAAGGTTCTTGATTTCTCGTTCTCTCTCTCTCTCTTTCTCGCTAGATGCTGTCCACCATTGCGACCCGGTACGTAAAAATCAATTTCTATCCTGATGGGAGCTTTTCATCACCCATCACCGGTTCGTCTGTCTGCTACAGAACAAACCCGAACCGTGCTAGTGGCAAACCCGGAAACGTTTGAACGTCTCTGCCTGGCCTGTATCATTCACCGGTGCTGCGACAACGATTCCCCGCGCACACAGAACACATTCGCGGTGGGAGTTTGATTACCGATCAGGAAGTTTTTCGGACTAGATATCGGGTCGTCCCGGATCGTAGGTTCGAATCGTGTGTCGATCAAAGCGCGCACACCAGAGTTTCCGACAGCGCGATAGTTACGTTCTGCGGTCAATTTATTGCTCAGTTTTCGGAAGGAATGTGATTGATACACAGGTACGACCTGGGCACGCTGAACTACGCTGGAGTGGTTTTTGGTGGATTGCGATCCGGTGTTGCCATCTTTTCTGGCGCAACGGGACGTCAATCAATCATTGCCAGTTGGTCAGCCTCGCTTGCCCAGCTTGAGACGCTGCGTGCCAGGCGCTTTAATGAGCTTGTTGCCAACTGTTTCTGTACAGCTGTGTGACAGGTCACGGTGGAATGGATCTCATCAGACTCCAAGGGAACGTGGTGGTGGTGCTCGAGGTGTAATTTATTAAGATAATAATTGGCATAATTTGCTTCCTTCGCAGATGAAAAATGATCGGTCGCGTACGATTTGGCACACAACGATGCAGAAATGAAAGGAAACTGACTGGCTGAGGTTGGTCCAGTTTGAGAGCGGTGCTTGTGGGAAAATATGAATCGATATTTAATCCCTTCTTTGAATCAAACCGGCGCGGCGCAAGTGTCTGGACACAACGGGCCAGTGCCTAATTTTGACCGTCCAACTCGTCAGACAGTTTAAAACGTAATGAAGGGAATTCGGTACAAAAGGGAAACTCCACAAACGGTTTTGTGATTGACAGCTCCCTTACGGTAAGGCTGGAGACACGACCGACAAGAGGGACTTGTCGCGTGGGGTCACGATCCAGGGTGTCAGATTAGCGCTGACTCGCAATGTAAACACGGCGGCCACAGGTCGATTCTCGCGCTGAACCCACTATTCCCACGCCTGCCCTGCTCCGTTCACCGTCCGTCCAGAGCCAGCTGTCAGAATTATTTACTCGGTTAATTAGGCACTTTGCTACGAGCGCGTTTCGGGTTTGCCGTGGGCGCACACTTGGGGGCGAACGTTTTGTTGTTGTTTTACTTTGATGGCAAAAAAGTTTGGAAGCCCCGACGCCCCCCTCTCGGTTGGCGATATTCGATTGTCTGATTTGCCGTTGAAGATACCGATAAAGGACCACTGTGCTGTGTGTCTCGTCGCGATTTCGGAAGGCTGATTAGATGGTGGAATTACTAGATCCCATTAAACTGGAGTCAACATTTTGAGGGCGCAGGTTCTATCTCTCTGTCATTAAAACCAGTTTTGGGAACAACCTGAACTTCGACAGACTTCTGGAGTACGGTTCTTTGTCTTCTGAGACTGAGTGCGGGAATAGTTCGCCTTGGCTTAGAGCAAACACAAACAACACCACGAAAGCGAGGAAGTTCGGCCGGGCAACCACTTATCTGTAGTTACCGCTGAAGGTTGATCCAGATAGTTTGCAAGGGCCGTCGTCGTTTGGTCGTTATCGTGTACGCCGCCGCTAGCGCAACATCACGAGGATGCAAAATGAAACTATGCAAACATGGCTCACTTCAGCGCTCGAGCTGAAGATGGGTTAGGATTTTACAGGCAAACACGCGGACAAACGAGTGCAAACATCGGATCGCGAAGGGCTTGGAAGAGAAAAGCCCTATTCCGTAGCGACGCGCGTGTGCGTGTGTGTATTGCTGCACCAGTTCCGGCCTTTTGCCGATGTGACATGGATAATAAGCGGCCCGCAGCCACTATCTCGGTTGGTGTGTTTAAGGTTAAACTGTCTTGTTCCCTGCCGAAGTTCCCTCCCGACACAACGACACCTGTTCCTGGTCCGAGAGGGTTTATCTCAGCGACCCCGGGGAGGGTTTTCGAGCAGTTACTCAGCTAATGAGGCACGGTAATTTGTTTGGTAAGTGTGCGCGCGTCTGTGTGCCGGGGCCACTCTTCTTACCAAACCCGGAATAAACATACTCGCGCACAGGTGTTTCGTAAGTGTTTGCGTTTCGAGCAGGCACTTCTGCGTTTCGAGAGCACCGAGCACAAGCACAAGCAGGCGAAACCAAACATCCCAGACCGAGAAGGTAGGATGCCCGTAGAGTTCTAATAATTGACGGCAAGTTGTGGCCGATTTGTTGACGCCTATTACCGATAAGTTACGCGTATGGGCGACGTTTGCTTTACATTTAAACTTTTCACCATCAGACGGAGAAGGTGTTGTTGTTTGCTGAATGGTTGGTTCGCTCTCGGCAGATAACACGCGGTCTATTTACTCCGAGAGCAAAAGCGATCATCTAGACGAGTTGATGGTTAGGATACCAGCTTCCCCAAGGGGGGTATATCGGTTCGGGAGTTTAGAATTTAGTTTGTCAAGGTGATTCGTTTACTTTTAAATTAGTCTGCTTGTGTTCCATCTAGAGAGGGATGTTGTATTTATCTTCCATTTTGTAAATCAATTTAAAACTCAACGGGCTTATAGTGTAACGCCAGTTAAACGATACACCAATAGCCGTTTCTTGCCTCGAAGCCCCAGATAAACCCATTACCCATCGTGGCGTATTTCGTCTAGCCGTTTATGGTGCCTAAGGGTCGATTAGTTTGTTTTATTTTTTATGCCTCCACTCAACCGAACGCTGGAAGCTTTAAATGTCACAACTTCAATTAAGGGCGCCTACCAATCGAGGAAGATGATCGAGAAAAAGCGCATAATCATAACCGTAAACATAAAACTGCGAACCAAGCGATCCACAGCCAACCACAGTTTAGGTTCCCGTCCGTCCAGCACCGAAAACAATCGTCGACCGCGAAGCCGCCACACAACTTCGGGCAGTACACGGACGGCTTTCCTGGTCCATGGGCACCGAAAGGTTTTGCGGCCACGCAACTAAGTTGCGCGTAGGCGGACACTCGGAGTTTCATGGTCACCATGACGGGCGTCGTTGTCATAAGATTGGGAAGTAAATAAAACTACAACAAAAAACAGAGAGAGAGACCTACGGAGCATCATCATTACCCTTTTGCCCTTTTTGTCGCCCATCCGCGACAGTGTGCGCCGATGGGTCATAATTTTTTATTACCGATAATTAGTCACAAAAACTGGCATGGATGTGCGGGGTGTTGGGAGCGAGAGTTTGCAAACGGGGCAGTGTTCAATCGTGTGGAATTGAGTGTGTCGCAGCGATGCTCCATCTATGAATGGAATACACGCGGAAGATGGAATCCGTCGAATCTGCTCGAATGCTTAACATTCTTTTGGAGCGATGCGTATGCGAAGGGCTCTCGTGCTGGTGGGAACTAACGAAGCGAGGGAATGTTGTGCACTCCAGAGTGCCGTGCGTGCTACTGTATGGTTAGAGCCGTTGTTGCTTCTTTTTCGCCTGCTACAACGACCAGCGTGATGGTGATGATGATGATGATGCTTCGCACAACACGTCAAGCTCCGGCAAGCCCTTTTGAAGTGTGCCGAAGGGTGCTGCCACGCTCTATTAGTATGCGGAAGCGAACACAGCGGTGACACACACACACGAAACAGGGGCAAAAAAAAAGTAAAACGGATGGTCTCCCCCCCATCAAACTCTGGCGAGCTTTGAATCCTATGCTAATTGCGGAGGAGGTTAGGAATATTAATAAATAAATAGCCACTCCAGCCCTCCGGCGGCGAAGTAGGTTAGTCGCGTTTACGTGTTGCGCATCTTGAAGGCCCGCTCTGATCGACTTTAGTACGCGGACTACCGTTTTTGGATAAATGGCAGATTAGCTTCCGCGACAGCATTATTCCGGTGACGCTTTTAAAGTGGGTTGTTCGCAGTTTGTTGAAGAATGGAACGACGGTACGGTTGAAGGGAGTTTTTATGGTCCGCTTAAAAATGTGTTCGGTATTAAAAATGTATAAAATATTGAAATTCGTATCGCTGAGATGGGTCGTGAGTTCTAGATGTGAAAATTATAATAGAACTTTTCGGGCTGGGATATATAAGGTAGGACACACATTCATTTCTAAATAGCTGTAGATTAGTAACAAATAATGGAAAAGCAGAATATGTTAAGCTGTTCACTTTAGTCTATTATACTTCAATCATTTTATTCATCTGCTATAATCCACCATCAACAAGTGTTCTATTCTTTCTGCTATAATTCATTTTTAGCAGGTATTTTATTCATTTCTTCAGGGTGTATCCTATTACACCCTAGCTATGTATGACTCATTTGAAGTAATCGGAGAGCAGTTCTGTTTATACTATATGGATGAGGCATAGTCATCCATAATTTCTTTAACTTTGCCATAAAAGAGATCGTTCCTTGATTCCATGTAGTTTAACTGCAAGATCAACATATTCTCTCCACCAAATGCATACATTTATTAAAAATATGATTATAAATCACGCACCATTGGCACACCCGATATGTTATGGATGAGAACTTGTTTGTACTACAAATGATCTTTGTAATACAAAATCTGCCTCATCAGGCGCAGTGTTATAGCGGTTGATTTACTTTCCCTTGCTCGTGCAAACATTAATCCGTGGCGAAAGAATATAAAACACTTTCCACTTCACATGCATTGCACATCTGTCAAATAAATGCGTCTACCGGGGCATGGTGGAGTAGGCCGGCCCACAATCAACTGGGCTCCCCCCGGTAATTTATACATTGCGATTGGAGAGCACCAGACACGGCCGGCAAAAACCTGAAAGCAATAATAAATCCTCCTGGTGAAACAAAGCGGGAAAAGCTAGGAAGTGAAGTTTGCGGCAAGAAAGAAAGAAAAGACATTCCCAGCCAACGGTGTCCTTCGATTTGCCGCGAAAAGGAAAGCGACGACCTTGCTGTCGTTGTGTCGTCGCTAGAGCGTTGGTCGACAAAATTATTCACCTCACGTAATCACGGGCGAAATGGCGAAAGCACGAAAAATTGACAACGGGGTGAAACAAGTACACCCCGCTTGGCAAGCAGACACGCAAACATTTGAAGAAGATTTGCCCGAAAAGGTACACCGTTTTGGAAGATTTGGCGATAAAACAAAGCAGCGAAGCTTCGAGAAACGTTGTCTTCGTTGTCGTCGAAGTTGAAAAAGAAAACGATCGGAATTGAAATCGGAATTGGAAGCGGCGGCGCACATTTGCGGATCGTCTCCGGTGGGAATGTGCATCGCCGTACAACGAGGCTTAGTATATTTCATTACCCAACTCTAAAAAAAAACCCGGAGAATTCGCTTTTATTTGCCAGCTTGTTAGCTAGACAAGCGAAACATGTTCTGCGTGTGAGACGAAAATAATTGAATCACGCACCTTGTGCCTTTATCCCCGAGGCAAAGGTCTCGCAGGTCTCGTTTTCGGAAGAATTAGACGACAAAGATGATGGATTTGGTGAGTTGTAGTAGCGACAAAAACAGGCATTTGTTTTCAACTGAAAATCAGAACTCTTCCTAATGAAGATCTTCGGTTTGATGTTTAAACTCTGGCCGAACAAACAGGGCCCAAAAACCGGATACGAAGAGGTTAAGTAAAAATTGCAAAAATTAATGTCACAGAATCTTTTTTTCGGCCTATTTTGTCCTTAATTGAAATTGGAACCCTTTCTCGTTCTGAATCGTTAAGCGACATCATTAAGCGAAGGATACAGGTGAATTGATCTACCAACGGAAAACCCAGATTTTTTTTGTTTCGCTTGTTGAAGTTCAGCTCCATGGACTGTTCTCCTTTGGGATGTCCGAAAAATATCAATGACAACACAATTAAAACGTTACCAAAGCTAACCATTTCGGCCCGCGGCCATGGACATATCCCTACCATGATCCCAACGTGTGATCCCGTAATATACGTGACGCACGTGAGCACACCGTACCCGTGTGGCCAGGATTAATTGAAGATTGCTCGAGGATTGTGCGGTGTGATTCGGTTAGGACATCTGCAAACATACACTCGGCGAAGGACTCCTCCGTGCGAAAGGCCCAAACACGTACGTGAAATGGTCGAACCCAACCCACCGAGAACAAGAATGAAAATGTCAGATTAAAGGGGAGTAGAAAAAAAACTCGCACTCACGCACGCAAACATCACAAACAAGAATAATGAAGGATCGTTGTCCCTGGGAACGGATTCACGCACCCGGGATGCCCGAAAAAGCAAAAAGTGAAAAATGGTTTCAATGGTTCTCGCGATGGTGGTCTACGCTAGACGGTCCGGCAAACGGTCGAAATGACATCGCGTTCGTTGTCGAGCTTCAATCTGTCATGCTTGAAGGATACACTAACGCGACGTCCACCGGTGTGTATGTGCGCTTCAACGCATTTGGACACTTGCCGTCTCCAGGTCGCGAAAGCACCCAGCACAGAGGCATCAGGAAAAACAGCCCCAGCAAGGTCTCCCTGATCATTATGCAAATTTATGTAACCTGCAGCGCATCGTGTCGATGCTTGAAACGGTGGTCGAAATCGAAAATGAAACTGCATCGATACGGTACGGCTGTGTGCCCTACTAGCGTGTCTATCGGAACCGGCGTGTGCTCCGAGTGCTCCAAGTCGGCTACAAATTTAGGGATTTTCCAATGGCTTATCGTTGCGACTCATCGTGCCGGTACTGCAGAATCGATGCCGATGCCGATGATGATGATGGTGTGATTTCTCCCGTTGGGAAAACACATCTCCCCCGGAGGCGTACCGGCGGTCCTAAATATTCAAAAGCCAAAATCTAGCAAGCTAACTCCGGTCGCAGATCGTCGTGTTGTCGCCATTTTCTCGCCGAACGTACTCGACGATGGTAGTGGCAGTGGGAAGAAAATTGAACTCGCTTCCGGTTTTGTTTGGGTTGTTGCATCGGGACGAACGACTCGATCGATCCCGGCGTTTGTAGTGAAATAACGAATATTGCAATGAAAATTGGCAACATTGGTGTGGCGTGGTGGACGGCGAGGACGAATGACGATTTGTCAACCGACGCTGCTGCCACTTCGAAACGGGAATCGAAGTCTTTGCGGCGTAGTGAAGTGAGTTTTGAATCGCAATTTCTGAGAATGTTCGCCAATATGAGTGACGTGGAGATTTCGGAGCATGCGATGGCACAGGGGGAAGGGAGGAGTGGGGGATGTTTGTGCTTTTATTTGGCTGCTGTGTTGTACATGCATGCGAGATTGCATACTTGAGTACGGTTGACGCTCCATTGAAAGACAGAATTCGTATTTCATTTTACAGTGGTGGTCATTGGGATAGGGCCAGCAAAAACCGTGATGTATTTTGAAGAATGATGCAGTGTTTGTCCTCCACATGGAAGGAACATTTTTCAATAGAAACGACTGACTGACGAGTCAGATAAAACAGTCTAATAATACCTGCCATATGGCCAGTATGACCTAGTAAAGTCATTAGATCTTTAGAAATTTGGCGCATGCTTCCATTTTTTAAAGAAAAAATATTCACTGGATGTAACAAAAAAGTTCATCATGTAGAGGTCTTGTTCCATTGACCATCACTGTAGCTTAACATGGAATTGCGACAACCAAATGATGTATGTTAAAGTGATAACTGTGTTGAAGAAAAAGTCAAACATTGGTTTTATATAAAGTTGATAAACATAACCTTTAAAATATACAAAACTAAGAAGTGGCATTGCATACCACACATAAAAACTCAGAAATAGTATCAAATGATAATTAAATACAACTCACAAGCCGGGGCTTTGTCCCTAACGAATGTGCGCAAAAAAAAAGCAGCAAAACAAAAACATCCGCCCCCTAAGTCACGTTTCTATTCCGGAAATGTTGAGCTTTCCTTCCTTTCCTTTTCCCTGTGATCTTCGTTTGGCTAAGCTAACTTCAAAGCTATGTCACCACCAGAGCGATTTACCTAGGGTCAGATCTAACCTCTGACCCGTGCAATATCAAGAGGACGGTAGAAAATTCATGACCAGCATCAGAATCGCAACAAAAAAAAATCTCAGCTGAAGGCCCAGTTGCAACCTAAGGGTGGCCTCTCTTACGTGTTTACCAAACCCTCCCCAACCTCTCTCTCGGTGTTCCCCCATATCAACTAACGGTCGCCATTCTGACCACTTCATTTGTCGTCCGCCTTCTCTCTTGGAGTTTTCTGTTCGTTTTTTTGTTGTTCCTTCAATGCCGCATTGTAGCCGCATTACACGTCGTCGTCGTCGTGCACTGTTGTGTGTACCTTTCTTTCTTTTCCGGTTCCTTTTTCCGGGGGTGAAGGGGAACGGGAAGAGATGTGGGAAATAATTTGCATTCATCCAAAGGGTATCACCCCGTACGACGATGGCGGCAAGAAGAAAGCGGACCAGCAATCCGGTAAATCCGGACGACTTTCATGATGAACAACAACAACGGCCACTGCTGGAGCATCAGCCTGAGCGTGCCCTGCTTCAAGTGAGAGATTGTGGGATCGCCGCTTGCCCGTAGAAGCGTGATCGTGGTGTAGAGCTTTCGTGTCATTTTCATGTCGTTTTCATTTCCCGTCAACTTTGCGCCAGACCATTTGAAGTGCGTGGGAATGGACGCGGGATGGATGGGGAGACCATTTCCAGGAACAACCTTCTCAATCCTTCGTTGGTGGCGGAGGTTTTAGGTTCGCTTATTCGCACTTCTCTCGGCGAATGATGGTGATGGTGGTGGTGGTCACCGTTCGACCCTTGAGAAACATGAAAGCAGAATATCTCAGGTAAGCAACAAATTAATTTTTGCGCACCTAAAGCAAACGCAAACGGTACAAAGATACGTGTTCCGCGGTGCACGTTTCGGGTTGCTCGACCTGAATTGGACGATCCTTGGGGGGCTGTGGGGTGTTGTCCGAAAGGGGGCCGGGTTTGTCATTCCACATATTGCACTTTTTTGCATTAAAAAGGGCACAAAAAGTCGTCCAGGTTAGGGCGTATGGCAGCAACCATTTAATGTGATACACACACAAAATAGTGGCCTGATTGCTGG
>KZ061560.1:215135-228755 GCA_002091835.1 Anopheles maculatus
TGGGAATTGTGAACCGGGGTCACGACGTGCCAGGTTGAACCTTTGACGTCTGGGAATGATGTTGCCAGGGGGAAAAAAAGAGCGAGAATTACGCTTCTCTATTTCTGAGCGTTGGAGCATGTAATGGAACTAGCATGGGAAGTCGCCCCCGCCGGTCGCGTATCTTCATCATCCCAACCCGATTATGACTACGAACATGAGCTTTTGCTACAACTGTAGAATATGAGATTGTTCACTAAGGAAAAAAAAACGGAGCACAAGGGTATTTACCCAGTTTTTACCCTATTCTCGACACCGAACAAGAGAACTTTAACGATTATGGGATGGAGTCAGTTTCTTCGGATGGAGAGTAACTGCCCGAAAACCCTTGCCAAGCGGACATCTTGCTGGACGTGATGGATGGAGTGTGGCCCGTAGTCATCCGAAGAGATACCCCGGTAACCTTTTGACCTCATTCCATCGTTTACCCGTACGACGCTGGCCCTTTAACTCGTTGCAACCTTCCATCTTAAGCAGAAGGATATCGTAGTCCATCCGGAAGATCTGGACACTCCACCGAGGAGGTGAGTAACGAGCTGTGCAACCTGCCGTATCATTATAATCCAGTGGAGACTATTCTTCTTAGAGAAGAGTTTGACCGACGGTGCGCAAAATTGATGCACTCCATTGTTTCCCCCGTGAAGATGAGTCTTCTCAGAAGTACTTCCTTTTTTCCGCAAAAAAAAAAGCTATCGGTCGGATGCGCTTGAAGATCAGCATTCTGTAGCGATTATTAAGTCTTCGCATTCTCTCTCGCTGCGTGACAGTTCCTAGAGAAACATCACGAAACACGCCATGGGTTTAATGCGTGTCATCGCGTCATCCGGTCCATAATCCGTGGAGAGTAAAAGTGTCGTCGGAACGAATATTTTTGGCATTTTCGTCTCGTGTGCGTTCCAGCGTCTGTCAGCTGTCCGTCCAGTATCCGCAGTCGGGTTTTGTTTTAGTAGCGCTACGCCCGAGCACGGCTTCTCCGCCCTGCATCCGTTTCAGCTTTCTGGCGACTGCCGACAATACCAACACCTGACAGGCAAGTGTCAAATATGTCCATGCGCATCACCGTTTCCCATTTTGTCGTGGCGCATTAATGCAAACAACACGACGATGTCGACGACGCACGACATGCCGACAAAAGTTACCCCGACATACTAGCGACCAGTCAGCGGAACGGGAACGTCATCAAGTATTCCTCCCACTATCCAGCGGCACCTGGTGCGTGTCTTGTTGGGTAGCAGCAGCAGCAGCAGAAGAAGAAAACAACAAAAAAAAGGCTCCATTCCTATTTCGTCCCTCCCTGTACGGGTCAGCAAAATTCCGGCATAGTCATCTTTAGGGAACAGTAACTCGGAGTGCGCGGATCCGTTTCCATCATCAAGTATGCAAACACGCGACAGAGACACATGTACACACGCGTTGACGCGCCAAAAAGGCAAACTCGTCGGTGCGTGTAGCGGGGCCCGCAAAACCGTTCCGCTGACCGTTGCGCAAAGTGATTGCAAGAAATTCCTATGTTAATCGTCCGTTTGGTTGCTTTTGTTGGTTCGCTTTCCACCCGGGCCGCAGTTTGTGGAGCACTAGTGCCTGGTGCACTTCCGCCACTGTGAGTCACTGTGCCAACACGGCTGGCCACGTAACCCAGAGCCAATAGTGTGCAATGTTAATGTAATTGCCAGGCAAATATTGTGTGTTTGGTTTGCATTTTTGTTGCGACGGATTTACATTTTTTTCAATTAAAATTTTATTCTAATGGATATCTGGTGCTTCCTGCCCTTGGCATTGAGATTATGCACTGCAGCATTTTTTGTTTCAAGAAGAGAAGGAACAGCTATTTTAAAATTCTGAGAATTAAGCCGAGGAATGCTGGACACGGATGTCTTTTAGGAACGAAGATCTGCATGAGTGTACTTGATATGAGATAAGCGAATATAATCTTTTGGGATTTGAAATTTGAGAAAAAGAATTTCTTGATAGTTCCAAACATACTTCACACTAGAGTATAAGAACTCTCCCGGATATAGAAGGTAGAAACAATTTACAAGACAGGCTTTTTTCGAGGTTGGAATACATCCAGTTCGTCAGTCGATGTTTCTATCCTGATCGTAGCCGTAGAGAAAACTTGAAGTTAATAAAATAACTCCTTAAACGCTGCTTTAAAATTGTACCGAACCACCCCCATCAGCGCACCACTAGACGCGACTGCCACACAAGTGTATTTATTTTTCCGATCAAAATTATTGCTCGTGAGCGAGAAGAACGAAACCCATTTTTCCACCCCATAACCATCCAACCATAAACGGTGGCAGACGATAAAGATGAGCTGAAAAATTCCATCCTCCAAATTCCTGCTCCATTGGTTTGGCAACACAAAACCCGAGCCTTCCACCACAGTGTTTCGGTGGTGAGTTGGCCGTACTTAATTTCCACGCCGTTTCTTCGCCCTCGCGCGTGCAACAATATTTTCTTTCCATTCTCATGTGTGGCAAATAGGAAAATCATCATGAAAAAGCCAAAACGTCGTCCCGTACGTACGGACCCCGCGCATGGGAGCGGCGTATTTTCCACACGGGAAACGCATACGAATTTCCCAAATCGACGGTTGAAAGAGAAAATGGGGTTACGCGTATGTGGGGCGAGACGCGGGTTCGCTCGCAAAACCCGCAAAAGATGCTGTGTTGTGTGATGATTTTCCAAACGGCCAATAGAAAAGAAAAAAAACCGAACCTCTCGGGCACTCAGTTGCGCGTGTGTGGGTTTGTGCTCGCGAAGGATAACGATAAAATGGGAGCAAAAAAAAAGGCAGGACGAACTCAAAAAAAGAAGCAAACACGCAAGGACCCGTATCGAAACGTATCGAAACGTTATTGTCTTGTCATGAAGGGAACGGGCATTTCGGCAAGCGACACTGAACAACGAGACGGCCCCCATACACGTGTACGTTGGTTGGCGTCTTTGTAGCAGCACATTGAACGCACGCAGCAGTGTGCTTTTCATATTGTTCGAAAGCGATTGCCGGTATACACCATGTTTACGCATAATTCGTAAGTGCTTTTCAAAGCCAGTGCTCCAGTGCTCCTAGCCCTACTCACAGACCGTCATCGTCGTCGTCGTCGTGCTCATGTTTGGAACGATATGTTATTATTTGCTCCGTTCTTTCCGTTCCTTTGCGATGGTGTCCCTTTTTGTCAAGAGGTCGCTATGCTTGAGTCTCGAAGCGCTTCCCAAAGTTCGGTCTTTCAAAGTGAACCGTTTTCACCTCTCTTTAGATTACTTTGGTTAAGTTTTCGGCTTCTTGCGTTGTATTTTTTTTATTTTGTTATTACTGCTGATGTTAATGTTTTTCTTTATCATGCTATTCCTTTTTCTCTCGGCCTCTGCCTCACTCTTGTTTTGGGGAATATAATTTTCCTTTCACATCATTGCCAAAATGCTTCTAACGATGGGGTCACCACATGCAGGTCTCCGAGTGGTTCGACATCCTGGCCACCAAAACTTTCCACAAGTCACGGTTTTGGGGCCAATTTATTAGTCAGCTCTTTATTTGAGCGCCGGAAAGAAATAAACAGACTACACAATACACACGACGGATTCAATCTGCTTCTACAACAACAACAACAAATAATCCAATACAGCAACATCATGGTTTGAAGCCGTTCCAAACGTTCCGGAGATGGTCGCATGAAATCCATCACTTGTGTTTTCTGCTTTTTTGTTGCGAGAAGCACACTTTCTTCTGACTAAATATTTTCGCTTATCTTCCATACTGGCGGGCTGCTCGTAAAGTTGAGGATGGTTTTCGATTATGACCCTCTTTACAAAGTTCAAACATGACTCGTGAGTTTCCATCCTCCAACCATCCTGGCGAACCGGCCTACACACGGCCGCTAGAAAATTCCAACCTTCGTCGGGGCGAGTTTTTCGCCAAAAACTTTCACTTTCATAATGCACACACTTTATGTCATGAAATGCGGAGGGCGTGTAGGCTTGGGCAAGGAATATATGTTTCTCGTGGGGGGGGAGAAAATTTAAGAACAAATATTTTAGCACACTTTACGATGATGAGGCTTCGGGTTAAGATTATTAGGAAGGGAGATTTTGGTGCCCCCGGCATGTGGGAGGACGGTACAGCGTTTGGAGTGCTGATGAAGGTTGTTAGGGTTGATGATATGTAAACTATTGGAGGAACCATAAAGTGACATGCGTTAAGGCGGGGTGCTTCATCCAGACTGATGCCTTACATATTATACGTCTGTACTGAAGCGTTCGTGCTAGGATTTTTTGAAGATTACCAAACTAATGAGTCTGAGTATCGAGCAAATGGAAGATCAATTTAGATTAGCTTGGATAAGAGAATCAAGCATCTTCTTATGAAGGTTAAACCTGCGTCATGTCGAGTTGACGCCCATTTTCATGAACTTTAATACGGCTGAGACTACAAATCGTTGGTGCAACGAGTTCAGTTTCAAATTTGAAGTTGAAGTTCAACGTCCAACGAGGCACTTTAGACAACTTCGGGCCCAACTCGACGAGTGACTCGAAGTTCAGAGAGTTCTGTTTGATCGGTAGAAACTCGACTGTTTGATATCTCTGAATTCTGGTGTCTTGTTTCTTGAGTCCTGCGTAACTCTGCTCAGATGATGCCTGAAGTCATCTCTCCTTTTGCCGGTATACTATTGTTCTTTTCAATCGTTTCTAAAACAATAAATAATTGGCTCATTTAAATACGATACAATGATTGTGATCATATCTTTAAACGATAAAATATTTCTAACTCACGCATAACCTCTTTCCGTCGATTCGGTCACCTTCATTCGTATGTGAATATATATTTCCCAAGCAGAAGTATTTCATCACGATAACACGCACACACATACCTAAAACGAAAGAATAAAAGAGGGAAAAGATTAGAAAAGAAGCATGAAACATCGTTAGACGGAAAACCCATTCTCTTTGATACTGTTGAAGATTAAAACTTTTTTTTTTCGGGGGTCGAGAATTTTCCTCTGAAGTTGCAACAAAAGACAGTCAGTGTTTCCACCGGCACACGCACATCGGTTCACCGCTGGTGGAAAAGAAAACGGCTGCTGTCTTCTGCTCGGAGCAAGTAGCCAACATATCGCTTGCGGAGGTCTTTGTGCGCGTGTGAGTATGAGAAAATTTCAAGCAAAAATAATGAGATTTTCCGGTCGTTTCGAGGTGATTTTCGTAGGTCGCGTGGAACGCGTTTCAAAAACGGCTGTATAGATTCACAACAACTTTTCGTCGGGCGGCTTCTGTTGTCCTGTATTCGCTGTATTTCGTGTCGCGAAAAGCTTACCGCATAAATCACCGCAGCAACGCGTACCGTTACCTTGGCTTCAGCGGGGAAGACATCTTCCAGAACTGCATACAGTGTCTGGAGGGTAGAAGGAAACAAAAAAAAAACAGCAGTCTAATGGTAGTCGAAAGTGCGCTCCGGTCGCAAATCATAAACAGGTTTAATTATCCTCTTCTTTATGGCCAAAGTACGGAGCACCAAAAGCTCGTTTGGTGCCATTTCGCCTTCAACAGACTTTGAAGCAGACAACAGCAAGCACCAACACACCCTATGTCCATGTCTCAAGCGTGCATTATGTCACAACGCCCTCCCTACTCGGTAGAAGTCAGCTCAATGCTTCTGCGAACCAGCATTGCGGCAAAGGATTTGTGTGTTTGCCGTGAGGATGCTACACCCCGGGTACAACACATATTCTTCATAATGTGCACAAACAAGAGAGGAGCAATTAATTGGCTTCCCGTACCGACTAGGGGACGAGGTACACCTTCAAGCCCGCAAAGCTTAATACAGAGCCTCGGTAAAACAAAATATGACGAAAAGCTCGCAACGACGCCAGGACAAGGACTGTTTTTGAAAGATAAAAATATCTTGAGCCGAAAGGAAAGAAAGTCGTTTGAATGACGGCTAGAACCTGGCCTGAAATGTTTTGCGGCTAGTAGAAGCCGCATCATGGTGCCTGGTTAACCGCACACGTCAAACCAACGATGGCAGCACGATGGAGATGACGCTTCTATAGACGACAATCTCCAAAGTGTGCGGTTCTGTAATCATGAACCCGGCAAACAATTCCTATTCCCTTCTAGACCTCTCTTTAATCCAAATATTTGGCAGACTTTTTAAGAACGAATGGAGGAATGGATCAAGAGGCTGCTGCTTCCGCTATTCTGTCTACCAGAGCGTGTAGCTTACGGGGTGTTGGAAGTAAGCAATTGTGGGACAAGAAAAGCCCTGAACCATTTACGGTGCAAAATTGCGAAAAGGTTACCCAATTTCTTTTGGTTACTTGGTGGCTTGTCGTCACGTGGTGCCGGAATGGAAACGACCGTTCCTGTTTGTGTGTCTCGTCTGCGTTGAAGAAACGACAAATGTAATAAAAATGTTTCTCACAAGATGAGGGTGCTGTTTTTGAGCTGTACTGCTGGGGGAATGTTGCCGGATGTTGGTGGGTTTGCCACCGAAAGCCACATGGTTAAACATTCAATTTGAAATTATAGTCCAACCAAAGCAAATCAGCTTCGACGTCGGTTGGAAGCTGGAATGGCGACTGCACTAAATAAGGATACATGATTCCGGAAGTTGTAGAGCTCGCCTGTTGGAGGGTTTGACATCAGACGAGGTGTCTTAGAAAAAGTGTTGAAGGTGTTTGAGAAGAATTTTAGTAAAGAAGATAGCAACGCGTTCCCGAGAAGCAACAGAGATCCAAACTTTGATTTATGAAGCGAAATAAAATGAAAACTTCTCCTGTCATATGTGCTTGTTCCAATTTAACACCTCACCTCAAACGGTTCTCTATCACGGCGGTAGCACACAACACAACGAACGCGTAAACACGTCTTATCGTGTTCAATCGTGTTGAAGCGTGTACCCTCCCGCCGTGTGTTCGTGTCGAGAAACTTTCCTCATTATTTATTTTTAAAAACAAAACGTTGTTCCCCATCCGTGACGCTATCTTCCCCAAAGCGAGAAGCTGAAAAGCAACGACGCACACACAAACCGACCATATCTTGATCATGGTTGCAATTTTAAGCGATGATCATGACTTTCACCCGGACTGCCACAAATCAGCTGCTTCCTTGACGTAATAGAAAACACGATTGCATTGTGTATCCCTGGTTTGTGTGCTTCCCATCCAACATCGATAATCCGCTCGGGTTCGGCACGAGACTCGGTGGGATCATGGGGACACAAACGAACTCAATTTGTAGTTCTTTAATTTGTTTCCTTTCCGTTAGTCTGTCGTCTCCCGAGAGCAAGAGAGAGAGAGAGAGAGTGAGCGAGATTGGAAAGTTCGATCTATTTCTGGGATAATAAATACACGATATCGGAACTTTTGTGGATGCAGTGGATAGAGTGACGTGGGGTCACTGTGATGAACGTCATGCTAGTGGACGGTGGATAAGTAATGTATCAAAACAAACATTAACTACGTCAGCGATATTGAATTTCGATTGAGAGAGAAAGCGAGGAATCAAAAACTGTTACGGATGGAAGTCTGTTCCCGGTAGAATGAGATGCAGAAACTTGAGGCATTTGCATTCTGTCATCGTCAATTTTATTTTGAACTTATCATCCGGACAGATTTCGTTCGCGCCGTGTTACGCTATAATGAAGAAAGGTTCGGCAGATATTTTATTCATGACGCGTGTTTAATGTAGCAGTTTTATCTAATGTTAAACCCCCGAATGGAGGATGAAGCAGAGAGTCATAAAAATAATCATCCTTATGTCTTACTTTTCGGCCTTTACTACATCGGGGCTACTACCAACCGTAAAGCTCGTTAAAACTACAAAAATAGACATCGTGTGACATGGTTGCTAATTGACGTTTGATGTACTTGGTTAGTAATAATCAAAATGTTGTAATAAACTCTCATCCCCGTAGGTGTCGTTGAAAACTGTTTACTGTTGAGCCATTATTTTGCTTTATCGCATCGTAAATGGGTTGTATGAGGCCGGTCAAATAGTGGTCCTGATGAGTTATCAACACGAGCTCCGGGCTGGACTCTCTCACCATAATCAGGATTCTGTTGCCAAGTGTTTCCGATGTTTCACTAAGTCTAGTTTAACATAAGATGGCCGGTATCGTCATGATGGAGCCATTTTAGACGAGCACGTGCACATGAATCAATGAAAAATCAATTTTCTCTACAATCGTTTCATCGTTAGTCATTATCAACCTTTACTTTAGGTACTCTTTTGCCATATTTTTATAGTAATTGTTGTCATGTCTTGTTTTACAGTCTCCCACAAATTCGAGTTCCCTCAATGTCATTTTTATCAACATGTTCAATTGTTTTTCATTTTCCCAATGGTTTGCAGTACACCAGGAACGATTTTTACAAAAATAAAACATTTACCAGATACGCGTCAAAAAGCAAAACTCATTGACCATCAATAAAAAAGCATGTTTTATTGCCTTGCCACGCCATGCTTCGGTACACATACAGGGGAAAACCGCATAAAACTATTAGGTGCGACGGTGCGCTCTCTGTGATACGCACTGCCCGGGAACGATAAAGCGATAGAGCACGGAATCGAACATCAAATATTATGGTTATCGAAATCGAACCATAACATTATCGTTCCGGCCGTCGTACACGGCCTACTCAATCGATAGGCATCATAATAACGACGTCCTCACGGCTGTCATCATCATCATCGTACGATATCGGCGTTGTGGCAAGGCGCGAACAATAAAAACACAACGCAAAATGACATGAAAATATATGTGTGTCACACAAATCGAAACGCAGCGGACAGTTTCTTTGAGTGTCACTATCGGTCATCGGTAGAATAAGTTTCGACCCATACCAGCATTGCTTCGGGACATTTTGGGCAGGAAAACTCATAACGAAAAATAACGAGAGCATTGCGCTAATGGTGGTGATGACGGTGATGCTACAGAGCACATGAAAATAGTCGATTAATGATGAGTACCATGATTCGATCGTACATCAACTTGAATGGAGCTTGTTTTTAAAGTTAAGAGTGTCCTTGTACTTACTAAGTACAGCTAGGATTTGCTACGATTTAGCCCTTAAACTTTAAACTATCGATGCTTTATGCTTTCGACTAGCTCCAATACTTCCCAAACAAGTGATCTCTTGTTCATCATGGGGAAAAAAACATAATGTCACGCTATACACAAACCAAAGCCCACAATGGACCACCACAACTCTCCGAACCCGTAGTAGAGTTTTAGTGGGCTGTTCCATCGGCATAAAACTGACATGATACTGACGAATAGACCATGCCCGTGGCGAACGTGTCTATTTGCTACCAGTGATCGTGTCGGATAGCCAAAATTGGGCTCAACTCAAACATAACCAACAAAAAAAAACACATGCACACACTGTCTGATAAAACGAGGCAGAACCGAAACCGAAACGCAACGGAACATAACAAAAAAAAAAACGGCAAAAGAAAAGACACCAAAAACAAACGAGCAACAGCGCTCCGGCATCTAGATAATTGTCTGCCCAGTTTCGGCCACATGGCCTCGGCGTCGTGGCTGGCCATGAAAATGAAGAAAAATGAAGTTATCGATTTGATTTGATTCTCCCATCCCACCGTAGGCAATGGAACAAAGAAATGGGGAGGATGGTGATGGAGGGGGGCCCGCTTTTTTTTTGGGCTATGAGTACGAGAGTATCTTGCGTATGTACGGACGGTCTCGTACAGCTAGAGTCGGGAGGCCTGGGTGTGCTTGGCCATTTTCGGATGCTGCGGGTCGAAGGCACAATTTATAAGGTTATAGTCAAACACGGTGTACAAGATTCGGGCCAATATTTGGAAGATAGGGAGAGCGAGAGAGATAAGCCCAGAGATTCGAAAATCTCGGCTGGCGTTAAGCCTAACGAGCTATCTTATCTGATCTGCGGGATCTACGGGCGGGCGATGAAGAACACATCCGCACAGACAATCCCGGGCGTCAATGTCTAACGAAGCGAATCTAATCAGGGTGGCTGTTTGGGTGGGCATGCCTCGATTCGATATGGAGCATTATGAAGTGTGTGTGTGTGTGTGTGTATGAAGGAGAGATTGCTGCGCGTGTTGGCACAATCGGTCCATTGCCCTCGCGGGTTTGTGACAGCGACAGTGTGCTGCGAAAAGTTCCGAATTTTGTTTTCCCTACCAGCAACTCCACAAAACCGAAGAAATGAAGTCAATCAATCAATCACAATGAAGGTCCTGTGTTTGCTGCGCTTTGCTTCAATGCCAATTGGCTACGATTCCTTAGGATACAAACGATTTTTCCTGGGTTGGGATCCTCCCCCTCCGAAAACACTTCACAGAGCACCTAGAGGTTGTGTTTACACGCACAGTCGCTACACAAACACTGCCAGTGATGCGTTGTAATTTCATGCCCAAAACACCCCGAACAAAACTGTTCCCCCGGTTAATACGCGTGTCCCAGTGGCAGCGCGTAAACTAATGGCGTAAACCCGGTAAATCGCCATCCCGAGCATCATACCGGAACGCCCCTCCGGAAGGGATTATCGACCTAACGGGCGCAGTCCTTTCGCACGGTTAGTACCCTACGGTGGGTATATTAAGCTTTGGCTCTGTTTTTATTTTATATTCGCCAAAGCTTTTTCGCCTGGAATGGTGCTGCGCACGTGGAAGGATGCGACCCGGACAACCGAAGCCCGAATCAGGATTGACAGGCTAACGTGCCGTTGGAAAACTCATATCCGGTGGCGCTCGCATACGAAAAACGCACAAAGAAGAAGGCGTACAAATTCACACAAATGCTGCGAAGTTACGCCCTCGTGGGGGTAACCCTTCGGCCTTTGTTTTGTCGTGCGAGAGCCGTTAGCTTACGGTAGCTAAATCCAATGATGCGAATGGGCTAATGGTTGCCTTTGAAGGTAAAATCCAATCCAAGTGTAAGGATTCTTTTTCTGCGTTTCGGGCTATAGCTCCTGTAGTAAGGCTGGAAGGTAAGCGCCCAAGGCGAATGTTTATTTGAGAGAAAATGAGAAAATTATCATCAAATAAATTGCTTTTCTGGAGGTGTTTTTCTCTTCCGTCACGGAATAATCTTTGCATTAGGGTGATGTATGAAGAAATTGGTATGTTTTTTGTTTGTTTTCCACATGACATCATAACTCCATCTTGTAATAATACGACTATACAAGAGTCAACAATTGTGATGTAATCTGATGACACTGCGATACTAAGTTATGATACTTAGAATCGGAAAGTTTTATTGTGAATTTTACAATTTGTCATCTTCAACAGGCGTTATCCTATGCATCGAGATATTTAATGACCACAATAACTTCATTCAAAATTTAATGAAAAGACAAGAAAATGGGGGGCGGTCCGGTGGTAGATGCGACAGCGGCGCCGGTCTTCACACGGCAGGACCGGGGTTCAAGTCTCATCTGGGCTGTTCCCCCATAGTGAGGACTGACTATCCAACTATGCGGTAACAATAAGTCTAGTAAGCCAGAAATGGCAGGCATGACCTAAGATGTCGTTAGGAAAAAGGGGAGAAGAACAAGAAAATGGTCTAAAATCTTGCACAAGAGTCTGTTCTCTTCTCAAGGCTCAATGTTGCAGTTGTGATATCATCTGCCATATGTCTGGGATATTGATGATTCTTAGTGATATCATCTGGCTCCACTACTCTTGTAGACTTACGGCGTTGAAGGTCCGCAATAGCGTAGTTTACGTTCTCCAGTATGTGAATAAATCATCTTATCCAATGAAAAAGTATTTAAATTTTGGACCGGAAATCAAAATTGATGTTTGCACAAAGTCACCAAAAGCCAAAACAAATGGAATTTCGAATCGAAATTAAACAAACACATAACTCACACTTTAAATGAGCTCAGTCGTTCAGTTTACTGAAGATCACCCGGGCTACAATCTTCGGGCCGCCCGAAGGCCAAGATACCGTCAAAGAGAGAAGCGGTTTAATTTACTTTTTGCATGCTGCCGGAGGTAGAGCCGATGATGGTTGTTGATGCCTCTGTTTTTAATCTTTACCCACCGGGTGCATAAAATATAATCCACTCAATACCGGACCCGTTAGCAAATATTGTGCGTATTGTTGTTGCTCCGTTCCTTCCTTGCCGGAGGGGGGGAGAAGCCGAAGCGTCGTCCTTCTGCGCCATCTTAAGCTGACCCAATTTTCTGATTTGCACACCGCGAAAAGATTTCGCTCGCTTTTATTATCGTTTTAATTTAACAACACATCAGACAGTTTGGCAAGTTTTGTTGACTTTGGCTGACTGTTATTTGCTACGGCCTTTTGGGCAAGGAACGCAAAAAACAATCATCGACTGTCGGCCGATAATTTCTTATTCCCCTATATCCGACACGCCAGTCGCTGCCGGCAACTTGGACTTTTTTCTTACGGTCTTCGAAGGGTTCTCCTCCTTAAGCAGTAATCGATTTAATGAGATGCCCTCGTTAATACCCGCGCGCACGATCGTCGAAAGATTAAATGCTCCCAGAAGCCACAAAGTGAAAGGCGTGGCGTCGTCGTAAGTGGCCGTCGTTTGCGCGTGCTATTTTACGGTTGCAGTTTCGCTTCCCGACGGTCCTGTCAATGCGACGCCATCAACCTTGACCTTAACCATCCTTGACAGCAGCGACACCGGGCAATCACCGAGATTTTTTTTTTCGCTTTGCTCTTCCTCTCTCTCTCTTTCGAGATCTCTGTAATTTTCAACCAAAACTTTGCGTCGGTGATCGCGCATGGCTGTGGTGGCGTCTGCGCTACGGCGGATCAGTTGTTAATTTTTGGTTGTAGGAATAATATCGGTTGTGTCATTTTGTTGTTGGTGAATTTCTTCGTATCGCTTCACCAAGCCTGACTCACCCGTCAGCTGATGGTGCTGCTGCTGCTGCATCAAACCCCGAGAGCTCTGACGGTGTGCACTTGCGTAAGGCCATGGCCACGATGACGCATGGCTGTCAAGTGGGAACCTTTACTGCATGCTCCATTAGACGCGAACAAACACCCTGCTGTTGTACTGCCAGCAAAAAAAAAACACACACATCTGATATTAGTAGGAAGTCTAGAGCTAGAAGGGCATTGGTGCATTAGCGCATTTTGTGCCGCTAAGTTCCCTTTTATGCACATTGCTCACATTGTATATCTTCATGTGTTTGGTGTTTCCAATTTGCAGATAATTTTTTGACACGTTTTTTTGACGGATATTCCCTCATCAAAGTCAACCCCCGCTGACAAGCCCCAATGTGCTGCGCCCGGGGTGATGACATCAATGATCGTAATGGTGTCAGTAGAGTTGTGTTAAGCACAACAAAAAAAAAGAAACGGAAACTGCACCGACAAAAAGGCATGACAGTCATAGTGCCGCGCGAATGATGTTCTTTGCGTTCCTTCCCCCAAAATCCGGCAACAGTTTGTCGAAAGCGAAGACGACGACGAGAACGTCGGTCAACACGTTGTGAAGATCAATGCTCTTTCGCTGTTGCACAGCACTGCATCGCAGCAACCTACGACGCCATTTGTTCGCGTTCGTAAAGAGACGTTTATATAATCCATTTAACCGAATCGAAACTGTTCGC
>KZ061560.1:229329-242123 GCA_002091835.1 Anopheles maculatus
CATGATGGAGCCATTTTAGACGAGCACGTGCACATGAATCAATGAAAAATCGAATTTCTCTACAATCATTTCATCGTTAGTCGCCATCTTCCTTTACTTTAGGTACTCTTTTGCCATATTTTTATAGTAATTGTTGTGATGTCTTGTTTTACATTCTCCCACAAATTTGAGTTCCCTTAATGTCGTTTTTTATCAACGTGTTCAATTGTTTTTCATTTTCCCAATGGTTTGCAGTACACCAGGAACGATTTTTACAAAAGTAAAACATTCACCAGATACGCGTCAAAAAGCAAAACTCATTGACCATCAATAAAAAAGCATGTTTTATTACCTTGCCACGCCATGCTTCGGTACACATACAGGGGAAAACCGCATAAAACTATTAGGTGCGACGGTGCGCTCTCTGTGATACGCACTGCCCGGGAACGATAAAGCGATAGAGCACGGAATCGAACATCAAATATTATGGTTATCGAAATCGAACCATAACATTATCGTTCCGGCCGTCGTACACGGCCTACTCAATCGATAGGCATCATAATAACGACGTCCTCACGGCTGTCATCATCATCATCATCAACGTTCGATATCGGCGTTGTGGCAAGGCGCGAACAATAAAAACACAACGCAAAATGACATGAAAATATATGTGTGTCACACAAATCGAAACGCAGCGGACAGTTTCTTTGAGTGTCACTATCGGTCATCGGTAGAATAAGTTTCGACCCATACCAGCATTGCTTCGGGACATTTTGGGCAGGAAAACTCATAACGAAAAATAACGAGAGCATTGCGCTAATGGTGGTGATGACGGTGATGCTACAGAGCACATGAAAATAGTCGATTAATGATGAGTACCATGATTCGATCGTACATCAACTTGAATGGAGCTTGTTTTTAAAGTTAAGAGTGTCCTTGTACTTACTAAGTACAGCTAGGATTTGCTTCGAATTATCCCTTAAACTTTAAACTATCGATGCTTTATGCTTTCGACTAGCTCCAATACTTCACAAACAAGTGATCCTCTTGTTCATCATGGGGGAAAAAAACATAATGTCACGCTCTACACAAACCAAAGCCCACAATGGACCACCACAACTCTCCGAACCCGTAGTAGAGTTTTAGTGGGCTGTTCCATCGGCATAAAACTGACATGATACTGACGAATAGACCATGCCCGTGGCGAACGTGTCTATTTGCTACCAGTGATCGTGTCGGATAGCCAAAATTGGGCTCAACTCAAACATAACCAACAAAAAAACACATGCACACACTGTCTGATAAAACGAGACAGAACCGAAACCGAAACGCAACGGAACACAACAAAAAAAAACGGCAAAAGAAAAGACACCAAAAACAAACGAGCAACAGCGCTCCGGCATCTAGATAATTGTCTGCCCAGTTTCGGCCACATGGCCTCGGCGTCGTGGCTGGCCATGAAAATGAAGAAAAATGAAGTTATCGATTTGATTTGATTCTCCCATCCCACCGTAGGCAATGGAACAAAGAAATGGGGAGGATGGTGATGGAGGGGGGCCCGCTTTTTTTTTGGGCTATGAGTACGAGAGTATCTTGCGTATGTACGGACGGTCTCGTACAGCTAGAGTCGGGAGGCCTGGGTGTGCTTGGCCATTTTCGGATGCTGCGGGTCGAAGGCACAATTTATAAGGTTATAGTCAAACACGGTGTACAAGATTCGGGCCAATATTTGGAAGATAGGGAGAGCGAGAGAGATAAGCCCAGAGATTCGAAAATCTCGGCTGGCGTTAAGCCTAACGAGCTATCTTATCTGATCTGCGGGATCTACGGGCGGGCGAAGAAGAACACATCCGCACAGACAATCCCGGGCGTCAATGTCTAACGAAGCGAATCTAATCAGGGTGGCTGTTTGGGTGGGCATGCCTCGATTCGATATGGAGCATTATGAAGTGTGTGTGTGTGAAGGAGAGATTGCTGCGCGTGTTGGCACACTCGGTCCATTGCCCTCGCGGGTTTGTGACAGCGACAGTGTGCTGCGAAAAGTTCCGAATTTTGTTTTCCCTACCAGCAACTCCACAAAACCGAAGAAATGAAGTCAATCAATCAATCACAATGAAGGTCCTGTGTTTGCTGCGCTTTGCTTCAATGCCAATTGCCGGCGCCCGGATTTGGCTACGATTCCTTAGGATACAAACGTTTTTTCCTGGGTTGGAATCCTCCCCGCTCCGAAAACACTTCACAGAGCACCTAGAGGTTGTGTTTACACGCACAGTCGCTACACAAACACTGCCAGTGATGCGTTGTAATTTCATGCCCAAAACATCCCGAACAAAACTGTTCCCCCGGTTAATACGCGTGTCCCAGTGGCAGCGCGTAAACTAATGGCGTAAACCCGGTAAATCGCTATCCCGAGCATCATACCGGAACGCCCCTCCGGAAGGGATTATCGACCTAACGGGCGCAGTCCTTTCGCACGGTTAGTACCCGACGGTGGGTATATTAAGCTTTGGCTCTGTTTTTATTTTATATTCGCCAAAGCTTTTTCGCCTGGAATGGTGCTGCGCACGTGGAAGGATGCGACCCGGACAACCGAAGCCCGAATCAGGATTGACAGGCTAACGTGCCGTTGGAAAACTCATATCCGGTGGCGCTCGCATACGAAAAACGCACAAAGAAGAAGGCGTACAAATTCACACAAATGCTGCGAAGTTACGCCCTCGGAGGAATAACCCTTGGGCCTTTGTTTTGTCGTGCGAGAGCCGTTAGCTTACGGTAGCTAAATCCAATGATGCGAATGGGCTAATGGTTGCCTTTGAAGGTAAAATCCAATCCAAGTGTAAGGATTCTTTTTCTGCGTTTCGGGCTATAGCTCCTGTAGTAAGGCTGGAAGGTAAGCGCCCAAGGCGAATGTTTATTTGAGAGAAAATGAGAAAATTATCATCAAATAAATTGCTTTTCTGGAGGTGTTTTTCTCTTCCGTCACGGAATAATCTTTGCATTAGGGTGATGTATGAAGAAATTGGTATGTTTTTTGTTTGTTTTCCACATGACATCATAACTCCATCTTGTAATAATACGACTATACAAGAGTCAACAATTGTGATGTAATCTGATGACACTGCGATACTAAGTTATGATACTTAGAATCGGAAAGTTTTATTGTGAATTTTACAATTTGTCATCTTCAACAGGCGTTATCCTATGCATCGAGATATTTAATGACCACAATAACTTCATTCAAAATTTAATGAAAAGACAAGAAAATGGGGGGCGGTCCGGTGGTAGATGCGACAGCGGCGCCGGTCTTCACACGGCAGGACCGGGGTTCAAGTCTCATCTGGGCTGTTCCCCCATAGTGAGGACTGACTATCCAACTATGCGGTAACAATAAGTCTAGTAAGCCAGAAATGGCAGGCATGACCTAAGATGTCGTTAGGAAAAAGGGGAGAAGAACAAGAAAATGGTCTAAAATCTTGCACAAGAGTCTGTTCTCTTCTCAAGGCTCAATGTTGCAGTTGTGATATCATCTGCCATATGTCTGGGATATTGATGATTCTTAGTGATATCATCTGGCTCCACTACTCTTGTAGACTTACGGCGTTGAAGGTCCGCAATAGCGTAGTTTACGTTCTCCAGTATGTGAATAAATCATCTTATCCAATGAAAAAGTATTTAAATTTTGGACCGGAAATCAAAATTGATGTTTGCACAAAGTCACCAAAAGCCAAAACAAATGGAATTTCGAATCGAAATTAAACAAACACATAACTCACACTTTAAATGAGCTCAGTCGTTCAGTTTACTGAAGATCACCCGGGCTACAATCTTCGGGCCGCCCGAAGGCCAAGATACCGTCAAAGAGAGAAGCGGTTTAATTTACTTTTTGCATGCTGCCGGAGGTAGAGCCGATGATGGTTGTTGATGCCTCTGTTTTTAATCTTTACCCACCGGGTGCATAAAATATAATCCACTCAATACCGGACCCGTTAGCAAATATTGTGCGTATTGTTGTTGCTCCGTTCCTTCCTTGCCGGAGGGGGGGAGAAGCCGAAGCGTCGTCCTTCTGCGCCATCTTAAGCTGACCCAATTTTCTGATTTGCACACCGCGAAAAGATTTCGCTCGCTTTTATTATCGTTTTAATTTAACAACACATCAGACAGTTTGGCAAGTTTTGTTGACTTTGGCTGACTGTTATTTGCTACGGCCTTTTGGGCAAGGAACGCAGTTGCAGTTTCGCTTCCCGACGGTCCTGTCAATGCGACGCCATCAACCTTGACCTTAACCATCCTTGACAGCAGCGACACCGGGCAATCACCGAGATTTCTCTCTCTCTTTCGAGATCTCTGTAATTTTCAACCAAAACTTTGCGTCGGTGATCGCGCGCATGACATGCTGTGGTGGCGTCTGCGCTACGACGGATCAGTTGTTAATTTTTGTTTGCAGGAATAATCTCAGTTGTGTCATTTTGTTGGTGGTGAATTTCTTCGTATCGCTTCACCAAGCCTGACTCACCCGTCAGCTGATGGTGCTGCTGCTGCATCAAACCCCGAGAGCTCTGACGGTGTGCACTTGCGTAAGGCCATGGCCACGATGACGCATGGCTGTCAAGTGGGAACCTTTACTGCATGCTCCATTAGACACGAACAAACACCCTGCTGTTGTACTGCCAGCAAAAAAAAACACACATCTGATATTAGTAGGAAGTCTAGAGCTAGAAGGGCATTGGTGCATTAGCGCATTTTGTGCCGCTAAGTTCCCTTTTATGCACATTGCTCACATTGTATATCTTCATGTGTTTGGTGTTTCCAATTTGCAGATAATTTTTTGACACGTTTTTTTGACGGATATTCCCTCATCAAAGTCAACCCCCGCTGACAAGCCCCAATGTGCTGCGCCCGGGGTGATGACATCAATGATCGTAATGGTGTCAGTAGAGTTGTGTTAAGCACAACAAAAAAAGAAACGGAAACTGCACCGACAGAAAGGCATGACAGTCACAGTGCCGCGCGAATGATGTTCTTTGCGTTCCTTTCCCCAAAATCCGGCAACAGTTTGTCGAAAGCGAAGACGACGACGAGAACGTCGGTCAACACGTTGTGAAGATCAATGCTCTTTCGCTGTTGCACAGCACTGCATCGCAGCAACCTACGACGCCATTTGTACGCCTTCGTAAAGAGACGTTTATATAATCCATTTAACCGAATCGAAACTGTTCGCGAACGGGTACAGTGGTGGACAGCAGTTTAGCAGCATCCGATGATCAGTGGTTTGCGTTGGATTCGTTGGATTAATTCGACCAAATTAATTCACAATTTCGGTGAAGAATCAAGTATTGAATTTGTTTTTGTAAACACTTTAACACATTGACATTTGATATTTTTTTCAATTGTCAATGTTGATGAAGAGTTTTGCTCAAATTCTATCCTCCACTGTACGATTGTTGTCTGATGGTTTGCTAAACGATATCGCAGTATTGTGCCTGGCGCTCTTTTTTATTTCTCCATCTGGATTCCAGATCCCAAACTAACACACCACCCGGAAGGTTAACGACCTTACCTGATTGAGGTTGTACGTATGTTTGGATTATCTATTGAATGCAAGATAATTGCACAGAACGCCGCCTTTTTTTTCAACAAATCAACAAAACCCTGCAACAGATGCAGCCGAATTTAATGACTCCCGGATCTGAAAACGGCTTGCCGAATGACGCGTCAGAGTGACCTTAGCTCCCCCAAGACCTGCAAGGATGCATGATGCTGGTGGTGTATCGCCGATACACCAAAAAGCGAATTAATTGCATCGTAAACAAACGTTTGATTCGTTGTTCAGTTTATTGGTTTTCGCAAATTAGGTTTGTTTTTCCCAAGGAGAAGCCGTTTAAGAGGCGTGGGAAAAGGTCACGTCGAATGTTGTGATGGTTTCTTGTGGCCAGGTTTAAAGAGAATTGAATGTCAATCGTTAAATTCACAGATTAAACATCCCAAAATTTAGTTGCAAGGATGATCTCCAACTGCAGGCACGCACCATCTGGCGCACCAGACACACTTGTGCACTCAAAATGTATCTCGCAGGTCCTCTCATTTCTTGAGAAATTTGGATGATTCACTTCTGACAGGTCTTTCTGTTTCCCTCATTTCATCAGTTATTACGCATGCTAAAAGATCTCATCTCGGCGAAGTATTTACACACCGTCCTGCACCGTTGAAGTCCGTCTGGCTTCAAATTCCGTACCTTCCATTCCATCTCTAGAAACATCTCCCAAAAAAAGCCGGATGTTGTTTGCTTTCGATTGCTGCGCAATTTATTTGTCTTACTGCAGTCGCTGCCCCCTCTCTCCCTTCATTCCCTCCCCCCTTTCCCCCCTGAGTTGTATCTTTTCAAAATTTTATCTTAAATTGCAAAAAAAAAGTCCAACGAAATCTCCCCCAACTCTACCAAGCCACAGTTCTTTGAAGGACAAAGAAAACGTTCCGACACAGACTTCGTCGCCGGCAAAAAGTAAACATGTTTCGGAAATGGAAAAGTACTCGGCGCGTGTACCGCATACTCCCTCCCTCTCTTTCCCCTCTTACCCCCGTACTCACTCATCTAACACCGAATGAGCTCATGGCAGTCGAAAAGTGCAACGAAACAACAATATCGCCCCGGTGCACAGCGCCCCGGTACTCGATCAGAGCATTCGATAACGTCAACGGTTTCTCGCCCGCACGGTGGCAAGTGATGCGAGGAATTTGTGTTCCCCCCCCTTCTTGCAATAGGGAGGAGGGTTGAAGAAGGTTTTGGTTTTTCGTTTTGTTCCGTTTCGTTTGCGAATTTCTTAACTTCCTTCCTTCTGTACTTGAACTGCGCCGCCACCCAGTTCACCTTGAACCTGAAGGACAAAAGTGCACTCGGGTGGCGTATGGTGGCCACCACTACCCCCAAAATTTTGCCTTCCATGTGGGGTGAAACCAACGCACAACGCGAGATGTGTTTTGTTCCACCGGAATCCGCGACACGAATCCGCGCAGTTCATTTCGTTTTGTTTACAGTAAAGGTTTTTGCCACCGACGACGACGACGAGTGATGGAATGTGTTCCATGATTCGAAGCATCAACTTCGGTCTCGGTTTGTTGAAGCATGAATGAAAAGCTGCTGAGCGATGGAATAATTTAGTAATGAAATTTTTATGATCAGCTGACTTAAAGCCAGCGGGTGGATTCAAATAAACAGTTTGCAACTGTTGGGCTGCATATTTGAGCCAGTGGCAGAGCGTCGCAATGGAACGGTGGGGGGAAAAAATAAACAATTGAGTGGAAAAATTCACTTGCACGTTTATTAAACGGAGCAAATTTTAAACAGCTCAGTTTGCACTCCTGCGTAAACATGGTGCAATAAAACAGCAAATGTAGCAAGTTCGTACAGTGCTGGCCAGCGGAATAGGGTTAGTGTATATAAAAACTTAATTAGTGAAAATAAGTTTTTGAATATTAAAATTAAGTCACATTATTTCCATTAAACTTATTTTGTTTAGCTTTACATTTTATGACAGCTAATTGGTCTCATCAATGTACTTCTTCTTTCTTGGCCTAACGACCTTTTCGATCATGCCTGCCATTTTTGGCTTACTAGTCAGTCCTCACTATGAGCGAACGGCCCAGATGAGACTTGAACCCCGGTCCTGCCGTGTGAAGACCGGCGCCGCTGTCGCCTCTACTACCGGACCGCATTTCATCAATATAATTAAGCCAATGAATGAAGCATGAGCAATCTATATTATTGTTTAATTAATATTCACTGTGCTTAACTACCTCTGTTCCAATAGAGGCTGATTCATTTGAATTAAATTTACTATCAAAAATATATTGACTATGTTTCGTACGATGCGTTGCACGAATGCTCATTCTAACGTCGAGTATTTTGATAAACTCTTAAGCTTCCCAGTAATGGCATGGTCAAATGATGCTGCTGGCAGCATGTTGCTGGCGAAATGTATGGAACAAACACAAATTTGACGTTTGCTGGATGTCAATGTTATCCATGTTGCCAGCAACATCCATTGACCAGCCATGCCGAAAGTTGACGAGCAACCAAGAGGCCAGCAACATCATTTGACCAAACCCTAAGTCACTAAGCGAATCACAAGATCTTCACTGCACGAAATTATGTTGATGATGCTTTTAACTGTAGTTAACTAAGAACAGTGGTAAAATAAATTGAGCTAAAACAAATTTTGCATAAAAGCGCAGCTATTTTTTTTTTGTACTTCTGATTCGGTTCCTTTTTTTTGAAACCTCGAGAGATTTTTAACATTTCTGACATTCCAGACTATATTATAGCATTGGGTTCGGATAAGATTCGATAACCAGTCTTGTTGTGTGAAGACCGTTCACGACTCTGCCCCGAGACTGTCCCAAACATATCAAGCGAAAAGTATAAATAGTTTCAAAATTCATCATATCTTATACAAAATTATATGATGGCCTTATTATAATACCCACCACTGTATATTACCCATTGGCAATCTATTAGCCGTAAACATCCCATTTCTATGATATTAAAATGAATATATGCATATTAAATGATTCACAATGGAAAATACATTCTGGTGTAGTACAAGGTAATCAAGTCAAGTGAAGGTTTTTATTACGATTAATAAAATATGTGTAAGTTTAAATAAAAACAAAATATTTAAGCTTTAAAAACAACATGAAAATGCTAAAACTATAACCGGTAAAATCGAACGCTGACACACATCCCGTCCCGTGTTTAATAGCATTAAAACAAGAGCAAAATAGAACCCGTTAAAAACTGATCATCATCATAGTTGTCACACTCGTGCGGCAACCTGTCCTCCCCGAAAGGATGCATTATTCATTAGCAAATTTCAAATGGTACACACAAGATTTGCATTTTACCTTCGCTACCGTTTTGCTCGTGCAGGCTTTTAAGCTGACGCTGACGTTCTTGCTTCTTTTGCCTATTTCATTTCACTTTCGTAATGCACTCGCCATAAAAAAAAATCGCGGCGACAGAACAGGCGGGACACCAACCGACGACAACCAAACAAAAAAAATCGGGGAGGAAACGGTTAGTGCCTTTTCACACATCTGCAAATGCGTCTTGCTATGCCCATTTACACTGCACTGGTAGTAGACGAGATGGGAGCCAAAAGTCTCGCCGTACCTCTCTGTAAACCGGCAAATTTGTTTATTTTTATTTCGCCGTTTCGGCGTTCGCTGTTCGTTCGCTTTTCTGGACTCCGCGTTCTGCAGCAGTAATTAGCATCCATTTGCGACGAATGCGATCTGTGCGCTTTTCGGCATGCAGAGAATTTATCAACTATTTTGCACTGCTGATGCTGTTTATTAGCTTCGTAATTTATTAAACATAAAAACAATCTAGAGTGGAGTTGCTCTCTTTGTTACTCTTCTGTTTGGAGGATTAAAATTTAAAAAAACCCCGCTCCGGTAGCATAATTTTAATGGATTTATTTCAACAAGAGGCAGCGCAAGCAACACGATGCATTAACTAATCAGTAGCTGTTGGGTGTGCTTACATAAGCGGTTCCCCGATTGGAAGTTCATCCCATCCTTATCGCCCACCAATTACTTACACTTGTTTGGCCTTTTATTGTGCACTGTTGCGTATTTATACGGCACCCAACAACATGCGCTTTAAATCAATCACAGAGCGGGAGTTAAATTATGTCAGTGCGCCCGTATTTCCCTCGGCCGTCTGCTCATTATCGCGTCGACGTTCCATTTGCCGAGACGCGAAAGCATCTTGTTTGTACGGTGGATCAGAGAAAAGGTGGCTAACCTTTGGACAGTGTTATGGTTTCTTGTGGTTGAATTAATCAAACTGTTTCCCCCGACGGTCCGACCCACCGACGGTAGCCGATGGAGTTCTGGATGTCTTACTTTCGCTGCAAAAAATTAAAAAAAAAACCGCTTGATTACATGATTGATCTTTGCCCTCGCTTGTTTGCAAACTGATTATCTCGTGAGTTGCTAATTATTCAATCGTAATTACGCTTAATATTTCATACCGAAAACTGAGGGGTCCCGATTTACCGAGCTGCGAGATACCAAACAACAAAAAAGGAAATGTTTTACTTTAATTTTTAATCTCTTTCCTTGATACCGAGCTGTTGATGGTTAGGCTGATCCAGGCGAGGACTTGGTTCAGAATCATTTGATCGATGCGTAAAAAATGTGTTGCGTTTACGCATAAGCGAGTTTTGATAACGCACGGTATTGGGATTTAAGGGAAAAAGCGCCAACAGAGAAACCGTACTGATAAGCGCATTTTTTCGACGCCGAGGAACGTAAATAAGAAATTGAGCAACCACTCTGTGTGTGTGTGTGTGTGCGTGTACTAAATCTTCCTGGAGCAACAAACCAACAAAAAAGTGACATGCGGATGTGCCACGGCTGAAATCGGTTTGTTTTTGTTTGCGAAAACCATGCGTCGATTTATCATTTCAATCAAGCCACACACGCACGCACCCTCCAGGCTGAAGAGGAAGTGTTTGTCAAACCGCTTGTTCCCCCCCACCCAGTGAAGAATGATGCTCCAAAATAAATCGCGACAGTAACACACAGGACATAAACGTAGAAAAGTACAAAAATCAACAACAATCGGTTGGGTGTTGTCGAGAGTTCGATTTCGGGGATACTTTGTAGGTACTGCTTCGCCCCGCGGGAAGTCTTGGTTGGGTGAAGTCTGGTGTGACAGATGCCGAGAGCGCTATGGAGGAGGCGAATATTATGCGACACAGCGCGCGAGTGGTCTAGTTAGATAAGATAAGTCGAGGTGTCGAGGAAGTATCAGTAACACCGAGCGCTGTTCAATGGTAAATAGGTTAAGTGAACGCACTGTGTGGCATCGACAATGTGAATGCGGAAATTCAACGGCAAGAATTTATTTCAGAATGTTTGTTTTCTAAATTTGGAGTTCAGAGGGAGAGATTTTCCCAATTTTAAATTCAAAGTACACATCATAGAGTCCTCATTTAAAAACCCAGCCTTAATTAATATAATTTAAAATGCTTGTTTCTTTGGTGCTAACCGACACTGGATCGCTGGACATGATGCGCCATCTACCTAATTAGATAGCCATCAACGACCTAATACACCGATCCCCCAAAAAGGCTCCCAACACGCAAGCGACGTGTGCCCACCGAAATCAATCATTGCGGTTTGCCTCATTCCGTGTTCTACCGCAAACAAACCCTTGGTCCCAATCAAACCCCCCCCCAACCTAGTTGCATCCTTCCTGGTGTGGCCTCACCCTCCCCAAAAAAAAAGGGGTAAACATTTTTGGCAAACCGTTCCAAAAGCTGCATAATTGATTCCGTGCGGTTGTGCGGTGTCCATTTAACGGCAGTCTCGAGCAGTGCGAGACGCCTTCATCAACCATTCCGTTCCGAGAACAGCAGGTAATTAATCTTAAGACACCCTGCGCCCTGCCCATCAGGCGAGAAGTGACAGTGGAGGTCGAGGACTTGCGCCACCTGCTGCAACGGTAACCTGCTATCGATACCGATCTTCGAATTGCTGGTGCATGGATTGCGTTCCGGTAGCTGTACGTGGTCGTGGGCAGAGGTGGCTAATTAATACGATACACCATGTTTCAGGTGGTCGTTGTTCCGGTGGTTGCTCTCTTATATGAGATCTGACACCGACAGCGTTGTCCCGTGTCATGTCGGGTGAGAGCAGAGGGTCCGGAACAGCAATCAAAAAGGAGGCATCTAGGCCCGTCAGATTTAATCTTTTCTGAAGCAACGATCGTTTAGGTGTGCGGCGATGTATGAAATTTTTCAAAAACGGGAGTGACCCTTTGAGAAATTTCAAGAAAAACTAATTCTGATTTGATGTTTTAAATTGTTTCAATTGCTTAGGAACAACCGAGGATTTCTTCACATTTACAACTTCATCCTTGAACGAAGATTTTGGCATTTTAACGTCCACGATTTTACAACAGCTTAATTCATCCGGAGAAAGACAATAGGATTTGTAATCGGAGTCGGAGGTTCCAGGAACTGAACAGTATTAGAAAGGCTGTAGAATGAATTCCAAGAACTATTATGCCTTATTTTGTGGAACTTGGTACCACAGAGCAGAGAGCGACCAGAGCAACCAGAATCCTATCAGCAGTTAAAGTGATGGGCATTGGTTTGCGGAGGTTCCAGACAAGGTTGACTACTTGTTTAACAGTAGCTAATTAAACAGAAGCTGCGGTTAAAGATGCTGGCTCTTTTCTGTTATCAGATGTCAATTGCTAAACAGTGTTCCTGATGCAATTTTGTCCTCCACTTTGGAACTTAGTGTAAATGTCGCCTACATCAACGTACAGTTCTGACCTCAGTGCCCAGCGTAGTGGCAGTAATAACAGGCCTATCTTTTGAGATTTTATAGCCAAAAGAACAATTACATTGTACCAGAAGATCAGGAGACTTCTCTGCTGCAACTTAAGCGAATCATTCCATCGAAGAATCTTCTCATTCTCCCAAAGTTCTCTTGTAGCGACTTAAAGTTGGTTGAGCTTGAATGAGGGATTTCAATGACTCTCTTGATAAAGCGGTGGAGAAGCTTATGGCGATGGCAATGAAGCCCGTAAGATACTTGTCCATGGATGAATGATTTCTTGTGGAAGACTCATATCCAATAGCATGCATTCCCACCAAAGCTTTAATCCAATTTAACAAGACAATCTGCCTATCCCATCCAAACTGTGCCCCTGTGTGTCATAGTGCTCGACATTGTAAAATTATATCATAATTATTCATCTCGCAATCGGAATGTGTGTTACCCTGCTCCGGTCAGCAGGA
>KZ061560.1:242245-350163 GCA_002091835.1 Anopheles maculatus
AAATGAGGTCACAATATCGACAACAATCTGCGTGTGTGCGTAGTGGAGGTTCATAACAGAATAAGCAGCACAAAAAAGCACACCGGAGAGTCACCGATGTGCGTGAATACAGTAGCGGCGCCCGACTGCACCAGCACACCCGGCTCGAATGGCCAAGCAGGTCGGGGAATGCGCGTTATGATATTTCTGTGATTAATTGCTATATTTATCCGCAGTGACTGATCCGATTAGAGCGATCGGTGCGGTGCGTTGGTTGCCGGTCGACATTGACCGACAGCTCGAATGGGGAGCAACGTTAGGGAAACACACACACACGTGATGCTACTGCTGATGATGACATCAAGCGGTGTCCTTCACCAAGCGATGTGGATGTGTTAAAATTGGAGGAAAAAGCCTTAAGATGCCGTGCATTATGATGCACTGCAAATGAACTTCAAAGCACAGCGACCCCCGGAAACGCACCACAGAGAGCCCCCAAGTAGTTTACCCAATCGATAAAGCAATCGAAACCTTTGTGGGGGAACGAGATAGTTTGTCTATGCCCCGTGTTGTGCGTCAACCGAGTCATCAAAAGCCACTTCACTTTCCCGGACATTAAACAGAACACCACCACCATCGGCAACACGATCCAAGACGTCTGACGTCTGGCAGGTCTCTCTACCACTGCTCCAGTCGGGGACGGTCGAAAGAATTTCATTTATCATTTATTGTCGCTCAATGCAAAACCAATCCATGTACACAATGTAACGTCACTCGGAAAGAAAAACGCCGGCCCGAAATGGTCGGATGAGGTATGCAGCGTGGAATGTGCACTTGTCCAACGGGTGCAAACACCACCACCGACGCAAACACGGTGACGCGCGCACCGGTATCGGCGTATCGCTTATCTGTGTTCGAGGGTGCAAAAGCGAATTCTTCGCTGGCAAGAGCTGGTGAGGGCAATCGAGGTGATTGAATCGTACGTCGGATGGCATCTGGCAAGTGCAATTGCATTCCATTGCAAAAAAAAGGTGGGGTGAGTTCTCGCTCTGCGAGTGGAGGCTGTGTCATGGTGTGTGTTTTTATGAGAATTGATTACCAATTGTCAGACCGGCGTGCATCCGGAAGAGCGAGCGATCTAGTTTTATTGAACGGCAAACGACGCGTCGGACGATGGTAAGATATGGTAGCAAAAGTGACAAGTGCTGCATGCTCGATGTGCGATTCAATTGACGTGCGGAAACTAGTGCACTAGAGCATCCTACAAAGAAAAACAAACCAAAAACCCCATTCGTTTCGAACTTTCGCCACTTCACGTACGTCGCCCTTCTCTATGTCCGAGTAACCTCCGCACAGTAATGAACACACTCCAAGTGGCAATAGATGTTCATTTCCGGATCGAGAGCATCGCACCCAAGAGAACTCCTCTAACGCACAGAACCGTCGAGAGCAAATATTTTACTCCAAAACTGCAACGTTGCATTCGTCGGCGTCGGTTGAGGGGCATCAAGCAAAAAGTGTTCTCGAATAGGCTCGTTTTAAAATTCAGCTTCAATACGACGCAAGCCGCCACTTTTGTTCGGCAAAAAAACTGAGTTTTTCCATTCCTTTTTCCTTTAAGGTTCATCATGGTTAAAGTTCGTTATTTGAAAACTCGTAACATAAATCTTCCTTGCGCCCCCAAAAAATGGGATTCACGAATAGGCAACAAGGCAAAATGGACTCTCCAGAGCAGTGTGTAGTTAACCACTAAAGCAACCGTAAAAAACTGGGGAAAAGCGCAATGGAAAAATGTATGCACACAACGAAAAACACAAACAAGCCGGCAAACCATTATTACGCTTGGAAAAGCGTCTCGTCAAGATATTCACGCCCGGTTGGTCCATCGTGCCGCCGGGAGGGACCGGGATAGTTTTTAAAACGCAAGAGTCTGGTGTTTGTTGGTTGGGTTGTTGTTTTTCCGCTTTAGTTTTTCCTGCGACGCACCAAATGTTGACCAAAACCCGGACACAACGGATGCAGTTCTCGGATGGCCACGCTCACTATGAATAAAGTAAAACCACAAAAAACGAGATGACGGGTCGCGCGATAAACACAGTGAAGCGAGTGAACCCCAAACTGACATGTCGCCATTGACGGTGCGGCAGATCAGAACCGCAGCACAAGGAGCGTGAAAAAAAAATCTGCATCAGTAAACTTATGGAAACTATGTTTGTCCTTCGTGCCTAGCCGAATGTTTGACCGTTCTCGTTTGTCCGGTGTTTTTTTGATCGTCTGCCTCTCTACTCTTTTGTCGCTTGATTTTTTGGAGGAAAACTTTTTCAGTTTTGTTCCCTTTTTTTGTTTTGAGGGACAGGTAAGTTAAAAATGCAAAATTTCACCACGAAAAATTGTTGGCGCGAAAGAGCGAAGAGAGCAGCTGCAGATGCATGTTTTATGAATATTATTGTTCAATTTTCGGTGCTAACAGTTGTTCGGCTGCCGGGCGATAGTTTAAACGAGATCCCCGGGATGCTGGAGAGCGTTCGCAGTAGTTGAGGATGCTTTTATGCATGGCAGACTTTTGTTTTCACACGTCCAGTTGACACCTGGGAAACGGTGGCCACACGTACATGCGTGTAGCCGATGCATATGGCAGTGCGAGTGAATGAATAATTCATTTATTGCTACACGTTCCGAACAATGGCAATATTGATTTTGATCGTGTATTTCCGCGTTTGGATGCAATTTCTTGATAAAATGTAACAGAAAGCTTCACAATACTTTAGAGAATATGTTGTCTAGCACCTGTGTCATATAACTTCATGTCAATATGGGACTGTCCCATCATTTTTATCAGTGTTGATGGCAGAAAAAATATAGTAAGGGTCTAACCAATGGCCAATTTTTCGATTCTACCCAAGAAACATTTTAAGTTTTATCATAGTTGTTGCAATGCTGTTAGTGTCATTTCATTAAGACTAATTTTAAGTCTAATATTGCTTGAATGCTCTAATAAAACAATAATAAAACTCTGTTAAGACTAAAAGGGCCCATTCTACAGATAGCTGTTAAGACCGTTTCTTAAAACCTTTTCTAGACTTCCCTAGCGAGAAACGTCATTCTGCCTCTTTTGAATACTGTAATAAAACTATAACACAGCTCTGTTAAGACTTAAAGGATCCAGTCTACAGAATGCTGTTAAGATCGCGTCTTAAAACCATATCAAGACGTTGATACTGTAGATAAAGCGAGAGAGAGCGAAATCAACTATATTCTACTCTCTCATGCATTTACTTTAAAATGTATTTGATGGATCTGTTTCAGCTTTCTATGCGGTATATTTTAATTTTGGTTTGTGTTGTATTTATTCACTTGCGCAGGAGTAGAAACTCCTGCCATGAAAATTTTATTGATGAAATGCGACATCGTACCTCGAAAATCAATAAAGCGCTTCAATAATATTATAAAAAATTCTGTAACAATGTTTTAGAAAATTTTATATTTTTCGATTAAATGCCGCAAATTCGAATAAAATGTGTTTAAGGTCTTTATTACATTTTTTATAATGCAAAAAAGTTGCCACAATTTCATTATCCTCAATTTTAAATGTAAAATTATAACTCGCTTGATCTATATTTCAATATGGCTGGCCAAAAGTTGAAAATAATTATGCAATTGCAATGGATACCATAGCATTAAGTTCGTAAGATCTTGATGGATGTCTCCTTAAGATCGTTTCCGCTTAAAATAGCATGAGAGAAACCCTTTTCAAACTAATAAAGCTTTATAAAACGGTAAAATACTGCATTAAACGCAGCTAATTTTAAAGCGCAATACATGATAACATGTAAAACCTTTGAGGTTTTATGGGAGCACTGATGAAGACTAAAAAATCTTAAGAAGATAAACACGATGACATGAACTGTCAAAATCCTGCAGCAATGTAAACAAACAGAGCTGATGCAGTTGTGCTGAGGAGATTGTTCGAGTGAATTAAACCACTGATTTTCATGCCTTGCCATCTTTTTTCGCATAAAACCTCCACTTGATTTAATTTTTCTCCACTTGTCACACATGATGGCTATAAACAAACGCAACAACAGCAAAAAAAACGCAACATAGCATTTGTGTTGACATTTCTTCAGACAATCTTAAGGAAACCCTAATATGCCTTATTGAAGTCTTGATGGTCTTAATATGTGTTATGAGTGGCTTCTTGGTCTTAAAGCATAAAAACATATGCGCTTAATACAAGGAAAGTAAAGACTAGTTGATTTTAAAACAAAAAGTCTTTAGCTGGTTTTATGAATAGTTTTAATACAGTCTTAATAGCGCTTTTAAGTTTGAATTTCATTTGACATACATTTTAGTCTTAAGGATAACTCTTTCAGTTCTCTTCAAAACGTTTTAGAGATTATGAAAATTTAAAAACTGTTAGGCATCATAAAAAGTCATAACAAAACTATTTATATTTAGTACACCCATGGTAAAACTTTAATAAAACATGATTGAGAGTAAAAGGCATAGGAATTGTTTCTTGGGTAGGATGTTTGCTGTTCAATATAACAAGTTCTTTTAAACGAATGTAGTGTGGTATGGTCATGTCATGAGAATGGCGCCGGACGACCCAGCCCGTAAAGTCCTTTTAGGCCGTCCACATGGACAGAGGAGGCGTGGTAGGCCCAAACTGAGATGGAGTGATGGCGTCGATGCGTCCGCCAGAACGACCGGGATACTCGATTGGCAGACGACGGCGATAGACCGTGAGTGGTATCGAGGATTGTTGCAGCAGGCCAAGACCGCGAAGCGGTTGTAGCGCCTGATAAGTAAAGTAAGTAGTCTACTTTAAAGAGATTTCAAGTCTCTGAAACATATTTGTGCTCTTGGACATAATTTCTATACAGTCTCAGCTTATCTAATGAAGGTATTAAATAGGAAAATGGACGGCCCGGTGGTAGATGCGACAGCGGCGCCGGTCTTCACACGGCAGGACCGAGGTTCAAGTCTCATCTGAACCGTTCCCCCATAGTGAGGACTATCTATCCAACTATGCGGTAACAATAAGTCTAGTAAGCCAGAAATGGCAGGCATGACCTAAGAGGTCGTTAGACCAAGAAAGAAGAAGAGAAATAGAAAAGTGTTTTCGGGTGGAAGTAGTTTTCTCTACATCAATCTCTGTGGTCGGTGTTGACGTTTGTCCCAAGAACGGTATAGTTAAAGTTGGCTTAAAAGAGATGTTTTCCATCAGCATGAGATGTCTGTGTCATATGAGCTAGATAAGAGCTAGACTGACTTGTTGAAGATAGACCCCAAAGTCCCATCATGAAGTCATGGAGACCTTAGAGCTAGATTAACCTGTTGATGATGGACCCCAAAGTCCCATCATGAAGTCATGAAGTTCAAACATGAACAGAGCCCTGGCGATAAAGCTCGGGTCTTGAATGCTTTAGAATCCCAAAGGCTCCAGATAACCGGACCTTTAAAATAGCTTGTAGAGTAATTTTTCTTCAAGAATTTGAGGAAAACGTAGAGTTCTTGCGATCAGTAATTGTTTTTCCATCACGGGAGTCAAAGTGAGACTTCCCAACTCTCTTTTCTATCACTTTCCAATTTTATATCCTGCAAACAATAATAGAAAATCTTTTGATTAAAATCTCACACCTCTGACGGCTGTTATTCGATTCAATTTCTTTACGATCGTATCGAAATTTGATAACGCTCCATTAGACACCGTCGGCACGGTTAGGCACGGTCCGCAAGCCTCGTACTGTTTACCTAGATTTTGTCTATTTCACCAACCCCCAAAAAAGCCCTCGGGCGTGTCCGAATAGGAGTGTAATTAAAAATAATTGTTTAATTAATTAAGCATCCATCGTCCTATCGGAAGGCAACCGGCAACCCTCAACCGGATGATGGGCTGTGAGCAGACAGCACCAAAATTTGAACAAATAAACAAAACAAAACAATACCCTCTACCAAAAAAAAAAGAAAACAAGGACAAAAAGTCCTAGCGCACTTGCCCCGAGGGAATCGTTGAGCGGCAAAACTCTGCCGAGGATCCTCTTAACGCTTGATTGGATGGTAATAAAATGTTGTTCACTCAAGTGTAGCCTCTTGAACAAATACTTCACGACGCGAGAGAAGAAAAAAAAGCGGCAGCGAAATAGTCACCACTTTGCTTACGACACGGGGCACGGCACTGATGCCCATCCGTGATGAAGAGGAAAAAAGGGACACCGAAAAGGGATCGATTTCCAAAAAATAAACTTCAATTCAATTGATGTTTCAGCACAATAAGTGGCAGAGCAAACAGAACCAAAGCAGCGAAAAAAAAAAACGACTAGAAATAGCTTTCAGCGAACAACGCGGAGCAGAAATCGAAAATCGACGCTTCGAGCCATACTTTGGCCCTTTTCGATTTGTTCACTTTGCTCCCATCGAAGACTAAAATGGGGAGGAAAAGAAGAACAAAACAAAGCAGCAGAAGTGATGCAGGCAAGGTTCGAACAACACACCGAAGTAACATTTAACGAGACGTAAATGAATTAATTGATTTCCATTTTGCTTTTGACACGTAAAGGAACCCATTTGCCATTTGCTTCTTATTCTACTATTTGCAAAATTTTGTATTTTATCGGGAGTAAAAAATATACACCCGAAGTTCATCTACTCACCGTGATTAGACCAAGAGTAATCTCCGCTCGATATAAAGCTTCATGTGCAAGAACGTGCACGATAAGGTCTCACTGCTGATAAATATCCATTTATCTACCGTGAATCATGTGCAGAAGCTGACAACCGTCACCGATTTCTATAAATAAATTATCACCTATTGACACAGTTGTGAAAATTTCCCATCATAAAATATATCTGACCAACCGTATACCGGGGAAGTTGGTAGCTTAGATTAAATTGGTTCAAGATTTTATTGCACCAAACCCACCCAAACAACCAGCTGCCCTTTTTGGTAAAGGTGTCTAAGTATACTTTTCCTCCCCAAAATAACACCTTTAAAGCTCATCTACAATCAAAGTATGAGAATCCGGTGGGGTTTGGTTGGCGCTAAGTGGCGCAGTTTTTCGTTTTTCACCACTTCGATGCTATCCGGGTGGCGCCACCCAATGGACGAAGAAATGGCGCACCATTATTATTTTGGGCCGGGTTTATCGCTAAATTTCGTACGGAAATCGATTTCTTATCAACGAGCGATAAACGGGACGGACGAGATTCTGGTAATTCGACTGACAAACAACAACAACCGTAACCGCACACCATTTGGACCCTCCGATGACTCCGATTACCCCCCCCAAAATCCCATTTAAATGCTCATGCGCCAAAAGTTTGATGCATTCGCGTACGTCAACCGACCACCGGGTTATTGTGTTTACAGACGGGAGGAGCGCATTCACCGAGAGAGAGAGAGGCCCCCTCAAGCTATCAAGCGTGCGTTACCAACCAACCCTCCAAAACACCCTCACGACGAAGTGGATCATCGCTGCTTATACCGGTTCGGTGAAATCGCACACTTCCAATCGGTCAAAGCCTTCGATCGTTATCTCGGTTGGCCGCGGTTTTGTGCTTGTGCCGTTCGAGTGTTGCCGGGGCCTGAAAACTTTGGTCCGCTGCTGTCCAGTTGTCTGACATTTACCACCACCACCACCATACTCGGCGTGCCTTCGTGCGTTGGATTATGTTTCAATGTTTCTGTTTGGCCTGTTTTTTTTACGCTTCAGGCTGGCGTTAATCCGATTTGCACACGGGCGCGAGAGAGAAGAAAAAGATTCTGGTAAAATGATAAGTGCATCATGCTAAGGTAATCCCTTAATGGGTAGGAAAAGGCCCTTTTATCTGCTTAGAATTTTAATTTTCTGTTGCTCTAATTTGTTATAAAAATAATATCTTGTTATACCACTGAGGTTCTCCATACGGCAGGTCTTGGAGCAGATGGCAGAATAGCGAGTTTTATACTCTTAGCATTTCTTTAATGGTACTAGAGCTACGACAACGGTGGGAGCTCAATTAGAATTTCGGACAAGCATACCGGGCTAGGAAGAAGGAAAATTACCACCAACATATCTCAGATGAAGAGTGATGGAAAGCCTATTGATATTACCAAGGGTCGGCGCCAGGGAGATAGACTTTGGGAGACTCGGAGTTAAAAACTTGCAGGACCATTTTCTAGAAATTAATCAAAATACTGGCATTTCTTACCAGGAATCCTGGCAGTGGCTTGTAATCTGATTTACGCAGGGATATGTACATATGAGTTGGGTAGCACCTTTCGAGTCGTCCAAAACTTCGTCTATCTGGAGTCGCAAGTCAGCACCGACAATAACGTAGATACACGCAAGGCTGCTAACTACTAGCTGGTCATAATTAGCCCTGTACATAATATTTATAGTCCCAGCCATCTCATCTATCTCAGAGACAAGGATTCTGTTCAAAACTGACGAAACCCTCTTAGCAGCGTTCGAGAGGACGGGCAATGGAGAAGTCGCTATAATGACCAACTCTACTCGCTGTACAATAACCTCACAGAGAGAGAGAGGCCCCCTCAAGCTATCAAGCGTGCGTTACCAACCAACCCTCCAAAACACCCTCACGACGAAGTGGATCATCGCTGCTTATACCGGTTCGGTGAAATCGCACACTTCCAATCGGTCAAAGCCTTCGATCGTTATCTCGGTTGGCCGCGGTTTTGTGCTTGTGCCGTTCGAGTGTTGCCGGGGCCTGAAAACTTTGGTCCGCTGCTGTCCAGTTGTCTGACATTTACCACCACCACCACCATACTCGGCGTGCCTTCGAGGTGCGTTGGATTATGTTTCAATGTTTCTGTTTGGCCTGTTTTTTTACGCTTCAGGCTGGCGTTAATCCGATTTGCACACGGGCGCGAGAGAGAAGAAAAAGATTCTGGTAAAATGATAAGTGCATCATGCTAAGGTAATCCCTTAATGGGTAGGAAAAGGCCCTTTTATCTGCTTAGAATTTTAATTTTCTGTTGCTTCAATTTGTTACAAAAATAATATCTTGTTATACCACTGAGGTTCTCCATACGGCAGGTCTTGGAGCAGATGGCAGAATAGCGAGTTTTATACTCTTAGCATTTCTTTAATGGTACTAGAGCTACGACAACGGTGGGAGCTCAATTAGAATTTCGGACAAGCATACCGGGCTAGGAAGAAGGAAAATTACCACCAACATATCTCAGATGAAGAGTGATGGAAAGCCTATTGATATTACCAAGGGTCGGCGCCAGGGAGATAGACTTTGGGAGACTCGGAGTTAAAAACTTGCAGGACCATTTTCTAGAAATTAATCAAAATACTGGCATTTCTTACCAGGAATCCTGGCAGTGGCTTGTAATCTGATTTACGCAGGGATATGTACATATGAGTTGGGTAGCACCTTTCGAGTCGTCCAAAACTTCGTCTATCTGGAGTCGCAAGTCAGCACCGACAATAACGTAGATACACGCAAGGCTGCTAACTACTAGCTGGTCATAATTAGCCCTGTACATAATATTTATAGTCCCAGCCATCTCATCTATCTCAGAGACAAGGATTCTGTTCAAAACTGACGAAACCCTCTTAGCAGCGTTCGAGAGGACGGGCAATGGAGAAGTCGCTATAATGACCAACTCTACTCGCTGTACAATAACCTCACTGTTATACAGTGAATAAGACTCGCCAGGTCTGGTCATATCATGAGAATGGCTCCAGACAACCCAGCCCGTACAGGCCATCCATATGGGCCCAAACTGAGATGGAATGATGGCGTTGATGCGTCCATCAGAAAGGCTTGGATATTGGTTTGACAAACGACGGCATTAGACCGATAGCGGTATACATGATTCCCTGCTGCCGGCCAAGATCACGAATCCCCTAATAAGTAAACAAGGTTTAGGTCACAAATGTCAGTGCCGTATATAAGTAACCTCATCTTAACAACTGTATATGCTCAAGAATGTAATCTTCAGTTACACTTGCATTTTCGTTTAATATTCTCATAGCCGTAATGATTCGTACGATCACAAGAAATCCATCCTCTTCCACCATAAACGCTGCTGTTATTACCCTGTCAATTCTCTTTCTCCTGTTGTTTTCTTGGGTTTAAACTCCCCGTTTTATGCCTTCCCTACGATACGGATCGAAATTCCCTTTCGCTCGTGTACTAACCATCTAGGCAGCTGGTCTGTGTACATGATACACTTCGAGGGTTTTAATGCTTTTGTTGCCGACTGCCGTTGCATAACCATAAGATCATAAAGAAAATCGCACGATCGTGTATGAGCAAGCGCGCACGCGCGCGCACACTCATGCCCGCCTTTTGGAACTCTGTTGGAGAACTACCAACATATTACTTCCTACCGCCGCCACCGGTCCCATTTGTTTCCTCGCCACCTTCTACACCAGCAGGGATAATTTTCCCATTCACCAATCAAGCGATCGCACGAGCGCGAAACGAGCTTACAGCAACGGCAGCAGTTCGCTTTGTACTCGGCCGACACCACGTTCACGCCGACGGAAGGCGGCAGCAGCTTTATCGATCGAGTGAAGAGCTTTCACGGTTCTGGAAATGTGACCGGGAGGGGGGGAGGAGAGGGGAGGTGATTCGCGGGGGGGTTACATTGGTGTCGGAGTCTGATCAATCGATCAAGATGCAAGAAACACGGGAACTATGCGAAATGTAAGCTACTCGGTAATAAAGTCGAGCGTGAAGAGACGGGGCGTCGGGCATTGCGCTGGCTTGGAGTGAACCAATTCGACACATAAATATGCTTATTAAAACGAGCTGTGTAGGGTTTGTGTCTGAAGAAATTGATATAGTATTCTTTAGTTTGAAATAACGTAAGAATACTTTTTTAACATTAAAAATAATGAAGGACCTTCTGAAGCTCGTCTAAAGATTGTAATTTCTTGTACACCATGATCAACATGACCTTCATCCTTTGGCCATGATCTTACATCATCGCTGCAGATCGTTTATTGACTTCCCGGCAGGTTTCCTGGCGCAGAACGCCCGACATTCTCTGGATCTTACCGGACTCCACCGCTTCACATTCTTCCAAGAGTCAAGAACTCCCGCGATCTACAGGATCTGAAGGACACGTACGTGCAACCGCACCACGAACACGAGTATAATGAAGCAGTAAGTGAAGAAAATTAAACCAACCTTTTATTTTTTCGCGTTCAAGGTCCTTGTGGCCTCCGGGGTTAAAACCATTCATTTGGTTCCCGCTCAACCGACCGTTCGGCATTCGGAAGATCGTGTGGAAGTACTCGGCAATACCTTTTTGCTTCATCTCGACACCATCGGGAGCGCGAATGCATGAACTGGGCTAATCTAATCAAACATTGATTGTGCGCCGACAAACGAAGGGAAATGTTACTAAATTGCCCTAGGCCTTGAACGAAACTTAACGAAAAAAGCAGGAACCAAACACCTTTTTACGCAACCTGCACGAGAGTGCTGTTGACGAATAGTTTTCGAAACCAGAAAGGGAGTCCACGCGCATTGCACTGCAGAGTTCTGAAATCGTGCCGAACGTCACCTTCAAGCGAAGGGGCAATCATAAGTTATGTCGTTTATGAGTTGGGCCGCGGCACGGACGGATGAATTATTGCTAGAACTCAATCGAAGGTGATTAAAGTGCGAGTCCGGTTGAACATTTCGATCATGGTCTCTCTCTGCAGAGTTTGGGACTCATAAACTAGAGCGCTAGTTGGGCTGCGAGTCGTTTAAAGGTCATCATCATTACTTCGAGATGGCGCAACACTCTAGCACTCTATTATCAATCAATGAGCATCGAATCACAAGCACAGTGATTGAAGCTCGTTGAACGGTAGAAAGATAATCAAAACAAGACACCGAACCGTCGGAAGAGTAAAAGTTTTACTCCCTCTCCGGAAAACTTTATCAGCTCCATCGGCGAACGGGAAAGTAACGAAATTGAATAAAAACACCGGTCGTGCAAGCGCAAGTGATTAAAAATTGAATCACTTTGCTGTGTGCGATGGCTGTGTGGTGCTCTTCAACACCGTCCACGACTATCGAAGATGTTCCTGGAAGGTTGAAGGGAAAAGTGAATAATTTTACATCAACTTCAACGACTCACCTGTAACGTCTTCATCGGCTGTGCAACTGGTCGCCAGGAGCGATGCAATCACCAGCACCAACGCCCGCACCGGTCGAAGTGATGGTTGAATCGATGCCATTTCCGCTCCGGTAGAAAGGATAACGTGCTACGCAAGCAGGAGCAGGAGGTCCAGGATGCTTCCTTGTGCCGATGCACAAACACACCCTCACACACACACACACACACACACAAACACCCACAAGGAGAACACCAGTGGGAAACGCGTCACAAGAACCACGGAACCAAAGCCACAATTTTCACCTGCTTTTCGGCTCACACACTTTGCTTTCTTGAACGATTATTTGCTTTTCTCTTTTCTTACACTCTGCTCTTTTATTACTTTACTTTTACACACAATTGCACCTTAAACCTCACCAGAACAAAAAAAAACAACAACACTTCCTTTTTGCATCGAACGAATTCAATTTATGCTGGAACTTTTAGCTTCTTTTTTTCCCAGCTGCTACACGCCCTTTCACTTTCTGGTTACACTTTGTCGCCCGTTTTTCTTTTGCACTCTTTTAACTTGTTTTATTTTTCTTGTATTCAACACTCAAGGCACGCTTTAGTGAAGGAAATTTCTTCTACTATTACTCTCTTTTTGCTTAAACTGCTTTCCTTTTTGTTTTAACTCTTCTATTTGTTTCGTTTTACACACTTGTCTTGGCCCTGTGTGTTTTTTTCTTTCTATTATTGCCGTTCTGCTTCGTGCGTTGTTTTGCTTTGTGTGTGCGTTTTTACATTTCAACAGTGCAACTTTATTGAAGGGGTTGAAAGTTTTGTTTAAAGCTAGCTACAACCGCTGGTCAACTTGGCCTATTGTTTATCTTGAAGTTGCACGGTTGTATATCGTTTGATATTCAATCAGAGATCCACACACACAGCATTTGCCTCTCGTCGGTCACTTCGTCCCTTCGATCAACTTTCTGCAAAGTCAGGGGAAGCGAAATTACTCCGGTCGAATTTCTAACGCCACGATGCCACACTGTACAGCGCTGCACCCGGTATTTGGTTTGTTTGTTTTCGCCTATTGCTAATGTTACTTCAACAAACAAATCTCGTTCTAATATTTGCTACACTTAAGGACACGCACCACACCGATACATATACAAACACACACGCACATCTAGTGGGATTATATGCACAAAACTATGTGTGTGTGCGTTACGTGTGAGCATACACACAAAAACACACACACGCGAGCGCTTTTCACGCGCTTGTTAGGGCGTGCGAAAGCTTCTACACGCACCGTGTCGACCGATGCGTGTCTAATTTAATTAACCGTTCTGCTGTCACCTCTGCGTACGATAATGGGTCCGCTTTAGAACAAATCAAAGTCCTGTAAGTAGAAGAAAAGAGGGTGTAATTATTAACTTAGCTTCAGTTATGAAATAAGCAGTGTATATTTTGACCTAATGTTATGGCATTCTATAGATTCTACATTCTAAAATTAAAAGTTAAAAAATCAATTCCTTTGGGGCTTTCCGCAGACATCTTAATCGGCTTGAAGGAAAATAATTACTTCTCCCTGATGGAGGATAAATTACACACCCACATGTTCCAGAGCATGATGAGTAGAAAGAAAACCGAAATTCCAATTTATTTTCCACTTCCTTTGTACAGCGATAAAATACACCGGGAATCCTTGTATTGTAAACGACCTCTTTCTAGCTCGTAAGTAATTAATCATTCGGACGTTAAGTAACCGCGCCCGTTTTTCTTTTGCACTCTTTTAACTTGTTTTATTTTTCTTGTATTCAACACTCAAGGCACGCTTTAGTGAAGGAAATTTCTTCTACTATTACTCTCTTTTTGCTTAAACTGCTTTCCTTTTTGTTTTAACTCTTCTGTTTGCTTCGTTTTACACACTTGTCTTGGCCCTGTGTGTTTTTTTCTTTCTATTATTGCCGTTCTGCTTCGTGCGTTGTGTTGCTTTGTGTGTGCGTTTTTACATTTCAACAGTGCAACTTTATTAAAGGGATTGAAAGTTTTGTTTAAAGCTAGCTACAACCGCTGGTCAACTTGGCCTATTGTTTATCTTGAAGTTGCACGGTTGTATATCGTTTGATATTCAATCAGAGATCCACACACACAGCATTTGCCTCTCGTCGGTCACTTCGTCCCTTCGATCAACTTTCTGCAAAGTCAGGGGAAGCGAAATTACTCCGGTCGAATTTCTAACGCCACGATGCCACACTGTACAGCGCTGCACCCGGTATTTGGTTTGTTTGTTTTCGCCTATTGCTACTGTTACTTCAACAAACCAATCTCGTTCTAATATTTGCTACACTTAAGGACACGCACCACACAGATACATATACAAACACACACGCACATCTAGTGGGATTATATGCACAAAACTATGTGTGTGTGCGTTACGTGTGAGCATACACACAAAAACACACACACGCGCGAGCGCACTTCACGCGCTTGTTGGGGCGTGCGAAAGCTTCTACACGCACCGTGTCGACCGATGCGTGTCTAATTTAATTAACCGTTCTGCTGTCACCTCTGCGTACGATAATGGGTCCGCTTTAGAACAAATCAAAGTCCTGTAAGTAGAAGAAAAGAGGGTAGAATTATTAAATTAGCTTCAGTTATGAAATAAGCAGTGTATATTTTGACCTAATGTCAAGGCATTCTATAGATTCTAGATTCTAAAATTAAAAGTTAAAAAATCATTTCCTTTGGGGCTCTGCGCAGACATCTTAATCGGCTCATTTGAAGGAAAATAATTACTTCTCCCTGATGGAGGATAAATTACACCCCCTATGTTCCTGATCTATGGTGAGTAGAATGAAAACCGAAATTCCAATTTATTTTCCACTTCCTTTGTACAGCGATAAAATACACCGGGAATCCTTGTGTTGTATACGACCCCTTTCTAGCTCGTAAGTAATTAATCATTCGGACGTTAAGTAACCGGACGTACAAAAGGCTAAGCCCGATCCATCAACGTGGAAGGACCGAGTGGAGAACATGCGGTGCAAGAAAGTGCAACCTTAGTTTTTTTGTTTTGGTGTCCGGATAATCCTTCCCTATATGATACTTCAGCTCCAAAGTCACACATAACACCTTCGTCCGATGGAAGCGTTTTTTTCCTTTGGATGTCCGTGTGTTCTCCTGCACCCCCGGAAACGATTAAGGAAGTGTCCGATAAGAAATGTGACGTTTTAATTTCCCTAAGTGACTGCAGGATTGTGTCGCAATCTTGGCCGGGATGAGTCGGCTGCTTTTTGTGTAACAAATTTCTGTCCATTTTCTTTTCACTCTGCACCCTCGTTACGCTGTGTCCAGGCGAATAGAAAGAGGTGCTCATTACGCACCAAAAAAAAAAAACGAAGGGGGCTGCAAGTGAACGTAATGAGGACGTGATGATGGGGAGCAACTGAGGCGTCGAATCGTCGAGGTAAGCAATTTAATTCCAATCATGATAAACGCGAAGGAGCGACGTTGTTCCTAAATCGCCAAGTAATGGCATGACATTAAGAAGCTGAATCAGGAGTTTGTTTTTTCTCTGACTTTCTTTCCTGGAAAGGAAGAGAAGAACATAAAAATTATTTACTTCACTTCGTTCGATTGATTACACCGAAATGTAATTGCTTTTTCTTTACAACGAGAGCGTTTGTTTTCAAAATCTAGATCACTTGGAACAAACTCGTATTGGAAGTATGGATTACGGCACCTCGAAAGAGGTCTGCTCTGCGTAGTTGAAGGACGGTCCTGGTCGTGATGTATGAAAGACTGGCGCCGTTGGTCGTCTCAGCAATCAGACCGCTCCAAGTCAGCAATATCAGCTTAAATCAAAAGTAAAAATATGTTTACTTCGTCTCTTAAAATTATTCCAATTAAATCCAAACTCCAATGGAGCACAATCAGTCAAAGTGAATTTCTAATATCGTTAATTACCATCGGAAAGAACTAGGCCACCCACCAAAAACCACCACCAAAGCGCCGAGAGAGTATGGCGCAGTTTTGCATGCTTAGCACATCCACCCATCAACCGCACCTAATCACACACATTATAACGTAGAGGGTGATCATCATCATCATCATCATCATCGCCATCAAACGGCACGTATGGTGCAGAAAAACGAAACCGCGAGCGCAGCAGCGTAACAAACAAAAAAAAAACCTGCGAATACGAATCACCGCTAATTTTCCTAACGCACATCCGGCGTCGTGGGTTTTTGTCGGGCAGCAGACACGCAAACCTCTGCAAAGGCAGTGGCAGACAAACGAGCAACACGAGCAAGGTGGCAGCAAACCGGGTGGTTCCCGAGAACGGAAAAGCATCATTTACTTGTGAAGTCTGTTCCGTTTCTCGGTTGTCTTTTTGCCGCTCAGTTTTGTCCTCTTCTTTTGGGGTGAAGCTGTTGTTCGCCAAGCACGTTTTTTCTTGCGTTTCTGCGCGCGCGACTCTCACCCCAAACCGCACAGTTGCGTAAACTGTATATGTGTTGCCGCGCGAGACGCGCTGTCTGGCGTGTAGTCGTCTCTAAGCGCATATGGTAACCACCGGCCGTAGGGTGAGTCGGTCGGTGTCGGCATAGAATTTGCCTGCTGGTGACCTCCGCTCCCCACACCAGCGGGACAACAGGGGAAACTATTTATCTTAGCATTGGTCTTGCAGCGGGGGGATCACCCCATTTGGGATGATAACGCGTCTCGGAAGGTTGAAGAAAAAGTGGAAAATTGCAATAATAAATCGCACAACCTTTCCCTTAATCAACATGCGCGCACCACTAGCGGCAGAAATCTTTCGTTGGAAGCCCCACTATCTAGCGCAGTGCTCGGACACCGAAATACATTGCAAAATCACAAACGCGCAATCCCGCAACACTCGCCAACACTAAACTGGACTGTGGTCGAGACTGTGTGCAGGGCTAAACCCGGTGGATGTGGACGGTTGGATGGCAATATTAAAATTAAAATTTATGGCTTTTAAATTAGCGAACGTTATAACATTAAGCTTTAGAATGAGTATTCGCGACGCATCCCGGTGACGGTGGCGGCCGTGGCACCCACAAGCGATCGCAAGGCGTAGCAGATTTGTGCCGACGCGAAACAAAAAAAAAACGCGAGCATATGGCCGGAAAAGTGGTGTCTGGAATATGGTTGATGGATAATGGGTTGAGGTGGACGACTACACCCGGATGCTGTGATTAAGCCGTTACGGCGGGCGGCTGTGCGTTCAATTATGGTACGGTTGCAGGATAATGTTTGATGGAAAAGATCACCAAAGCAACAGTCGAAAAAAAAAGCGCCGTGTGTGCCGCAAACCTGTAAATCGGAAACAGAGAGACCCATTTTAATGACAGCCTAATTAGTGAACGATGTAGTTTATTAGTGAATAATTTATGACAGGCAAAAAGGCACGGCGTCGGTGATCTCCAGCATGCTGTTGATCTCCTCTTTAGCGCAAGCTAATGAACCGGAAAAGCAAAACAAGCGCGGGAAGTGTGTGAGAGAGAGAGGGGCGAGAATGGCGAGAGAATCAGTTCTTCGATTAATCCACCATAAAATCAATTTGTTCGGAAAAAGCAACCAACAACAGAGGACGGCTGTGATGCGTCGTGTGTTGGCGTCCGATCGGATAAAAATAGAACCACCCGTATAAATCTTATCAAGCTCCCCGAAACGACGCAAACGGTTTACGCGACATTAAGCGCACGAGCTAATTATTAATTTTGATCGTTTGTTCTGTCAAACAGCGGATTACAACCAACGATCGCGGGATATTTTTAAATCGCTTTTTTCACATTGATTTGCTAAAAGGCCAAGGGCAACTTAGTTCAGCTTGAACGCATGAATCACGCCCGAAATTCTCACAGTTTACTAGATTTATTTCAATCCCACCATACTTTCTTCTATTCGTGCGGTGTGACACATCGTCAGTGTATCGTCGTAAATCAATTGTAACACTACCCCAACGCACACACACCGATTTGCTTTGACCCGAACTAGATGACACGCTCACTGCTGCTGCTGCTGCTACTTACTGATGACTGACTGATGAGTTTATCTGCTCGGTTTGCAAGCTACTTAAAACAAGATTCTTCAAGATTGGTGGCGGGTCGTGACCGATGAAAGACGATACGGATTTTACGGACATCCCCAATGACAAATTCGTCGTAAAACATCGCACCGAGGATCGCGTGTGTTGGCGTACTAAGACGAGAATGGTGAGAAACGTAACACCTTTCGGCGTGCCATTGCGTGCGCTATATCGATCAAACAGTAACAGACTTGTGGTGGTGGCCGGGTTCAAATTTTTGGCTCATAAAACGTGATGCAAACACGATAAAGCCTCCGTGTAATCTCGTTTAAGTTGGAAACTATATTGCCAACCACACATAACACAACAAAAATATTGGATGAATTCTACTAGCTGCGTACTGATGCGTGATGGTGTTGGTCTTCTACGTCCTATCTAATCTGGCTTGTTTAGCCTTCACTTTTCCCACTTCCTTATCGTAAGCCGAAAACGCACGCATGTTTTATTTTTTTTTTTTGGTTGATGAAAAGGTGGCACACACAAAAAATCTGATAAATAGATCTTTAATTGGAATTAGTACGCGCTAACAACACACGGTTCCAAACTCAATTTCTGATACACATTCGATTACAACGCAACACACCGGGAGAGAAAGAGTGAGAGAGAGCAAGACACACAGAGACCGAGTGAGCGCTCTGTGTTTGTGTATCTAGAGCAACGCGTTGACGTTTTGCCAAATTGGGGCTTGGGAAACAGAAAGAAAAAATGTTTATTGTTTCGGGCGGCTTATCGGCACCGCTTCCCGCACACACTCTCTCGCTCGATCGCACACACTTTCGTACACACGGTGCGTGTACGCAGATCGACAACGTTACATACAAACGCACCCAGCGGGCAAACAAAAAGGCTTCACACAGCATCAAACAGCCCAAAAACACAACGCACACCTTCGCCGGGCGCACAATACACCTTTACTTTTCTTCGCACTTACGATCGATTGATCAGCAGCATCAGCGACGACGCAACACACAGCTTTCGCACAAAACACAACGCGCATGGATGAAAAGATGTTGCCAACAGAAAAAAAAACTTTGCCAAACAAAACTCACTCGAAACAATATCCAGAACCACCAAAAAGACTCGGGAATTCGGGCAGCACACGTCCGTTACACGCGAAAGATTTGAAAGTTTTGAAACTTGTTTTTTTGTTCTTGTCTGATGCGCGGTCTCGCCGTTACCGTTCCGTTGCACAGCGTGCCTTCTTCTGCACTGTACGCGCGTTCTACCGGGACTGACCAAAAATCGCCGTCGCTTGCATCGCACCCGTGCCAAAACCCGGTGCTGTTGTGCGAGCGAGAAGCGCTTCGTGTTGTGTTGTGCTTTCTCGTTTTTGTCTTGCGATGTTACGCTCTCGTTTTAACTGCTTGCTCGATGTTAGGGGGGACCAACCAACAACAGCAAAGGTGTTGCATGAGAGTGAACGAGTGGATGGGTGCGCTCTCTTTCCTACCGACGGGCTGTAGCGGACGCACGCAACGCAACATGATCGTTGCTTGGGTAGGGGAGGGCTAAGTATGACACGCATACCACTGTGCGTGATAGCGTGCGCGCTGGTGGGGAGCACTATGGGATGTTGCAGTGCTAGGAGTGCTTTATTTTAAATTAGGTAAGCAAATAAAAACTATTAGAATAATCAAACACTTTAGAGAAAAAACAGAGAAACAAGATTTAAATACAATTTATTTTTTGTTGGTAGAAAAATATTTTCCTTGCATTTTTTTTCATATTATTTTCTTATTATTCGCACTAAAGAAAGCAGCCATTTGTCTGGGTTGTGATTGTAGCACCGCAAGCAAATTAAATTACGAACAGCGGTAAGCAGTGATCTAAGTAGCCTGCCCGCGTGTATTTAATTGGATGATCGGATTTTGTTTGCTTACTCTCATTAAGTGAAGTGGTAGCAACACTCTTCAGCACCTGAACCAGATGATGGCATTATCTACTCAACGTGAGGTGATATTGCCTTTCGAGTAGATAATCCTAACTATAAGCGCTCTTACAGCTTGTGCAAACAAGTGTAGTAAATTATAGATTGATATGAAGGGATTAAAAACATCTCAAGAAATTACATATTAACTATATTTACTTGCTTATCTTCACTTAAAGTGGTGAATATTGTTTAGCCATAACGTTCAAATAAAATCAAATTTATTCGGCAGTCCGCTACCTATTCCACTAACTTTTCAAGCAGCAAAGTCACAAGCTTAAACTAGCATCGTGTTGCGCATCTCGCACATGTGGCGCCAAAAAACATGTTGCACAAGGGCGTTATCTACAAACGGCCTGCTTGAAAACAAATTAAAGCTTGATAAAATGATTCTATTAACCCATGGTTGCACCAATATAAGATTAAGAAATCTGCTCCAACCCGATTACGAGGATCGTTCGCTGTAAAAGCATCGCACTGTAACAATTTGTCTAGACAGTGTAATGCATAAATTGCACGAACGTGCATGGTTTTTGGAAAATTTAATTAACTTGCCTTATCCCGACCCTGCGTTGGCCTCATTTCTTGCACGATCCTTCCATTTCCATAATCCACAGCCTTAAGTCATGCTTTAAATGCATTTTGGTGAAGGTACTCGGTTCTCGCGGTGCTCTGCGAAGGTGGAAAATCTAATTCCCGATGCAAATTATGGCATTCGGTGCATGGGGTAGAGGCACTTGCGAACGCGAACGTTCGCCGATGAAAGGCACTTTTCGAGCATGGAAATAAATCGCTTTGCACTCCTGCTTTTTGAACACAACGAGCGCTTGAGCTAGGTTAACTGTTGGTTGCATCACTATAGAATTAAAATTTCAAAACTTTTTCGCTTTCAAAATTAAAATGATATAAAATTATCATGGTCATTAATGGTAATGCTATGTATATTTTTGTCAGTTAAACAAATAAATCATCTTTCCCGCGCAATGGTAGATTCAACCATTCCGGTGCATTCCATCCAGTCCAGTAGCAAGACAAAGTTGGAGGATACCAATTAATTTTATTAATTTCATCAAGCGCACACAACCTTGAACCAGACGAAAGAAAATTAAATTTAATGTCACTTCTATCTGGCATTACTATTTTATGCGTTTTTTTTCTTACTTTCTCTCGCTCTCTTTTCCGCAAGCTCATCGCAAACATCTTGCCCGTGTCCAAGCATTTTCCCGTGCGCGTAAAATCAAAGACCCGTGTACCGTAAGTCACGGCTGTCACCGTCGCTAAAGTGAGCAAGTGGAAAACTTTTTTGACGGCTTCAAAATGGTTTTTTGGTTGGATGAGGGTGATGGAAACAACAACAAAAAAAAAACACACGCAAAAGTCTCGAAAAAGATCTCCAATGATACGTGCCGTAAGAAGGGAAAGAATATTACAAGAAAGCAACGATAAGAAGGCTCACCATCTTAACCACAAACGACGGTTTGCCAACTTTTGCTAGCGTTTGCTTTTTTCATTACGTGTTTTTGTTTTCGTTTTCGTGTTTCTATTTATTTTAAATTCTTTTGAATGGAAAAAGCTTATTTTCATTCAGCAAATGTTTCTTTTGAAGTCTTTTAATGATGATATTGTGATCTTCTCCATAAAAATAATGATTTTCATCACAAATTAGTTAAATCAACTTGGTTTTCATTTTTCTTTCCAATTTCCTGTACAACATCATTACATTTAATTATATATGTTGCTGCTGTAAGTTAAAATTCAAGCTAAACAGCACTGTTTTCCACTAGCAAAAGTTCCAGAAAAGTTCATTGTTTGCAGTTCTGTTTTACTCCCCGGTCCGAAACGCTGCTTAATTTATGCACGACAAAAATGACGAAATGGATGGAAAACCGTCGAAAATACTTCATGCAGCAAAAATTTGCACCAACTCTTTCCGGCGTCCAGTCCAGATACTGATAAAAAGTTGAATACATTTCAATGATTTCACCATCCGCAATACCGCATGATAGGATGCATCCAACAATATGCTGATTAAGTGGTAATCAGTCATACAAGGTAGCGTCATCAAGCAGAAAAGGAACCACCGATGGTGGCTCACAAGCGACAATGAAGGGAGCAATTGCAAATATGGGTTGTGCGTTTTTTTTTTGTCAGTAACATGAGTTTGTTGCAGTTTTTTTCTCACTTTTTTGTTTTATTGTTGTAAAATTGGTAACGAGGCAGAAAAATGCATTTACAGTTGGTGAAGCATTTTAATCAGCGTGATAGGGTTGGGGCTGATTGATAGCGTAACCAGTAGAATGCACACTGAAACAAAAGGGAATGATACAAGCTACAAGAAAAAGCTTTTAAGTGTGTTTCAATGCAATTTAAAATAAAAAACAGGCTGACAGCACACTTTTAACTACAAGATAATAAATTGAATAGTTGCAATATAAGAATATAAGGATTTAATCCTATTCTTGTCATTTAATTCTAGAGGAATGTTTTTGCTTAACGAAAATGTCTACTAACTAGAGATGTGTACACTGAGTAAGAGTGAGTAAGTGAGTTAAATACCGCAAGTGAAAGTATGGTTTCAACTCAGCAAAAAGAGTTTCTTTCACTCTTTATACTAACTCACTCTTTATACTTACTCACTCACTCTCTGTGCCGACTTCTAACTCACTCTTTTCGGTTTATACTCACTCACTCACTCTTTTCGGGTTTAACTCACTCTTTTCATATTATAATTACTCTTTTCTAATACGAAATGAGTGAGTTAAAACCGAAAAGAGTAATTATAGTATGAAAAGAGTGAGTTAAAACCGAAAACAGTAATTATAGTATGAAAAGAGTGAGTTAAAACCGAAAAGAGTAATTATAATATGAAAAGAGTGAGTGAGTGAGTATAAACCGAAAAGAGTGAGTTAGAAGGTGGAACAGAGAGTGAGTGAGTGAGTGAGTGAGTATAAACCGAAAAGAATGAGTTAGAAGTCGACACAGAGAGTGATTATAAACAGGATATTATATTGTTTTTTAGAAAATGATTTTTTAATGAATCTTTAAAGAGTGAGTTAAGGATTTAAATCGTAGAAAAGAGTAATTATAATATGAAAAGAGTGAGTGAGTGAGTATAAACCGAAAAGAGTGAGTTAGAAGGTGGAACAGAGAGTGAGTGAGTGAGTGAGTGAGTATAAACCGAAAAGAATGAGTTAGAAGTCGGCACAGAGAGTGATTATAAACAGGATATTATATTGTTTTTTAGAAAATGATTTTTTAATGAATCTTTAAAGAGTGAGTTAAGGATTTAAATCGTTATAGTTACTCTTTTACTCTGATTTTAATCACTGAAAAGAGTGAGTTTTCTCATCTCTACTACCAACGCAACCAACTAGTAATCCCATTTTGGGCTGAGTGACCGTAGGATGTCCACCTTTAACTCAATTTCTTTAGCCCCATCGTCCATTGTTTGCCACTGATCACATCCTTCACATCGCACCAGCGACCTAACGATCTGTTTAGGTGCTTTGTACTGTCGTCCGGCAAACCATCGCCAAAAGAAAGGCCATCTTAATGACACAATCCTTTAGGAAAATGCCGGCCAACCCGTTGGCCTTCAATTTAGTTCGTTTCGTTCGTACGGCCGAAGCGTTTTTCCTTGTTTCACTTGCTACACAGCTACATAGCATTGCGAAAAGAGTTCTGCAGTTTTCGTTCTGCAAATGTACGCAAAGAAGAGCTCACAAAAACGGAGAAGACAGTGAAATAAATCCACTCACCAAGACCGGGTGGCCAACGTTTGCTGCGTCCCGACACACGGCACACCGTATCACGCACCCTAAAATGATCGCCGAAACGATATGGCCAACCAGTTTCACTCCATTAGGGCATTTTTCTTGCCCTTGGATGGTCGGTCGGGGCGGGTTAAGAAGAAGTCTCCGAAAAATACCTCCGGCAAAGCTCATCGCTCATCGCACCATTCATCACACCCAACCGACGGCTAAAGTGGAACGCTCAAACGAAGCGTGAAATTTCGTCCTGCTTTTCGAGATGCACTTCATGCTTCGTTTTCTCGCCCGTTGCGACCGAGTGTGTCCTCGGTTTTCACTTTCACCGAAACCAGCTCACAGATGCTTTACAGCATCTGCTGGCCTGGGGTGCGCCTTGTTTGCGAGTTGATAAATGGTTTGAAAATGATTTTTCAGATCCGGTCACCAGTGTGCCTGAGTGCGACAACAAAAGCGACAACACGGCACGGCTAAGTCCCACATACCACTCAGTGAAGAGCTTTCGGGTGAGAAATTGTATGAAACAATTTTTCAACCCCCAAAAAAAAAAAACATTAATTCATTTTGCTCGCCTCGCCGAAAAAGCTTCAACAAAAGGAGGCCACAATTTCGGTAGGCTCTTCTTGCTTTAAGCGACCGAAGCACAAAGCGTCTTCTAATGACCGTCGTGAGATTTTAATGCGATATCCCAGTGGGGGAACGAAAACAAAATTCGCTTTTCACTACCCTTAAGTGAGGAAGAAGTAGAAGTAGAAGAAGAAGAAGAAGAAGAAGAAGCATAAAATGAAGAGCCTTTCCCAACCGAATAACAAAATTTAGCAAATCCACAAAACCTTTCTTGGTGTTTCGGTCTGGGGTCTGTTCTACCCCATCAATTTAAGATGAGCTAACGAGCGGCACCATTGGCAAATAAACCGTTTGCTGAATTATTGATTTGCTGGGCAACGGTCGATTGAGGTGCTGTGTGTGTGTGTGTTTGTATTTTTTTGCCCTCTTCTCCCTATTGTTATCCCAGCATCAAATCAAAAACAGACCAATCAAAAGAAACGATCCCAACAAAAAAAGGAGGAAAATTTCATCGACACAACAACAAAACGATAAAGAACGCGAACTCAAAACATCCCATCCGAGGCATAAGGGGTCACAGCAAGCCCGGTAACCGCGGTTCCGTTCCGAAATTGCTCCCGGTGGTTCTTTCGGTGGGTCAACAGTACCAAGAATCTTGTCCCAACATCCTTTTACTTCGCATTTTTTCGTCGATTAAGGGCGACCCGAGCGCTTCATGATTGTCGTCTGGAGAATTTTAAAACCTCCCGTACTTTAAAGCTTTAACGCACCGGGATGGGGGTTTTTTCCGGTTCTCCGAATCGTGGACGCTATCGTGGACGGGACACACGCCCGGTTGTGTGTAATTCATCGAATAAATTGAATATTTTCGGAGAGCTGAACGTGTCCAACAAGGGGTTGAAGCGTGCAATGTTTAAAAATTAATTTCTAGTTAGGTTTCTTTTATTCTCTTTATCGAAAATCTGAATATCTTGAACTTCAGCGTAAGTCAAGTAGGGTTTGACACTTCTTTTACGCTTTATATTAAGCGATTGAGTTCTTATGTTTGTTTATTTTGAACTCAGGAATTCAAATCGATGTGATAAATTCTTCACCGATCGATTGATATGTACTGAAATCACTCCTGAATATCGGCAAAATCTCTTCAAGGATTCCTAATGTAAATTCCACCTATTTACCTAGGCTAGGTTACGGCACACTTCACCAACAGGCAAGCATTCGGAGATGCCATCGGAATGTCATCGGGGTTGTATTGATCACTTTTTAAGTGGTTCATTTTACGGACCAATTTACTAACTGATTCATACCTACTGATGAACTCTACTCGCTTCACTCGCCAGTGCCATACACGTGGGTGTATTTATCGATACGCAGATACTCGAACAACCCACACCATTGATACACCGCACCGACAAGGACCAACATTAAAGCAAACAACAGTCCCAACAGCACATAACGGCAGCAAGCACCGGCACCAGACATTATCCCATCATGCACGTGTGGCTCTTAATTATCACTTTACTACGGTTGTGTGAGGGCGAGAATCGACGACACTGGCAACACTGGCAATACTACTGAACAGTTTTCGGCGGAACTGGTGGCTGAACGTACTTTAAATATTGTTATTATTAACGTCGAGCACCGTCAAGGCCATAGCACCCACCACTTTGGCTGGCTTTTAATATGCTTCGACGCATTACCATAACCATTCGGAGGCCATTCCCGCGGAAGGTTTCACACTCCTTATGTCACGATAAACATTACCATTATCAAACATTGATTATTATCGGCGTAAGAGAAACGCCATCAGCATCAATCAAGGTGGCGGTGTGTTCGGTAAAAAATCGAACGCAGTCGAGAAAAAATGCGGATGAAACATTAACGCACTGCATGGGGCCAAGGTTGTCAACAGCGACACCACGCACACGTTGATTGAGACTTCCTCTTTAAAATGTGGCAAACGAGAAGGTCTTTTCTTTTGCCAAACATTCAACCCACACAGGAATGGCGCAGTTTCCGAACCTTGAAACCTTGATGTTCCTTTCGTGCGGTGGCTGTTTTATCTGCCGATGATATCTATTCGTTCACCGCTGGTAGGTTGGCAAAATTTCTGATCGATTTCTAATGAAAACATCAAATAGAGAAAAAGAGCAAAGCGCCCGGAAAGCAAAAGTATGGTGCAAACCAAACACACAGAAACAGCATGGCGCATGGCGTCTTTCGTGGAAAGGGAACTTTTGCTTATAATATCCAGCACCTTCATTAATAATTTGTGCCATGCGGTGGATGTGTTTTTTTTTCGCTTTCTCTCTCTCTGTAAATAACCTAAAGCTGAGCAACGCGTCAATGGGAAAAAAAGGACGCAAAGAAAATCCCCACCAGGGGGTGCATGACACATGACGAAATCATTTTCTCATTAAGTCATACTTTGTGCTTGGTGTAATGCGTAATACACGATACAAGTACGAGAAGTTGGTTTATGTAGTCTTATAATATGCTTATGAGTGTGTGATATTTAGGATCTATTGCAACTCGAAGACAATAAGATGCTTTCTTTGGACGACTAATTCAACGATGAGATCTAAGAGATCCAAAAAGTTCTCTTGACAAACAAGGTCCTTTGGACCACGAGATCCCTGACTACGGGCTACGAGGTCTTTTAGAGGACCAGTTCTCGTAGACTACGTTGTCTCATGGTACTTCCACTCTCGTTAAGATCTTGTCGATTACGATATCTATTGGTAGACGAAGAGCAGTTTAGCAAAGGTCTCTTACTAGGCTAGGTCCCTTGGACGCGTGTGAGCATTCCACCAACGCCGAGGTTTCTAGAAATACGAGGACTACGAAGACTCGTTAACTATGAAGTCTCATGGTATCTTACGCCCACTTTTATGGACATTCCAAGGATGACAAGGTTCCAGGTTCCAGATGAAAGACTAGCTGAAGAAGGTCTCTTGGTAGAAGCGGTCCTTTGGACGATGGCGAGAATCCCTCCAACGACAAGGTCTCTAGGACTACGAGGACAACCTCCGCTTCAACGACCCGTCAACTACTAGGTCTCATGGTAGACGATAACAACATGGAGCCCAAAATTTGTTGCTAGAAGAGTGTTGTGTTGCTACACGTTACAACAACGCTCCTTGGACTACTTGGCCCTTTATGCTGAAGAAGATCTCTTGGTAGAAGATTATGAGACATTTTTTCCACTTATTTTGAGAGGCTTTTAGTCTCATAGAACAAATTAGCTTATTTCAAGAGGTCCCTTCAACGGCGATAACTCTAGAAAGACGAGGACTTGTGTACTACGAGGACTATTCAACTATGAGGTTTCGTTATAAATGGCGACTACTTGTTAAGTACACGGGTGATGCAAGACACAACAAGGTTCCTTGGATACCGTAGGATTTCAGCCGAAAAAGGTCTCTTGATAGATAAAGCCTCTTTGGCATTGAACTCTTGAAGAACCCTCAACCCTCTGTAAAATGCACCTTTAGAAGCCTCGTGGGCTTACAGCTGTCAAAACCAGAAATCATTCCGTTGCTATAAATCCATTATATGAAATAGTTGTTCTATTGATGAATAATTTGAATTAACTAAACAATATCGCTTGCCATTCAATATACTCATCTTCACATCCTTGACATAACTTCCGCTAGTGTTGCTATTGAAAGGAAGCCAATTTCCAGTAACAGAGGGATGAACTACATCAAAGCAAGAAAATAATAAATATAGGAAGAGAAAAATAAAGAAACCCCAACTTTGTAATCTATTTTTGCTCCCCTGCTGAGCGATGCACATCCCGCATCCCACTTTTGCAAGTGGCAACTCATTACAAAACTTAATCTACTTCCAAGACGTATCTGTGGCTTCCGTCGAGATGCTTGCTTTTTTTATTTTTGTGTTCGCTCGTCCTTCCACAAGTGTCTTGCATGTTTGCCCGCTGGCGCTTCGGTAACATTTGATGTTGATTAGCTGTTTCTTTCTTCATACTTGCCCACATACAAGCGTGGCACCAAACAAACTGATGCTAGCGATGGCAGTGGGCGATGATGCTGCTGCAAGTCAATTTTCTTGACAGTCTTGCTGCGTTAATGACATCCATGCTTGGAGTCCTGTTGAGATGGGACGCTTCGTTTGGTATCTTAAGCTGAGCCAAAAGTCAACCACAGCCAGTGAACGATGCTGAATATGATGCAGTGAAGTGACTTGAATTTATTATTTTTATGGCAGTTCGGAGTTGGGTAGATAGTATAGTCTTAAAATAAACATAAGACGTATCATAGAGCGTGACAGGTTCTCTGATTTATAATTGAATCGTTCGTGTATAACTTTTAGCTTGTGAGATTTACTCTCTTTAAACTAAACAGAGTTTCCTGTTCCATTTGACGCTTTATAGCAAGTTCCTTAATCCTGCAAGACTTTAATGTCATGCTCCCACATTTGTATCTTCCCACAATGTTTTTGCCCACCCCTAAATGATTAGCTTAATACATTAATAAGGATCCAGCGAAGGCAAGCTAATTTTAAATTCTGTTTCTACTGTACCGCAATCCCGCAACATCAAAGGCAAACGGTAGCAAATGTGCTGTAAGTAAAGATAAACAACTTTGGACAGACATTGACGAGCTCCGCACGGATACGATGTGTTCTCACATAGGCAGAGTACACATTCACTTCCTACGGTTGAGATTAAAACCCCTCCCCAGGCACCAACATACCAACCTACCCGAAGACCTACCCCACATTAAAAAGAGCCTTGCGTCAGGAAAAACGACACACCGATAAATGTCGACTTGGAAGTTTAACGGGCAGGACCCGGCTCTCGTCGTCTAACAGAACAGGAGCAACACTTCACGGAAGCCCAACATTACACCCAAGATAACGACGATTATGACCGCCAGCCTCCCGAAACCCTGAAGCGCCCAACAAAACCATAAATCTTCCCCATAATCGATCAGATCTCACTTAATCGATGGTTGTGAGCTCGTTTCGGTGGCGTGGACACTTGGAGAGCAAGCGTTTGTTTAAGCAGCTGCACGACAAGGAAAAGGCGGCATGATTTGTGGTTAGTAGAAAGTTTCTTCTTCGATTCCGCTGGTTCGTGTTGGACGTAATCTGTCAACTTATTTCAATTTTCTCTCGGATCGATAAAGAAGGACGTGCAGGACTGCGTGCTTTTAGGTACGTTGTTGTGTGAGCTTTTTTGAAGAATTTATACCAAGTATGTCCTCACAGTTTACGGAAGCGAGGAAACTTTAAACACATCCACTCTACCCAAAGGAGAGAGCCAGAAGTTAAAAGCATCATTTTTTCGGATAAAGAAATTCCTTCATCCTTCACAAGAGCTCCATAAAAAAATGGGAGAATAACATCCAATAAAGCATTTCGCAAGCATAACTTTACAACTGACGTCGCATAAAAAGCGCCATGCAATAATCGTGAATTTGTCCTACCCAACAAGAACCCGCCCCACTAAGCACGGCCGCTCTCTGGAAACTGCCAAATTTCTCAAGAAACTGAATGGAGGAGCTTTCAAGATTCATATCAAAGTTAGCCCATTTTTTGTCCGTATAGAAAAAGGTCCTGGTTTTCTTCTTCTAGCTAGCGAAAACCTGGTGTACGGCCGTTGTCGCAGTGGCAAAGTCAAGATGCTGCTTCCGGGTTTTGCTTCATAATGGAGAGCACCTAATACTCGGAACTTTGCCGGGTCGAGTCTCCGGGACGAGTTAGTTTCTACGCCCGAAAAATGGTACGAATATTAAACCATTCCGTCCAAAAGGCAAGGAACCGAAGCTCAACACGGGTTCTGCTTTTACTCGTAAAAACACTTTTCCGGCGGTGGTCTGTTTTTCTCGCTCTTTTTCTCTTCAAATGGACGAACTTTGTGCCACCGTAGGCTTGGAAATGAACTGGATGGCATGCAAAAAGCGGGAGAGTAAAAAGATACCCGGAAAATGCATAGTTCTTGTACGACTAGAACCGAGCAGTCCTCACCACCGGAGTTTTCGGACACATCTTCCGAAAAGGAAAAGTAATAGCACGGGACGATGTTTTTTTTGGAACACACACACAAAAAGCTCGAAAGGGAAAGCAATGCAAAATGCTGTTCGATGCTTACGGACTGCCGCGCATCAAATAAGGAAACTATCCAGCAGCAACAGCAGCAGCACACTGGCACACAAAAACGGAGCGTTCAGATTATTAATGTTTCACTAGAAAATTCCTTCTCGGGGGGTTTTTCTTTTGCGCCACGGTCCATGTGCAACATTGCACACTCGAAAAAGGGCACGAAGAAACTGTTCCCTGCCGGCGGTTGGGTATGTAGTACTTCATCGTAGATCATAATATTTTTGCATTGAGTTGAACAACAGTTGCTTTTGCTGGCCTGCGCCAGTCTTACCGTCAGCAGCATCGTCCTTTGGCTGAGTGTGGCAGGAATATTAGGACCAATTTATCTTGCCTGCACTTGAAAGGATGTATTAATTTAGTCCCGGGAGTGATATTGCAACTCGAACAGCGAAAAATTGTGCTTTTGACAGTCATACTGCTCGTTGCAAAGTTGTAGCATACAATAGAGGATGGCTTTAGGAAATTAATTAAGAGAAACAAATCTTAACGCAAGTATGATTTCCGTAAACTATTAAAATTAAATCAAAGACATTTTCATTATGGTTTTAATTTAATAAAGCTTTTCGGAGAGTTAGATTTAATTGTTAAACAATCTTACCTGAAAAAGCTTTTTTCTCCTCCTACCCCGACTAGTGACGATCGATTCTGAAAGAGCGAGAATGAACATTATTAAGGATTGAGAATAATCACAAATCATATGAACGGAAAATTTATCAACCACAGAAAACGTGCTAATGTTGACTAATGAAGCGTAAAACATTATCGCGACCAATCCTAACGGAATCTTGTGCCGTTTTGAATACAGTTCCTGATCATTTCCATAACGGATATAGGATAACAAGCTTGGGCGCTCTACAGTGTGTAACATAGTTTTAGAACCATTTGTCTTTGTTAAACAAAACAAAAAGGCTAATAATTGGATAAACACAACAATGCATCAAGTTTTAACGAACAAAAAGCTTGTTTTCGAGCAATTTTTGGATATTTTTATTCTTACTTTCTTATCCATACAAATCTTACTTGTTTAGCTAGAAATTTAATCACTTCAAAAAGGATTTCAAAAATAAAAATTCATACAAAAAACCTTTGAATTTTAGATGTTAAATTGGGAATCAATTATTAAAAGATCATCGTTAAATAAAATGAGTCAGAGAATATAAAAAAATGCAATAAGTTTTACAAAGATCTTCACTTTCTACCGAAGCTTCTAGTGAGTTACAATTTCTCTTTAACTTTCAATTTATTTACTGAACAAGTGTTTTGATCCAATGCTTCAAATTTTAATTCACAAATAAAGATGGAGTTTTTGAAGGCCTAAACGAATGGACTGATAATCTGACAGTAAAATTAACCAGGTTAAATTAACCAAAAAATTAAATTTTATTCAAGCAAACATTTTACTCGAGCAGATATTGTTTTCTTTAGTTTATTTTTATCATTTCACAAGAATTTTTGGCAACGTTTGCTCAGGGTATTTCTAAAAATTGAAGTGAAAAGTTTAGATGAAATAATAATGTTTAAAACGTTTATATTGTCTTGATGTACATTTTACATTTATTCGGAGAATAAAATACACAAGTTTGTGACGCGCTTAGAAAACCAGCTGTCAAACTGATGACAGTTAACTGGCGTGATAGTTGTCAAACGCTTCGGAATAAGTCAACTTGTTTCGGTTCAACTACTGTTAATGTTTTACAGAAGGTGGCTATATAATTTCAGATTTACAAATTTGAATCATCATAGACCCAATATTTGTATAAACATTTCACACACTGTAGAACGCATACTGTACATCGTTTTAATTCATACTTTATCTTTTTTGTTTTATAATGTGTTAAATAGACTGTGTTCTTGACAAGATAAGGAGTAAAATACTATGTCACACACTATCACACGTCATGAGCAACACTGAATCTTCATCTAATTGTAAAGCATAACTGTACTAGAAGGCGATAATCTTAAATCTTTCAACCTTAAGCATCCATAAAACAACCTATATTCTTCAATTTATTCAGTCCATTCCTATCCCAAATTTAGTTAATATTTTATACTGTTTATTTGCTAAATGTTGTGTCAAGCATACTACAACTACTCACCAAAGCTTATTCTCGGCGGGGCCGTATAGTCCTCGTCGAACTCCAGCTCCGTTTTCACGAGATTTTCAATATTCAGCTGGCACTCCTGTAAATTATCAAACACAGCACAACGGTAACGTACGGTACAGCGTTAGAGCATTCGCCAGCTCAAGCATCACACCTACCTCCATGTTTTTGAAATCCCACTTGCTGATGGACTTGCTTTTGCACAGCCGTATCCGGTCCCAGCATTTGCACTTCCGATTGACAATCTCGCAGCCGGGTTCGATCAGCACAGTTTCCGGACAATCGTTCCCGCCCGGTCGGTCCCCATCGAGACTCGTCGGTGGCACGTCTGTGGTGTGCGTGAAAGAGAGAAAAAGAGCAAAACAAAAAAAAGGTGGCAAAAATTCATTAAAAAGAGAAACAAACAAACAACCGTACTGTAGAAGCTGCGAGGAAAAATTGTTGCCACTCGTGAGCGAAGTGTCGGGCATAGAAACGATATTTGAAGCAAATTTTGAATGGGGTGAAATGCACTCGCACACGGTTTGCTGTTTGCAGTGTTTTACCGAACACCAGCAGCACCAGCAGACCGGGCAACCGATTTAATTGAGGCCCCAGGGGAAGTTTTCCACCTTCGTTCTCTGTTCCGAGGGCAAGGAAAAGTGCTTGGTAGTGCTGCCTTTAAATAGAAGCTTCTATTTTTTGTTTGCTCTGTTGCATTGTTTTTTTTCTACACTCATTGTTTTATTGTCCGGCTCACCCTACGAATAGTTTCAAGCGCATCTCCCGTAACCCAAGAGGATAAGAAACGAAAAACGAAAGCCAAACGAATAAATTCCCCGTGCTGAGATAGCTATAGTGAAAGAGTGATGCGATTGCCGGAAGTTTTGCAAAGTAAGATGCTTGGAAAATGACATCCTTTTATTCGAGAGGGCGCTACCACTAGCGCTGGGCCGGGAGTCCTTTCTAATGAAAGGAAATGTCCCGGAAAGCTTGGATTTCGCCGGTAGCCAGTGCGATAGAATGCATTTTCGATTTCAGTATGCAAGAATGTGCCCAACTTTATGCAAATCAGTTTTGCGTGGCAAGTTTAGCGAGCGGTACGATGCTTTTATTCGATTTCGATGCCGGCACAAGCAAATTAGAGATGGATTGGAAAAGTTTTGTTTGCTTTTATTTGCCTAAATAACCATTTTCTTTATTTTCTTCTCTGGATAGTTCTTCCACGGTGAGGTAAATTATGTGCCCTTTAGTTTAAGGTTTCGGAATAAATCTTTCTTTATTTGGGACTGGCTTTCGGAGAACGTTGACTCTACACAATCTCTGTCGTTCGACCATTTTGAAAGATAAATTGACATTCCTCCCCCCTTCTGGTTGTTATTGATCGCTGACAATCAAAATAAATCAATTCAAATAAATCGAGCTAACCGACGGTTGTTTTTTCCGTTTGCTGCGAGTTGCCCTTGCCGTGGTTGCTAGGCTCTCTCACACAAGATACAGGTTGTGTCTGACTTCTGACGACTCTACTCATGATGTCGCTGATATGTGGCAAGCAAATATTTGCGCGGCTTTGGAGCCTTTCCCGTTTTGCAAAATAAAAAACGAAACACAACCACACAGCAGCAGCAGCAGTAGCTCATTGTGTCTTCATTTCGCGCGAGTTGAGCCATCAATTTGTCAACGTACAGCCAGGCTGGCGTACCGGGTGGGCCGATGTTTGAGAAGGATCATCGAAAAATATACCTTGGGAGCACAATCACAAATATTTTCCAGCTGGAGCGAGGGCAAATAAAATGGAAGGATCGTCGCGTTCGTAGCATGAGATAGGGAGACTCAAAAACAAAAACACCGACAATTGTCAGCAAAAACAAAAGGGCGAGCGTGTTTATCGTACACGGTGCTCACTTCCGGGCTGTGAAGGCGGGTTTGTTTGCATTTGATACGATGAAAATAAAACATTAGATCAAATACAGGATCCTTATTGATCTTTTCTTAAGAAATTTGCTTCAGCCGGTTTGATGCTGTTTGTTTTATTTATTTGTTTTAGCTTTGGTGCAGGAGGTTCATGAGGATAGACTGTTTTTCTTCGAAGCTTTTTCTAACACGCACACGCGAAACGTGCAATCAAAATCAATTTTACTTTGTACTGATCGAGGCGGAAATAAAAGACACCATCTGTGAGACACGTATCACCAATCAACAAATTTACCAGTCACGTTTTTCCCAAGGCAAAAGAAAACTACACCTTATTCTTCGCTTTTATCGAGGAAAATACACGAAAAGACACACGCATCGAGAAATGGGAACCGTTTTAGGTGCAGCTTTACTTCCCTGTTCCAGAAAAAAAGAAAGCAGGACTTTCTTCCAAACCTGTTTTCCCGAAGCCAACCTCGAAAGGAACGCAAAGGTAATCCGGTACAAATTTGGTATGCGGAAAATTGATGCTAGACACACACACAGACGAGTGCGTGTTCGAATACGGCACCCGATTATTTGGTCCTGCGTCTTCCCTTTGCCTGGCTTGAGCCGGTTTCGATCTAATGCAAATTTATAGTCCCTTTTTTACCATTTCACTGCGCACCATTCACTCGCTACACTTCCTCGCTACACTCTGTTTATTGCGATGAGCCTATTTTTGAGATTGCCTTTCATCGGTCGAGTTTTTTTTTCTTTTGCTTGGTTCAACCCGTTCGACCTCCAGTGCCAGGTTTGCTCCATTTTAAGCTGCTGAAACCATTGTACCACCTTCTTTCTTTGCCCAATTTGTGGCCAACCAAGATACACACATATACACACAAAACGGTAACGGCATTTTGGTCCGTACAAAACCGAAAGAAAATGTATGTAAACGATGATGAAAAATCACCCAATCAACGATTTCTAGGACTAGGAGAGAAAATGGATTCCCTTGGTTTGACGGGTTGTTTTGTGGGTAAGGGTTAGGACCAGTATCAAACCTATCCCCGGTGCAACGATGCGTAAGAAAAACGTTATATTTTTAGCCAATTTCGCTTGTTGCGTAGAGATACAGGGAATGCATCGCTTCAAAAGGCTTCGTGTTAGATAATGATGAAGTTAAATTGATGGAAAATTGTGCAAGCAAACGAAATAGTCTGGTGAGGGTTTTATTCCCGGAATTAGAAGCTTTCTGATAAACTATAAACGACCAGGCGTCTCCATCAGTTCAGTATCATCTATGAACGACCAGGCGTCTCCATCAGTTCTGTATTTTCTATGAAAGACCAGGCGTCTCCATTAGTAAAGAAGCTTTTTTCGGTTCTTTTGTTTTATTCACAACCAAACCAATTGTTGCGTTACTAAAACAATTGTAAGGTTATATTTTAATCCCAATTTCTTAGAAAATAAATCTAAGTAAATCAAAGAGTCTGTTACCAGGTACAAAAATAAAAAACCATACCTAACCTATTACGCTAATGTGGGTTCTTACTGTGGGTGTGTGTGTGTGTGTTTGGGGACCGGAGCGGTCACACGAGATTATCCAAAAAACCAAAACACTGGTAGTTTTGGGAGCACGGTAAAATTGAATTGGTTTTTATGTCCTCGCCACAGGCCAAACCGGTACCAGGTGGATCGTGTACTTAGCAGCATATGTACGTACGAGCTATGATACGGATCAAGCAGTGGTTTTTGTACCTTCAACCCACATCTCCACCGTATCGGCATCTCTTCGTAAAGCACAATCTGATCCAATCTTGATTACAACTTAACTCAATTTTTGGCAAAAGATTTTGATCCCATAGCCTCTCCGTTACAGTCGTATTGAAATTTTGCCTTCATTTAACCAAACCAGTTTTTAATAGTATTGTCTATCGGGGAGGTTGTTACCTACTGAATGAATCCCAAGCGAATGTACGATTATTTCGAAGCCAATTTATATCTCAAAAAGAGAGCGAGAGAAAGATAATTTTAGAAGCATCTCTTTGGAACCAATTTTCCAAGGAACATCAGAACCCTTATGATAGAAGCTACCTACCGGTGCTACATTTACATTTTACGGCAAATGCGCTTGCCAATCTAGCATGGACATGTTGGATCACATCTTTTACATATGCAGCCCTGTGATGATTACCCGTTTCATCATGCAGACCTCTCACCTGGCGTGCCCGTCGCGCTCAACGCTCAAAGTCATCCCTTTTTTGCATGCACAAGGGACAACACCCGGTTGCCGGTTGCAGAAACCAAATCAAAACCACTCGACTACGGCCCGGCACGGCCCGGCTTTGCTAGCTCCGGTCAATTCGATTCGATTGTTGAGCATGAACATTTAATAAGGTCACAGCAAAAACGGCGGCCTACAGCATCTACGAAAACCGTACAAATTGGGTTTTCATTCGGAACATACTCACTCGCACACACATATTACACAATTTGTATCATTGTGGTTTTCGGCAAATATGGCCAATCGAAATGGTGAAACCTGGGCCTTCGACAACCGGATGGGCTTGATTTCATTTTAAGGGAAATTCCATTACGGGCCGGCTTGCGAGCCACAAGGTCAAAGCCGGTAAACAATCATACTGTTTTAATATTCTTAATTGATTAGTGCAATTGGATTACGGTTGGTTATTTGGGTGGAGAATCTTTATAATTGATTATTGAAGCTTAATATTGGGATCGCTGGAAAAATGTTCTTTCAATTATTTGTTTTAATTTTGTTAATAATAAATTACATTAAATAATACTTTCAAGGATGGCTTCTCCTACGTGTCATAAAGAGCTCTAACCTGACACCGCTCACGTGCTTCTGTACGGCTTATTATTAAGCCATTCCGACAAATGTGTCACCAACTATCGATTCGACCACCGACCTACCATGGCAGCACGTGCCATGTACGCGGTCTTCTTCAGCAGCGTACCATTCTGTCGCAGGAAATCCCACAACGAAAACGGGGGGATAAAGCAAAGAACATAATCATAGGCGTAATCATAAAACATCGTAATCCACCGGCCAACATTGGCCATTGGTTTCCCGCACCGTGACCATTCTTGAACCTCGCCACCATCGTAACGAAGTCAATTTGCTCGGTGCGTTTAAGGGATCACATTCCACAATCGATCCAACACCTTCCCAAGCCGAACCGTTCGACGCCAGCGAAAGGTGAGTAAGGGAAAAAAATATTTCACCAGGAAAAAGAAAGAACAAAATTGAATGAGCAATTGTACGCGTCCGAGCCCGAATGGCCAGCAAGCCACGCTAGTACCGACTCAGCATTCGTGGCGCGAATTCGATTTCGCCGAAGAAAACAGTTTGCACGTGTGGATGGAATAAATTTATTCCGGAATCTAATAAATGCCTCCGCTTCCGAGAAAAATTCCTTTCGAGCAGAACGGGGTGGCTGTGGTGTGGTTTTTTTTGAAGCGAAGATTACAATCGTGTTCTGGGCTCGTGTCATCGGTCTTAGCTACCGACCATGCTATGAATTGTGCACAAAAGCAGTAAGCAGTTTGCCAAAACGCCAAATAGAAGAAGCCTGCAGAGTAAATACAGTGAGTACAGAGCAACGTTGCGTTTCTTTACTGGGGGATGGGTTTCTCTTTTTTGTCTAACAGCTTTCTTCATCTTCAACTTCTAGCTCTCGATCAACTTTGAATGACGCTTCGTGCGTCAGAGTTCTGTGGAATCGAATTTTCCAGCAGCTCTGTTGCGTTCGGATGGATTAGAATGATTTCGGTGTCTTGCTCTCTTTCTCTCGCCGTCGCAAAATGCAAGCTTGTGCGTAGAATGTTAATGAAAAGCTTGCTGATATCACTGGCAAGGTGTGATATTTTGAGCCGCTTACTTTTCCAACCGCTAACAGGCACGTCTTGGGTACAAAAATTGAATGTTAGAACGATTCGGAGTATTTTAAGTGTTCTTTTTCATAGGAAACATTTACTAACGGCGAGGGAGATTTTTAAGATCTGCTTAAATCATACATTGCTATAATTTATTTGCTATAAAGTTGTGTTTATACTGTTTGCTTTGCGTGTGAGCAGCTAAACCAAAATCAGAATAGTAGAAAGTCAGATTTAAGTATTGTAAAACAAAATGGGTTTTGATGCTTCCCTCTGATTTTTAAACGCTTTTCCAGATATTTAAGTTTTTGTACTGAGGTTTTCTCTTTTTTTCTACACCTGCTAAACTTCACCTCTCTGGTGTCAAATGTCGTTGCACCAACAACAACATAGACGTCATACTACAGCCTGAGGAAACTTCTCCACTCAAAATACCTGTCGCGACAGAAGAAGCTGGGACTGTATAGAACCTTTTGTAGTCCCAGTACTCACATACGCCTCTGAGACATGGACTTTGTTAAGAGGAAGATGCTCAGAAGGATTGTTGGCCCCGTATGTGTGGAAGGGCAATGGGGGAGCCGCTACAGTGCAGCGAATTAGGCACGCCAGGCTCTGGTGGGCTGGTCATGTCATGAGAATGGCACTGGACGACCGAGCCCGTAAAGTCCGGGGAGGCGTTGTAGGCTCAAACTGAGATAGAGTGATGGCGTTGATTCGTCCGCTAGAACGGCCAGGATAATGGTTGCAGCATGCCAAGACCGCAAAGCAGTTGTAGCACCTGACAGCCAAAGTACATGTATCGGACGGCAGCGGGCGATGCTATAAAATGCGTCCGGTACGCTGTCAAAACCCCGACAAAAGTCGGGACTGAATCCCATACTAGTCGAACGGCGTCGTATCTCAGTAGGCCGATTTTTATAGCAGATTTGACAGTGGACCGGACGAATTTTATAGCATCGCTCGCTATCGTTAACAACTGATTACTGATACTAGCAAAAAAAATCTTAATATGTATCCTTTTATGCTAAATAAATAAATAATAACACATTAGCTAGCTTTACCCATATTTCGCAATAGATTATTTATATCAAATCTAATGACAGCACTAAGCTTCCTTCAGCTAATTATCTTACTGATTCCTTGTGCCTCTAAATCTCTTACTTGCAGCAAATGTTTATGTCATGAACGTTTTCCTCTTTGGAAGTTTCGTTGGGGGGGGGGGGGGACCCATAAAGAGCACTCTTTTTTCTGGGTTTGAAAGGTAATCTTCTGCACTACCGTCAGAAGCACCCGAATGTACGTACCGGCAACCACACACACACACACACAAGTCAGTGCAGACTCTGGTCCAAAAGCCTCAGAGCTCAGTATTTTTATGTTGTTCTCTATTTATTCTACCGACATAAAAAAAACTGTATCCTGTGTGGGAACAGATGCTTGTGCTCGTGCCAGAACCCTTTTGCTAACTTTTTGAACCGTATGTCGGTAAAGCATTTCTGATTTTGCATGTGCTCTGTATCTTTTTTTGCAGCAAACGTTTTCGAGCCGTTTTTGCCTGTTTTAATACAAACAAAAGTCTAGTTTTTTTGTTACCATTTCATCACTCACCGAGCTTACTTCATATTTTTGTTAAGTAAGCTGATTAAGGGGGGAAAATTGAAAATGTATTCCATTTTTTTTGGGGAGGGTTTGAAACCCAGCTGTACAGTCTCGTTAGAATGGAGAGTGTGAGTCTCGTTATATTTCTTTTTGTCTTCGAGAAAATCCGATTTTAAAAGCTTATTTTTGGCACCGTATTGTTCACAAGTTGATGTATTCATTGAAATTGTTTCATAACAACAACAGCAAAAAGCTCGGTTTTTCCTTCAATGTTTCAGCTGTTTAAAAATACAAAACCACTTTCGCAAAATATTGGCCCCGGCTCGGAACTATCCCTAGTGGGCATAACGTCGGCGTAACAATTTGCAGCAAATCTTCTCTCTTCAAACTACGCTTGTCTTCTTCCACATCCAAACACAACCATCGTCTCAAACTGTGAGAACAAATTTTCTCACTGCAGATCCGGTTTTCCTCTCCAGCGAACCGTGGCACCCCGAAAGGTGTTTCATCAGTGCCTGGTGCAAGACCACAGAAATCCAATTTCCCAAAGCCCCCAAATACAGTTCTCACCCCCAGCCGTAACCGTACCTGTCCACTTTGCATTCAGTTTGAAAAGTGGCTGAATTTTCTCACACAATTTACCCACTGGAAAAGAGAAAAACGCATCGAAAGCGTGCGTGTTTCTTCTGTGTGCTGTCCATAAAGATTTTCATTTCCTTCCTGTTTTATTTTGCTAGCTCGCTCTGCTCATTCCTTAGAGAATGAAAACGAAACTGATAGCCAGTTTGCTGTGAATGTGTGGCGGACGGAACGAAACTTCCGAACATATTCTCGGCAAACCGGCAGATAGATTGAGTGGAACAAATTCTGTTTGGTCCGTTCGTTTTTTTCACCGGCACTCAGATCGATTTTCTTTCCTTATCGTTCTCTCTCTCTCTCTCTCGTAAAGGTAGTGTTCCGTTCCGATACAAATCTTCTGTACCTTGTACCCTTCAATTTCAGGTAGAGTACAGTCAGATACATCCAATTTTATATTAGCAGCCAGTGTCAGACGATGGCCCTGCAACGGAATCGTTTTCCGACCAAAATATTGTTGAGCGATATTCTTTGCACAATTCACCGGAAAAGTTCGAGAGGCGATTCGAAGCTGGGAGGATGAGAAATTGTCTGCAAACGCCCACCCCAGGTACGGTGGTTGAGTGGCCTTTTTTTTGTCCTGCTGTCACTAGTGGCTAACAGTATAAAACAACAGGATGCTACTGTCCTTTCCGTTGGCCGGCCACAATGAACATTGCTCGTGAAGGCTGTGGGAAACCGCAGGAAACAGATAAAATGGGTTAATCTATCCTGAAAGACAGTGCTGGGCGTTACCTCACCGAGCCCTTTCGCTTAAGTTACAATCCAATTTCTCACCGGCCACACCGCTGGACATCGTAGTTGTCGTCCGGGTTCGTGCTTGCTGCCTGCCATTGGTCCAGAACGGTGGTTTGTGATAAATAAAAGCTTTTACACCCGGAAGCGAACAAGCTGGACCTGGACGGTAGTAACTGGTGCACCGAAAAAAAACGAAGGACAAAAAACTCATTTAAAAAAACCCACACACCCGATGTGCAGCAGTGTTCGGTTTGCAACCTTATGGCGCATTGAAAACGGAGAACGAAACTATGGAGTGTAAACGGTGCGGATAATTTGCAACAGACACTGGTATACCTTCTGGAGCGATTCTCCTGTGCGTCTAAAATTTATGTGCACTTTTTGTTTTTAGGTAACCCATCTATTTTTTTTGCATTTACGAACTGTTTTCCCTTTTGGCCACAGAGAGAGTTTTCCACCGCCCGAAGCAGCAAGTGTGTGCTTGTGATTTGCTTACATTCCATTAGTTCAGTGTTCCTCGGGCAGTGAAACGACATGAAGGACGGTGGTGTTAATGACCGTCGACGGGAAGCACCAGTGCTCTGATGCTACACGTGCCGCAAGGTGTCTTTCAAACTCTTCTTCCACTGCTAACACACACACACTCACCACACTCAAAGGTGTATTCACCGAGGATAATTTGTAACGTGATCTTAATGTGTCGTGTAATGCATGTGTTGAGTAATGGCAAGACAGTTGAGGTCATAAGCACCGGGAGCAATGTCTTGCATGTCATCCATCCTCGCATTCATTTGATGCGTTTTGAAGCGTGAACAGTGACGCGAATCCGGTTTAAACGGATTCAGATTTAAGGATCCGCCCCTTAAGGATGACAATCAGCAAATCCATCCTCAACCGCCACAGGAAGATTACGATCAAATTATTCACCGCTCGACTGGCTTCCTAAATAACTGATGATTAATAAACTTCTTTTCCGTGTGACGTTGCTCAAATGTCGCCGCGTTCCAGGCGATGACTGGCGCCTGTCAATGCTGTCGTCCTCCGGCATTCCCGCGCAGCTTGTCCTGCGAGACAAGAAGCGTTACTGCACACCCATCGTCAACCGTTCGACCGGACGGGGAATTACTTTGGAACAGATTTAATTTCATTTTAATTAAATCTCCTCCAACAGCGAACGGACGACCGTTCCCACCGAAAGAGAGAGGCAGACAAGCGCGTGTAAGAGAACGAGTCTCGCCTCTGTCGCCCACGTTGTCTATTGATGGTTCGCCCGGTTTTCTAGCACTGCAGACCATCCCTGTCCTAGAATCTGGCATGGGTTTCAGAATCGCCATCGTAACGATAAACTTCCCCGTAGCCATGTGCACCGGAAGCTTCCCGCCGGCAAGAGCTAATATTTACTCGCCTATGTTTGTGCTTGTCTGTTTTGCGTTTCGTTTTTTGTTTTGTGTTTTTTTTTTATTTGCTTCATCTCATTCAATCTTTTCCATCAACACACAGTTATGGTGTTGTTTTTTGTTTTCGTTTGCTTTTTTTGTGTTTTTGTTGGCAAATTTTCTAGCCGGTGAAAAGCTTAGTTTGTAAAATGTGTCCACATGAGGGAGTGTTTTTTCATTAGAATGAGTTTTCATGCTTAGAAAATGGGGAGTTCGTTGGCTTAGTTTTGTTGGGTTCATGCATAGAGGATATTTAAAATTAATGTAATAAACTCAGTGCTGGGTAATTTATAGCACAATTTCAATTATTTATAGCATTAAAAATTTATCGCTCATTTTGGCCACATTAAGCTGAGAATATAATTATAAAGGTTAGTATTTTTGGACTATTTATTCACATTAGTCTCCAAACTAAATACTCGATTGTTTTATAATAAAAATTTAAAAAATAAAGTCGTATAACAAGCCAGCTATACGTGAAAATAATACATTGTTTATAAGTTATTTGGCTAGTTAAGTTCATGTTTTTCGTACAGAAGAAATGAAAACAAATGAAAAAGTTCAACGGAAACATAAAGTTTAATACAGCCTTTTGGGAATTCTTCTAAGTAAATTTAACAAAGTCATTAACTCTATTCCAGACAACTGGCTACGGGAGAAGTTAAACCGATTATGGTTGCTTTTTTATTCAATTCAACAAATCTGATTAAGTTTTAAATTGTTTTTTAGTGCGAAAAAAAGAATTTGTTTTTCAAAATTATTTGTTTTTCCTAAACCCTTATTCCAAGTAGCTGGGCTATTGCAATATTGTTGTTGAAAAATGAATCTTTTCCCTTCCATTGAAGGCAATATGCCACTTCGGTTCTCAGTAGTTTTCAAGCCATGATGTTTCGAAGGTTTTCATTCTAACTAAACCATATTTATCTTTTTCCTACTAACAGAAAAGTTCTACAAAAATCACGTTAGACTCGTTCTTTCTACAGTTCTGAAAATTGTTTGAAGTGTTTTGTTATGACAGTTTTCTAAAGCACTTAAATAATTAGTTTTGTATGCTTTTCTATTTAAATGCAAACAATCCCGTTGACCTAAAAGGGCAGTAACTTAAAAAACTGTTTGCGACTGAAGTAACACATTTACATCAATGAAAATACAAAAAATTAACCTTACTTTCATCAAAATATTTCATCCAGATTGGGTTGCGTATCTAAAGGCTATAAACCATCAGAGATGCAGGCCATTCAAGTAGCCTAGAGGCCTAGAAAGTGAAATTTTTCTAATTGCTGTTGAGAGACAAAAAATGCATCTAGTTAAAGATGCTTTTAATAGCATTATTAACTACCTTAAGCTATAAATGCTATCAAATTTAAATACCTGCCTCCAGTTGTTTGATCTGAATATAGTTTAAACTTCATTTTTTCCTTGCACTGCTGCAGAACTGCCTGTAAACTCGATCATAATAATTACAGCAAAAAGTTGTGAACACAATTAATTACCATACCATCATTTAATTGCACTAATTGACAAACGACACACAACCCGAATCGTTTGCTATTGATTCGCATAAAATATAATTATGAAATCATTCACCCACCAACGCGGGGATGGAAAAGTAAAAGGCATTACAGTTATTACACTAAGCCACAAAATCCATTAATTATGCATTTTTATCACCCATTGTAACGATTCAATTTAAATTGCAACATGTAGCGCACACACATGCACAGTTTAACCACATAGTTAATCGATAATTTATGAAGTGTAAATTGGGAATCAAACCCACTTTGCAGCGATGTAATCACTAATCGTTATCCAGCAAACATCCATTTTTTTCTCCCCATCTCTTGCATTTAATCGCGGCCAAAGGAGGATCAATTTATGAAGTCAACCCTCCCCCCGACCGGTTGACAAATTGATTCCCAACCTTTGCAACCTAACCGGGAAAACCCAGATTTTACGACCCTCCCCCCGACGGCCTCGATAATGGCCATTTCGAAAGCTGGGTGCGTAGTTGATGTGACGACCACACAACCGCGCGCGCGCTCTACTTACCTATACACACGCCGGAACCACCGACCGGTGGCTTGGAAACGCAGCTAAGTGGTGGTTCACACGTCCCGGAAAATCCGCCCGGTCCACCGCAAGCTTCGCCGAGCGTACGGGCACACACCTTGCAGCACCTGTGTAATGGGAAATAAGTTAAAAAAAACACGGTAGAGTAAGTTCAAATGGGAATGTTTTCATTGAAAAAAAAAACAGAAAACAAGGAAAGGCACAAAAGCAAGCAGAGTTATAATTCACCAAAACCAAAAACGACCGTTCCGATGGGAAAGTTGTCGAGTGCTCGTAGCGTTATACAATTTAACAATTTCCATCACTCCAAATACAAGCATGTGTTGTGCCATTTGATTTTCCCCATTATTTTTCACAACAAAATAGGGAATGAAAAGTTCCAGGTCACACATCCACACGCACACAAAAACAAGAAATAACTATAGCAATCATTTTCCACCCTGCCCTCGGGAGGAGAATCACAGAGGTTCGTGACTTTTTACCATTTAAGGGACGAGGTTTTTACGAGCATCGATTTTGGGTTTTGACAGAAAAGTGCTTTCCCAAACCACATGTGAGTGTGGGCCACACCGATCACAGCTCGAATGAAAATGAGTGGAAAACTATTAACTGCACAAACCATAATCACCAGGCGTCTCCATCGATACGATTGGCTATCAGGCGGAAGTCAGAACCCCATAATGACCCGGTGAAGCAGGTGTGTTTAAGGCTTTTTATGTCGTTCTGATTTTGAGATTCCTTAGCTAGCTGTTTGTGTACTATAATCAACGCACACACACACACACACACACTCAAAAACCTGGGGGACAAGTATTTTAAAAGCTTCAAATAAGCACCCGTTTGCAAAGGTCTCGTTAGTATAATTGAAAGAAGGTTATTATTTAAAGCAGTCAACTATGTTTCACACTTTTTCTCGCACTATGTATGCTAGTTGCTAGACAAATGGCTAACAATTACCAGCTGTAGATGTGATTCGTCCTATCTCAATTCCACCGGTACAAGTACGAACTCTGAACTTTTTGAACCTTCCCATGTCCATTAAGGCCCCGACGAATCCCTCCGACCTAGGTTTTTTGTCGTTTTCCTCGTCTTCATTGGAGTGTATTATGAATACTGGGAATAACAACTACCCCTTACAAACACACACAGAGGAAGGGAGAAAAAAGAGAGCTTACACCCAAAAGTTCTTTGGACGATAATCTGAATCGGAGTCACACAGTGCCGTCCCCTGGTCAAGTCAGCCAAGTTCGGTAGCAGTAGTAAAGAGCAAAGTTCTTGCCGACACGCTGCTTCAACTTCAACCGACCGACCGAGCTTTTGCAAAACCTTTTTCCCTCTCCCTTTTCGCTCGCTTCTTTTCACACACCAGCACCTAAAGCGAGCGAGTGGTTTATCAGCAAATAATCAGCACCTCCTTTTGCTTGTACCTTGCCCTGGTAGCTCTGGTACCGTTTCCTGCACCACCCACATGGAAAGCCCCTCCTTGTCGGCTGCTTCCACCACACACAGAAACTAAGAATTCATAGTTTACCCAGGGATTGCTCTAGGGTACCGCCGTAGCAGAACTTCGAACCGGGGAGTTACCGTTCGTACCGAATGAATATTCATCGTTTGTCGTGATTTTTTGTCCTTCCCCGGTGTTGCCTTTTTCGTTGCGCCTTACCCTTCCCGCAGACCCAAAACATTATTGACACCCACTGAGTGTAATCGGGGTAAAGGTGGAATTTGGGTAGAAAATAGTACCATCAACAAAGGTGAAAGAAAAGAGAGCAATATCCTTTTCCCGCCGTATATCGCACGGCGTGTGTGTGGTGAAAAATGAACAACCATAACGAACACCCCCAAAAGCACACACTGTACAATGTGTGTGAAAAAGGGTGCTTGAGGGGTAGAAGCGAAGTACAATCAACCCTAGGAAAGCGAAAAACTTTCCATACCATGAAACGCCCGCACACACTGTCCGGCTGCCATGTGGAACGATCGTAAAAAAGGCGTCTCGATCAAGGTGTCAAAAGGAGCAAGGATTTCGCTAGCACACCGGCAAAAGAACACAGACAAAACGTGAAGCGTACCGAAACCGAAAGCTTCGGACACAGTTTTGTCCTGGCTCAGGAACGAAACTACTTTTCTTACGTAGGTGAGAACCAACAAGGGATGCTCGACTGATCCCCGGACATACACAGCGCGTTGTTCAGATTGTAGCATGCAAATACGAGCACGGATCACGGGAATTTGCTGTCAAGAGAGTACAAAAGGAAAAACGAACGGCGTGAAAAGACTCCTGTTTTTTTTTTGGTTCCATTTTTGCTCTAGCAGACAAAACATTAACCCGGTCCTTTGGTGGGATTTTGGTTAGGCAGTGGATTTAACACAGGTGAAAAAGTTTTTACAATACCATTTTTTGCTTGGCAAAATAGAGAAAAATTCTTTACTTCAAACTCTAATGACTGAAAAGCTCGTTGAGCTTTCGTCACGAATTTTCTTTAAAATTATTTCTCACTTCCAACCGGGTATAATTAGCGTACGACGGTACTCGAGCAAGCTACAGCTACCAATTGATCGAGAGTCAATTTTAGGGAGCACCGTGTACGCTCCCGTAAAGCACAATGGATCGCGTGATCCAACGCCGCTCAGGTCCGGTCGCGCCCAGGATACGAATTGTGCCGATTTCCGAAATGAGCGCTTCGCACGAAGCGACCATAAATTAGCGTTCAAGGTAAGGCCGTTTACCGTCGTTCACTGTTCCACGCCAGGGAAAATCTGCGCCCGGACGAGCATGGGAAATCCAACATTTCCACCTGCGGATTGAAATTCTTCGCGTTACACCATGGAAAACGCTGGCACCAAACGGGCGCACGGTGTGACGGGTGTTAATTGCACTATTTGGAATGATATAAATTTGAAGCTAAAGCATGGTTTTACGATTCGGGATTGTGTTTTTCCATGCATGGTGTGTGGTGTGTGTGTGTGTGCGCGCAAAGGCAGAGCGATAAAGCAGCTAATTTATGGCGTGTAGTTCACGTCAATATACATACGGCTAGCACAACCATTGCAAACGACATTTATGAGAGCTTGCGGGTGGTTACGATTGTGACCTTTCCCGCTTTCCGATGCGCATCTGCGTGTGTTTGCGTGGGTGTGCGTGTGAGGTATTTTTGGACTGGTTTCACAAGAAAACGTAATTACAGGCAACATTCGTGATGATGTGACGTAGTGTGTAGTAAAAAGTGGGTTTAGCTCAGAATAATCATTAAATACTTTTTAAACTCATAGGCAAGAGTAGAAAATAATATTTTCTAATATTTTCGGTATAAGATAAAATTGTTAAACTTTGAAAAACTGCTTCTAGTGAAGGAATATTTGAAAGGTAAACAAAGTTTTGTAGTCAAAACGTGTATTAAATGAGAAAACAATATAAAGTTTTCTTGGCTGAATTTTTTGTACCACCATCTAGCTTTATTTTAATATTGCTAAGAAAATGCTCAAATTCATTTTCTGTAATTATATATTTTGCTAAGAACTAAAAAAGTGTTTAAAAAGCTATTTTACGATGGAGACGCCTGGTGGTTCTTGTGGTTGTATTAATTTTCCTTTAATTTTTATCAGTTGATCGCATTGTTTCATTTAAATTACCATTCCTTAAGATCAAGAATTTTTTAACATACATATTGCTCATTTATGTAAAGCATTAAATTCATTAAAAATAACTAAATTAATTTCTAATTAAACATATGTAAGACAAACGATCTCTGACTGATGCTTGCTATTCGCCTGTCAATGAAACAACCCAAACTGTCAACCTGACAGCTGTCAAACTGATTTTTTTTTACTCTCTCATTTCACTATCTTTTTAAAAGTGAAAATCATTCACTGAATTCTAAACATAAAACTTGTTTTCTTTATTTTCTAACACATAATTTTATTAAAGTAACTTCATCAAATTTCAACATGCAGCTCCTATCACAAAATTTTCAACTGGACACCTTCGTTACATGATGAGTTTGTGGTTTCTCAGAAATGGTCAACTTTCTAACGTGTGCGTGTTACCTTTGCACAAAAATCTACCGCAGCGATAAATAAATGTTTTGCAACATGTCATCTCCACAATCTCCGGTTCACAGGATCGTGACCACAAACCTAGCTCATGTCCAGGTAGTTCATGTTGAGAGCATCCATCCCGTAAGCAACAAGAACTGTGTAACAAGAAGAGGTGTAAATTTCTCGTATGTAAATTCGCCAGCTTCTGCAAAGGCTAACTTCTTCAAGGACTTTTTGGGATCAAGAAAGTAGACATTTTCCTTGCTGATAGCTATCTGAAGCAGAAAAGAAATTGGCAACAATTTTGTGGAAAAAAAAACTTTGCTGCTAGTATACTGGCTGCATTGCTATGTGGTTGTTGATGACATTAGCTTCACCCACATCATTTGCCTCACGGGCGTGTTCGGCAGTTTAACTTTGGTGGGGTAAAAGTTTTTCCGATCTGTTCGATTCCGGTATCGTAGCTTGTCCCGATGATCGACATTAAAAGGTTGTCGTCTGAGGAGGTACGAGGCACGGAACTCTAGGAAAATGAAGTTTAAAAGGTCAACAGCTAAAATCATAAATAATGCAGCAATAGCCAACATAATTTAAGCTCAACTTAAACTATTCACTACCGAGATAACCTTTCGACACATGTAGCTAAAAGACTGCTCAACAAACATATCGTATCTGTCTCCTCAAAATCCTTTCGCGCTGTACGTGCTGAGAATAATTTTATGCACAACCATTTTGTGCCATCAACCCGTTCGCCTAAAAAAAGCTAGGCCAAAAAACCCAAACTTGTTGCACCATTCATTTTGAAAGGCAGCAGCTGTACCATCACCATCATAAATTGATGCTTTAAAGCTCCCATTTAACGACCGGATGTGGTCCCTACTTAGAGCGATCGGACGAAAAATGCCGCATCCCCGTAGAAACTTGCCGGTCAGTGGCCACCCGGAAGCTTGCCTGTTGAAGTTGAGCAGCCAGTTCCGGGGCCAGACCCCGTGCGAAGCACCCCCCCCTTTGACAGTTTCCTGTTTCAAGGGTGAAAAACTTACTTAACTAAAACCCACAGACACACACGCGCGTTCGTAAGAAAGAAAAATGAATGTCCAAATTTCACACTTCCGAAGCAATTGGCTGACAAAAGCTACGCCCAGGACACTGTTATCACGCGTTCGGGGCGCAAAAAAAGGGATCGATTTTACCCGTGGCGGCCTTACCCATTACCCGAACCTCGTCTCATCCCTGATTATCCAATGATGAACCTATCAAACCGACCCGTTTGGGGGGGGCGTGGGGGCGCACGACACTTCCGCAGCGAGCGTTTGGGGGGGGGTGGGGGGGGGGGGTCGCACGACACTTCCGCAGCGAAAAATCGAGAGGGCGTTGTGCAAATGTGCGAAGCGTACGAAATAAAAGGCAAGGACCTTCCGGTCCTTCAAATGAAACGGTCCAGCAAAAAAGAGGAAAGAAAATAGCTCTATACTCACTTGCACGGATCCCACACGATGTAGCCCTTGCCCGGGCAGTCCTCCGGCCGTATGACGTCGCACTCGTCCGGATTGCAGACGCACTTCAGGCCGAAAGTTTTCACATTCAGCACCATCAGACAGTAGATGAGCAGCTTAATGCTGAAATTTATCGTCGATATGCTGCCGTTGAGCGCCGGGATGGCCGCTAGAACTTTTCCCATTTTCTCGCCCATCGATTCATGGCATCCCGGAACGGCACGGAAACGGGGATGTGATTTTGGAGGTTACGGGAAGCGGTCCAGTAGCGTGTGTAAACCGAGCTAAGGGTCTACCCTGACTTTTTGTTGGGAAATTTCCGGGGTTTTTTTTCTTTCACTCCGAAACACTCTCTTCGTTTGGAACTGAGACCCTTCGATACATAGTCGCAACACTCTCACACACACACACACACGCACTTCCAACCACTTCAAAACCGGGGAACTAGTGAAACACGATGAAAATCATTAACTTTTTTTCCCTTCTGCACAGTAGAAAACAAAAACCCTCCGAGCTGGCTTCAAAGCGCTTTGCGTTCGATTTATTCCCGTAAGCTTTCCCGGAAACTTCACGAAATCCTGCTTTAATCTGACGGAATAAGTGGAAAATTCGTTACACGCTTTTCACTGCTTTTCTCTCACTATCGAGCCACTGCTAGAAATGGAATAGAAATTCTGATACAAATAAGGAAAAGGAACTCCAACACACACAGCGATGACGACTTAAACGAGCCGTTGAAAGAGTCGAGCATTACGCGTAAATTACGATTCTGTCCAACCGAGTCGTGCGATGGAAAATCGGGAATTTGCCACTGTGACACACAAAACAACAACGAAGAGAAGGCTTGCGGGAAAAAAGGCTCCTTTTTTTTGGCTACCATAAAACATTAGGGAAATAAAATAAAATCACCACTGACAGCTTCGCAGACACAGTGTGAGCGCTGGGAGGATTTTCGCCCCGCTAGGTTACCGGTTTGACAGTAACACGCGACAAGGGCGCTGGCAGCCACCGATGATTGTTCCGTATGGTGCATAAAATTTAATTTACGACAGTGCCGGCGACAATTTTCTGCTCAATTTTTTGTTTCTCGTTTTCTTGTGCATTTTCCCTTGGTCGGGCCCTGGTCCTGGTTGACTGGAAAAGATGTATGTTGCTGGTGTAAATGTTACTGTCCTGTGCTCCTTTTTTTTTTGTCTCTCACAAAGTCTTCTAGAGCATTACTTTTGCTCTGTTTTGTTTATTTTGCATTCGATTCTTTCCACCGTACGGTTGGCCACAGAAATAATCGTTTTGCACGTTAAGCTTTATTATCTTTTAAATGGTCAACGGTTGTCATCGGTTGCGTTGCAGGGCGGCGTTACTTTGTATTGCCCGCTGCTCGTTTTGCCTTATACCATGGTCGCTTTTGTGGTGACGGTCGTGATGGTGGTGGTGCTGATCAAATTAATCGTTACATTCGTGCGTACAATCGGCAGTGAAGGATTTTAATCTGTGGAAAGACATTTTAAAAAAACACAGAGATAGAGATCCGTTAGCATTGATGCGATGATGCATTTTGTTAAAGCATTAAGAGAGAGAGCGAAAGAGAAAACGAAACCAAGGCGAACAATGAACGCAATACAATTCGAGGAATTTTTCATTACCGGATGACATTCAGTTTTCATAACCGAAAACGCACCCTCCCGTCTGTGCTGCAAACGTCATGCTAGTAACTACGGTGATGCTTCATTAAATGCGAGCCGTTTTGTGCTTTTTTTGTCTTTGCTGGGAGGATGGTTGGTAAGCGATATGACAGGAATGATGATGATATTACATTTGGTCGGGTGAAACACACATTGGTCTGGGACGTCCAGTCAGCATACGTGTTCGTATATCACAAGGTGGAGTGCTAAAAACTGAGCTTTTAATTAAAGGCACTGTACCTTAAATTCTTAGGATGTTATAGTGACTATTAAAAGGTATTACACATTTACACAGAATACCCAGGCGTACAATTTGTTGGATTGTTTATTTGTTTTAAATGTATTTTTATGCTTTAAGTGACGTATTGATCTACAAAAAATTACACGAAAATAAATTTCTCACTACATAAAGTTAAGATATTAAGACTTAATCACAGCGATTTATTTTTAAAACTAACTGATTTCGTTAATTAACTAACTACTAAATCACTACAATTGCTTCAAGGCTTTCGTGACCTCGCACCGTCATATGACAATCGAATTTCCCTTGGAGAATCTGTTCACCATACTGAGCTCATTGTAAAAATCTAAGGCCTCGTAAGTGTATCCAAAAATTCTTCTGAGTTGATTCTTCTCAAACGCGACTTAGAGGGTTTCGTCAGTTTTGATATGGACTCTGTCTCCAATAGAGGCCACCAATAGATCCTGGATGGTCCTCTCTACCGCCAGATTGAAGAAGACACAGTCAAGCCCATCTCCTTGCCACACATCAATGGTTTTTATTTTAAAACTTGCATAAATGTAACATGAATGAAACTTAGCAGACAATGTCCTTTTTGATTTTCATAGACAATTAGGGACAATTTTTAAGCAAACCTCTATTTTTTTCCCTATACGCAGTACTTATTATTGAGGTAAAATTGAATCAAAGAAGCCAGAAATGTCAGACCAAGTCCAAGCGAAGTTTTAAAGCCAATGAAGTAGAATTCTAATCGGGATAGTTTAACGACATAGATATCTTATAATTTGTTTTGGTCTGCAGCTCTCGAACATGTTTAACAACAACAGCTTAAAACTGGAACAAAAAACGTCCAGTTTTCGTTACAGATATAAAGATCATTGAAGAATTTCTCAACAAAAAAAAATGATTCTGAAATTGCTATAGAATTTGCTATAAAAATCATAGTACTTATTCATAGCAAAAGTCTGCTACAGAAACCTTTCGAATGGAAACCCAACTCATACGTTTTGATCCCCATTGAGCCGTGTATACTTTTTTCCTTTCAGAACATGCCCAAACCACTCGGGGTAAGTGTAGCTCTAGGCTAAAGCTCATCAACAGTATGACGTCCATCGCTAAAAACAAAAACCCCTTTTTCGCTTCAATCGACTTAAATCCCCATAACTACCCACACGTATTCACTGTACAACGAAAACTGTTAACGAACGGTTTTTCACTACTTCATCCACTTTGCTTGTGCAAAGTCGATAGTCTTTTCCGGCCCTTTCCAAACATGACAACATTCACCGGGAAACACAAAACCAGGACGCCACGCTTAAATCACGCTTCTGGGAATGACGCGATGTAATGCCGAAGCAGAGAAAGCCTTCCTCTCGGGGCATTCTTATCGGATAGGCCGCCAGGATAGGCCGTAGGACACGGCGGGCAAGAAAGTTTTCACGAGCCACGTAAAGCTGCGTAAATAGACGATTATAAATTATGCTTAATGTGGCCAATTTTTTGGGCCAACCAACGGCGCGGGAGCAGCAACTACGCCAGAGCGGAAGTAAAGATCTGTCGTTCCTTTAATGTCGTGGCCTGTACTTTTATGTCTCTCAGTCTCGCCCTTTAGGTATTAAAGAATGGAATTTCGTTCCAAAATCTCGCCTTTTTGTCCCTTCTTTAGTTCCTAATTTTCGTCTCCATTTTGTTTCCACACCTCCAAACAATAGAATCGGAAATTGGAACCGATCTGCCTGCAAGATCTTGGGACGCTGCTGGGTGGAATAATCGGTCCTATAGGTTGTGCGTTCCGGTGATGATTTATCACCCAAGCTTTGTGAAGAAGTGGGAGAAAGTTCTACCTCCCCAATCCCCTCTCCGGGTAGACACAACACAAAAGCGACCAACGATAATTACCCGTGCCGGGTACGAGAATGGCCCAGTACGATGGGAAGAAAGAGGACCGACACAATCAACGCATCCCATCCCTGCTAAGGATAAGTGGCAGAGTAATTAAAGCAGAGATTAAGTCACACGATTTTTTTTTGTGTTTGCTTTTCATTGCCCTCATGCTCCTACATCAAGGCGCAATTTGCTGCAATCATGTCCCAGCAAACAGCTGATTTATTCATGATCCGATGGAGGCGCCTGGTGGCTGTCACCGGTTAAAGCTCAACTCAAGTCAATGGTAAGCTTTCATGATGGGGCAATCAAATGCAATAACTGCTGTAAATTTGCAGTAATTTTCTTCATAAAAAACTGGATAAGAACTAAGAACTAAGAAAACTTATGATATCCATACGAGAGCTTTTATTATGTTAAATAGTTCTTTTTGTGATTAAAAAATTACTAGTTTTCTTTAAGTTTATTTTCATCAAATAAGCAAAGGTTTGGTGTCTTTCCTTCTTAGCCCTCTTAGGCAACTATTAAACTATCCAAACAAAATCTACAAATGCGAAACAAATTGAACGCTTTCGTAGATAAACCCATTTGCCAAACACCGGACTACTTTTCGCATCGATTTTCCGGTCCAACGCCACGTGTTCCGTCGAGCAGAAAGCTACAGCAGCCGCTGACGGACGTGCCGTAGACAAACAATCGAAAAGAAATACTACAGGCACCAAAACAGATAACGAACCGGTTGCAGGATACAGCTTTTCCCTCATACTTACAACACCCCTTAATGGTGGAAAAATCTGTTCCATGATGATATCAATGAAAACGTTTTCTGCCGACTCGTTTCAGAATCGATGTTCCCGCTCTCTCGCTTCCCAATCAGCTGGAAATGGAGCGTGGAAAACTGAAAGGCTCTGGACAACAATGGACAGCGAGAACCGTTCTATCCTCATCATTTGTCATCCATTGTCTATTTGAGGCGTCCGCAAGGGTTAGGGTGAAAAAACCCGCCCCGATATTCCGGCATCACAATCGATTTGTCCCTCGGATTGTGTATTCTTGATTGAGATCGAGGTGGAAATGAGGTTGCGAAATTCAGATGGTGTGAGCGTTTTCTTTTGCTGCTGTTTACAAACCGGACGAACGATTGGAATTCGGAGGGCGTGCTGGGATAAGATCGTCAAAGACAAGGCTAGCACAGAATCGGTATCATCCGTTCACGGCTCGGCATCACTATTACGGCACCACCGCTCCAGGATCTGATAACGAATCGATACGGTTCGTTGCTGTTTCCTGTTAAAGTTGAAGTACTTTTTAGCTTTCCGTTTGTTTGAAGAAACAACTTCAATTTGACAAGAAGCCTTTTCCCACCGAAACTATTGAACGCGCGCCCTCTCCCCGCACCGAGGGAAAGTCAATTTTTCATCGCTTTCATCTTTTTTTTGTTTGAGCGCAAGACAAACCGAATCCCCCAGGCCGATGCGAGACGAAAACACACCGAAAACAGAAATCGATCAAAAGTAATGAAAAGAAAAACGGAACGTCTCAACGGCAGCCCGAAATACAAATCGAAACGGTTTACATTCGTAAACTGTCCTGATTAGTTCCGTTTGAAGTTGTTTGCACAATTTCCCCCCCTGGGGCTCAATGACTTTCCTGTGCCGGTGCTACAAAGTTCAACCGTTTCTGGCTTCCTGCTTCAAGCCGATATGCCACTTGTAAGCAATGTTTGATTTGCAATAGTTTTCCCTTAGCTCTATCCTATCGAAATTTTCCTTTTCTCTTTCCTTCCATACCCGGTGTCCTTGATGGATCGATTTTCTCAATCGCAAACGATACTTTTGCCCTGCAGAGCTCACTCCGTATATTTCATTTCTTTTATCGCACCCGTAGAAAAACTTTCATCCACGCTGTACTGTGTAGTTTGACGGGTGTTTGTGAACCGAGGAAACCCAAAGAAAGAGAGCTTTAAGTTATCCCAGTTGGAATGTTTTCGCTTCCCTTAGGCAACTTATCGCGTAGGCTTACCCGACACACACACAAGCGGGCGCGCGCGCGCCTCGAAACGTGCGAAGAATTTCACATCCCTTAGAATTCCGGAAGATGTGTAGCCTGGAAAATCCGTACCAATTGGTTCTTGCTCCTTTCAATCTTCTGAAAATGGTTTGCTTGCTTTGGGATCATTCTTGTGCCGCCGACTAGCAACGGTATGCAGAGTGAGCTACCCCGGTTGGGAGTTTACTTGCGTGGAAGTTTGTGTCCTGGTGAGTTACGATGGGGATGGAATTTCCATTGGAACTGTTGGAACTGACCCACACCACCGTTCGTCATATGTCCGGCTGGATCAAGGATCGCACACGTTCCGGTGGTATATCTCACCTACGCAAGGACCTACTTCAAAAAAGGGCCTTCCCAGGAATTCGACATTTCATAACTTCGGTTTTTTTGCTTTCACCTTCCCCAAAAGCAGAGCAAACAGCGGGGACAAGTTTTTGATAAATTGTCAATAAGCTGATTGCTTCGGGTGAAACACCCTCTTATTTATTATTAAGAGCTGTCGAGACGAGAAATTATCAATTGCCAAAACATATCCCCATTGCGTGCGTCAATTATTGAACAGTTCGTTCAATGTTTCATGCCAAATGTTGTGGTTATTTTAGTATATTAAGGCAATATTATTCACCCTATAATAAACCGAGGAACTGTCAAGAGAGACTATTAAAAGCAGTGCTCAACTGGACTCCGGGAAAAAGGGTGAAACTAGAAACTACTCATTCTTTGTGTCACATAAAAACCATCCGCATCATCATCATCATCAACGCGCCTCTTCGACAGTAGTGTCCGCTTACACAACCCCATTATCAACATCATCAGACCCTTCAAGACACACGCACACACACACACACATACTTTCGGGAGGGCCTAAGTAATTACACTTCCATCCTGTGTGTTCTTCTCCGAGATGTCTTAGCGTACACCGTATCGTACTACCGTTGCGAAGACCGGACGTGTCGAGTCTAATGAATTCTTACCACCGTGACTTTACCCAGCCCCTGGCACGAATCAAACTCGCCACGCTTCGTCTACTTCATTACAATTTTCTTTGCTTCATCCCACGGGCACTCAGCGGCTCAAAAGGGACAGCACAAAACCAACGACCATCCTCGAAACTCGAAGATAAAAAGAAAACCAACCCTCCAAACTTCACGCAACAAAGTTTTCCTCAAGAGTCTTCCGTGGTTGTTTTTTGTGATCATTTTTTTTGTATCGCGGTCCTTTGGAAGGTCTTCGCACAATGGGAAAGACACCGAGTTTAGTTTTTTTGTTTGTTTCGAGCTCGGGATCGTGCAGCTTGGCAACGGAATATTAATTAAATGATACTGTAAAACCCTGGAACCCGGCACCCGAACGCAAAAGTCCCGATGCGAAACTACGGTCGGCGATTCTCCCTGTTTTTTTTTTTCGGGTCGGAGTTTGTAAAAATGGGACATAAACTTTCACCCGAAGAAAAAAACGATCCAAACGCCTCGAAAGGACAAAAAGTAAACATCACAAACGTAAAGGTGAGTTGATCTGGGTTTTTTTTTGCTGCGTTTCGTTTCATTTTCCTAGATGGGAGGAAGCTCTTGATATTCTTTCGGTGGAAAAAAAAGACTTTTCTTGTTTGTTTGTTAGCAGTTGTTCGCAGCTTTTTTTTCTTCCTACCTTTGCTTGCTCAGAAGTCACCGAAAAAGGGACGATTCTTTTCGCCGTCTTATTAGTGGTGAAGGCATCGGGCGCTTTTGTCCACCACCGGATGATCGGCCATTGTTGGCGCAACTTTGTCAGCGTGAAATTTAAATGAAGAACGTACCCACCCCAATCCCACGTCCGGTGTACAATTTTTGCAGAACCATTTGTAAGGAACGTTTCTTGCGACAAGCTGCAACACATTTCCCCAGCTCGTCCTTGAGACATCTAGGACATCCCGAAGGTGTGACCGAAAAATGAACTAAGCTGTGGATTAAAATTTAAGCTTTACGAGAGTGCAGCTTCACCGGGATGTTCATCAACAAACGACAACGCGAACGCGAGCAAGAGCACCAATAATAAACGCCAGCGTCTTCGGTTGATGATTATGATGTTGCTTCCCTTCGCTCGCTGCTCCTGAAGGATGCGCTTCACCGCATCCTGTGACAGTGCTACTTGTTGAGTAGCACGAGCAAGTTCCGCGAAGCGGCTGAAAAGGTCACGCAAGTACAGCCTTTTGCTACCTTAAGCACTTGCTTACTTTCAATCGACCATGGAGACCAGCAAAAAGGTCGCCGGCTGCTACTCCCAACTCCGAAACCATTAAACCGAATGATAAGTGATCGTTTGGCCGGCGTCCTTCCATTAGTGGAAGATTATTTTCATTTTCACTGGCGCCACAAAACAAAAACCAAAGTGACGTTTGTTTGCCGAAATTTGTGTTGACGGTTGATTCGTACCGCGCGATGGAAAGCGGATGCACGTGACAGTGGGAAAATGTGTTCCACTTCACCCGTGGGCTAAACCAATTCGGTACGGGGTCGGTTTCAATACCGAATGGATTTACCATCATCTGTTTCTATTTTGCATTTTTGCTCTCCCTAATCCGAGCGAGCGAACATGTCCGCTAGGAGTTATTTTCTAGTCCGTTGAGTTTAGGTTTTTTTGTTATTGGTCACCGGAGCTGAATAGAAAAATATGTCCAACCCATTTGCATATGGAGTTCATAGAAAAAGCTGCAAACAAAAATTGCAAACATAAACCACCCGTTACGCGGCTAGCTTACGGATGCGAACCGTGACGTGGCGTGAGGCTGAAAGTTAATTCCAGCTCAATAAAATCCCACCCCCCTCCCCCGAACCGATCAATATCGTTTCGAATGTGGCTTTACCGCAAAACCGCCCAGTTACACCCATCCCATCCGTTGTGGAGTGTCCTTTGTTTCGCTTCTTCCGTTACAGTTACTGCTGGTTGCCGCTACATTTGTGCTCTTTGCTCTAATAAATTTTAACTTTCTTTGCTTCGTTTTTGCGTTTCACGGAATTCATGTTCATGTTTAGTTTTTGTTTTGCGTTGGGGTTGTAAAAAATGTATTTTTCTATACATCCCACACGGACCTCCGGCCCAATCAGCAAAACTAGTCTAACCGCAGCAGAAAATATGCCACAAAACACACAAAAAAACTGCCCTGATCGAATTCGAATCGAAAACATTGTTCCAATTGATCTACGCACGGTGTAAATCTGTGGCGGTAAAAAGACTAGCATGAACGAAATTGGCTGCCCGGGAAAGGTTTGTGATAGTTACAATATTTTATGGATTGTGTTTTCGATAAGCCTACATGATTGAATTTATTCGAGTTAGTTCTTTCTTTCGTGAACTCTTGTTTATTGGTCCCCTGGTGCAATTTATTAAGTGTTTTTTTAACGTTTCGACTTAATTTTAAATTTTTAATACAATATTTTTATTGCTTTCATAATAAAAATATGAAAATGAACCGAATAAACAAGCTTTTACATGGATGATTATTTTCAAATTTTCGTAACAAACCAATCTTTAATTACATTGACAAAGGATGTAACAGCTTTTATACATCGACTCCTGAACAAAGCTCAACTTAGTCTTACGAATAATATACTTTTTTGAACACAAATAGTGGTTTTTACAATCAAAAGGATAAAGGTAGCTTACAGCACCTCTATTCTTATGTTTCCAAATTTTATATTGTAATGCTAATATTTTTTGTGTCTGTTAATCAAATACCCTGAAGACATGAACACCAATTTATTATATTTATTTATGTAAGTGAGGTAATTATTCAAGCCAGAAATCTGGACATTTATAGCGAGCGTCTGTCAAAACTTAGAGCAATCCCGCAGCGTTTGAGCCCATTTTGACATATACATACCATTTTGAAGTATAGATTGCTAAACGGGGAACAAATTTAGATTTCTGGAACATCGGTGACATAAGCAGACCTTGCCAAAGAAGCTCAAAAATAAACAAATCAAAGAAAACATTTGTTTTTTTGCTGGATACCTGCGCTTGCTTGTCTCCTATTATATCTAGCGCTGGATAGGGCCATCCGAGACTCGGAGGTGGAAACTTCGGGGACCATCTTCTATAAGTCACTCCAGATCTTGGCATACACTGATGACATAGACATCATTAGTTTGAGGCTCTCCTATGTAGCAGAAGCATACCAAAGGATAGAGCATGCGGCACTGAACCTCGGGATGGACACTGATTTACGCAGGGGTAATGTGATCGCACCTTTGAAGTCGTCCAAAACTTCACCTATCAGGAATCAAAAGTACTCACCGGTTATACTACAACCTGAAGAAAACTTCTCCACTCAAAAGACCTGTCGCGACAGACGAAGCTGGGACTGTACAAAACCTTTATAGTCCTAGTACTCACATACGCCTCTGAGACATGGACTTTGTCCAAAACTGACGTTACCCTCTTAGCCGCGTTCGAGAGGAAGATACTCAGAAGGATTTTTGGCCCCGTATGTGTGGAAGGACGATGGAGGAGCCGCTATAACGACGAGCTCTGTGAGCTGTACGGTAATCTCACCATCGTGCAGCGAATTAGGCTCGTCAGACTCAGGAGGTATGATCATGTCATGAGAATGACACCGGACGACCAAGCCCGTAAAGTTCATTTAGGTCGTCCACATGGACAAAGAAGGCGTGGTAGGCCCAAACTGAGATGGAGTGATGTCGTTGATGCGTCCGCCAGAACGGCCAGGATATTGGATTGGCAGACGACGGCGCTAGACCGTGAGAACCAAGTCATTGAGAGCTAAAAATAGCAGGCCATGACCTTCTGAGGTCTAGAGTCAGAGAAGAAGAAGTTCTATTTGCATTCATCATCCGCTCATGAAATACATTATTTTTAAAATAAATTTACCGTGTAATATGATGAGAAACAACTCATCATTACAGCTGACACTTTTAAGCCGCTCTGACAGCTGATTGAAACGGTAAAACTCATTGAATGAAAAATTGATAAGATAATACAACAATAGTTGGTGATCACATTTCCCGCCCGATTGATGTCTGATACCGATAATGATGATGATGCGGATGATGATGCGAGAGCCACGTTCGCGATAATACGCGCTGTGCGAAAGCAACGTGCCATAATCCGGCCCATAATCCCTGTTTGCTGCAGCCGGAGACACCGCCTCCACTTACAAAACCGTCTTTTACTGCCCGTAGGTACGGTAGGGACAATTTTTATGTTCCCGGAAATGATGACGACACAACGCCACACACCCAACAGAAAGCTTACTTTAACCGTAGCGCTTGCACAAAGTGTGTTTGCAATCGGATCGACAGCAAGCCTACGTCACCCGGCCAATTTATCCTGCTGAGCTTGGGGAAGATGTCGGCGTTGTTGTTTTTTTGCGTTCCAAGATTCGCTCGAAAGCATCGAAAGTGGGGGCATGGATTCGAGCAATATGGGAATGGATAATGGAAAAACAACATCACCTTGACCTTTCTCCCCTACGTGGGGCGGCACCACCGATGTAGGGTGTGTTTTGCACTGCAATTCCATGCTGATTGGACGGTCGGTCGGGATGGTGAGTTTTATGAAGATTAAATATTTGCCTTGATTTCATAATTTTTCACCACGAAGCTGCCGGGTGCTTCGGTAGCTTCGGTAGCAGTGTTTGGATTATTCAATCATCCCGCATCGCAACTAACCGGCTCGGGTATCTTTGGAGAAGGTTCTGAGCTAGCGGTAGTAGGTGTGTTTGTGTTGTACATACAAATACAGTGAAGTTTAGTGTGTTACATCCGATGTATTAGAATGCGTTATGCTTACCCAAACAGTAATATAACTCTCGTACCGAGAAAATAATATTGTTTGCAATAAACGAGCGATGGACCGATGACTTTAGCCGTACTATATCCGTTGTCATCGTATGAAGAAGCGGAATGGGTTGCACAGCTGTATGTTAGACGCCTGATAATCCATTTCACATAGCTCATGCATCATATTTTATCAAATCAAAACCATAATGCTTTACGTGATGGATGGGCGCTTGCAGGGCGTCCTATTATTTTCAGTGACAGATGAACCACAAAACAGCAAACGAAACGCAGGCACACAAATCTGCCGTGACAGGTGTTTTGAGATTGAATGTAAAAGTTCCTAGAATTGGTTTGCTTTAACACCGTTTCAACACAATGAAACCGTTTCAATTTATCTTGTTCTTAGCTTCTTAGAATTTATTGCAGTAAAGAGCACGATGGTGGTTACTCTAAATAAAAGCCTCTTGCCAAATAAATATTTTGAGTGTTAACAGCAATGTTTGAATGTTATACTCCCTTCATCATTTCATCTTATTATGCATAACTTTTGTGCCGCCTCTTAACTCATCTACTAGCGCGACAATTTCCCAGAACTCTTCTTAATCATGAGCAAACCACGATCCTAACTGTTTCAGCAATTTTCTATTTACTATTATATCCCACGCATCGTCAAATTTGTAAGCCTTCCACCACCATTACAGCAAAGCACTTTAATTTCACACACAAAAAAGCCCATCACCACAATTTACCACGAATTTGTGTGGCCCAACTAGCTTAATCTTGCGTACCGCACACGAAGTGCTTTTATATTAGATAAATTAATTAAGACTAAACGGTCCAGCAGTTTACGGGGAGGCGTAAAGTTTGTGGGCACGCTTTTTCCCCGAAACCAAGGCCCACTGTTAGACGGGAGAAGCGAGAACCTGGTTAGTTAGTGTTCCGGAAGGCGCTAATCCGGCAGTGTTAGATTGTTGTCGAGCAGCTCGTTAAATTGATATCGCACAAATGCTTTCGGTGCGTGGTGGGGAAAACTTTTACCCAAACACTTGGGGAGAGCTTGGGTGATGCGCCTGGGTGATAGTTTTCCCGAGTCATATGTAGCGAATCAGTAGTGAAGTGAATCAGGGTGACGTGTCTCATGCCGTAACCGATGCACGTCCCAAAGTTGGTCCTGCAGGCTTTGTGTAACTGAAGCTTGGAGGATCTCTGGACATTCGATGATATACCTGTTTTCCCCAACTTCGCTGTGCTGCATTCAATAACTGGTTGCAATATTATCTCCAGGAATACCATGAGACGATAAAATTGTACCTAGCTTAGGCATTCTTAAACCCAACGGCCTGGTACACCACACACACACACACACAAAGATCTAATTAAAAAGATTACCAAAAACGGTAACCGCAAGAAACGGAACGACATGCCCACAACCAAACACTTACGTGAAGGTTTCACGCCGTAATCGACGTCACCGAAAACTTTGGGAGGAAAACGACATAAGAACCCCCCATCCAAAATAGCTTCGCCGTATGGATGCGACGGACTGCCCGACTCCGGCGTGCATAATGTGTGTGTGTGTCCCTTTATCCCAAACTTTCCGACCGCCGCCAACACCAACTGCGTAGTAATTGTTGATCCCTGAAGCAAATTGAGCTACGCAATTGCATCTCTGATAGCTCTGATGGTAGGGCGTCTCTATCAAATTACGGTACGATCATTATCTCCGTCTCGAACGTTGGCGTTACCGTTGCCGAAGCCTTGCGGACATTCCACCCAGACAATTATGGTGGGTAGCATCGTCCTAGAGTTTGCCCGGAGCGCACTCTCCGGGGGTTTTCTGGATAAGATTGTGTAAACCGTGCTCGTTGCACTGTACTTTACCGAATCCCGAGGGTAAAGTGAACCATTTTGAAGTTAGTTCTTCATAAAAAAAAAAACAAGCGAAGACGAACTTTAAGAACTGCTGAGCTAGGGCAGAAGGTACAGGCATCCTAAAGTCGATTAATTAGGCAAAATTATGTCGAAAAATTCATTCAGCTTGTAGTTAGAATTTGCATTGGATAATGTGCTTCTAATCAAATGGTGAAACTTATCCCATCCCATTCAAGTAAACAAACATTCAATTACGTTTTTTTTTTTGCTTACTTCAACTTTGCGAGAAGACTTTCCAGAATTAACCCTCAAACTTCTCGAGATCATGCTGACGGTGCAGAAGAAATCGATTAAAAGTTTCAAAATCGAGCTCCTAGAGCTAGGCTACAGTAGTCTTGCTAACGTACACCAAACTAAATACAGAACAAGCTGCTCCAGGATCTAGACCGCCAAGAACGGAACCCCTTTTAATTACTCTAAAGCAAACACCACTGGCCAGCTGGCTACGGTAATAGCGAAATAGCCACCATTTCTAGACCAAAAGAAAAAGGCGCCACTCCAACATTACGTGAGATCGAGGTGCGAAGTTAGCGCCAAGGCTTCAAAAGACGACAAACTTTTTATCAACTATGCTTCTCTCGCTCTCTTTCTTGCGCGTCGAATAATCGATTGACCGAGCCCAAGCCCTTTCGAACGGGTCAGTTGGCTGCTTTTGCAAAAGGGCTGATAGAACGAATCGGAAAGGAAAGCAAACTGAGAGTACAAAAATGTTGCTCCTCACGTACTTTGGTGCGTGGTTACGTGCAGAATGGGGTGAGCTTTCACTTCGCTGATCAACCAACGCACACACACACACACTTGTACTCCACCACACCAACTGTAAGGTACCATACCGGTGGGATTTGTTAAGTATGGTTTTCCATTAGTTCAGCAAATCCGACGTGGTTCCTGGCTCGGACAATCTTTGCTGCGTCCGATCACAACCGGGTAGAAGAAGTTGATACGGTGGTCCTCCTCAATCACTTCTGCAAGATAAACACACTCACACGTGCACACACGCAACCTCCCACCTTTCTAGGGGGAGGCACTTTCGCACAAAACCTTTGAAGCAATGCCTTCAAAGGGAAACAAACCCCATTTAGACTTAGAGGACTCACACACACACCGGGAGCAAAACCGTCACCCAAGATGTGTGTTTGTGCACCTATATTGTACGTTGTTTGTCTTGGACGTCTCGCACATCCCAGTTTCTGCCTCCAGTGCCTCGCAATGGGGTTTCCTGGTGTTAATGTACCCCGGGCCTGGATTAAAGACGTGTTTAATGGACGCTGGCTAAATCAGAGCTTAACCCGGGAGCACAGTTTTGGAGTGGTGTGACGTTGGTCTGGTACTACTATTACTGCTGGTACTGCTGCTGCGGTGGTTTGCTCATGTGGGACGTGTTTAAAGGCTCGGTGTGTGTATGTTTGTGTGTGCATGTCTTACAGCACCCAGTACGTGGTACGTGGTGCGGTTATTGCCAAATAAACAACCATTTGAGCCATTTCCTTGGAACAACAGCTCTTAACTTACATCTTCCGGGGAGCGGGAGAATGGGTTTTTATTGCCTGCGGGAGCGCAGTTTTGTTTGGAGAGCACTGAGCTGATTGAGCCCGGCACTAACAGTTGCGTTTTTGTTTCGGCACAGCAGCGCAGGCAACAATCGTGAGCCCAAGAGTTCACCGAGCGTCAAAATTACCTTCTTTTTTGTGGGAGCTTTAAAATGTTTAACCACTCTGCTTGTTCTTTGGAAAGTGCTTTAAAGAAAGAGCACCTACAAGGCTTCCACGTCGAGACGGAACATGATCCACAACGTCTTCACGGTGGAAACTCTCCAGACACGCTGACACGCACCCATCCAACCGATTCCTTTTGTATTGTTTGGCACAACTGTAGCGTGAAGAAGCTCCAGCTCCTGGTTACCAACAACAGAACCCGGCCGAGACTATTTTCACACCCCTTTTTCCCAACCAGGCCCGAACCCCTTAAAAATCAAACCACCAGCGCTAATCTTTAAACAATGGCTCCAACTTGCCTTTTGTTAAAATTCTAAAGCTCAATCTGGTTGTTTCAACAAAGAAAAAAAAAACAACAAAACAAACTTGTTACCGCATTGCACCATCAAACACACAAACACACAGAAAGCCATCAAAAGTGGACCCCCGGTTACCGGCACCCCCAAAACAGGGTGGAAAATTCGCACGTTTAGAGATTCGCTAGTTTAGTGGGTTTCGGGGTGAAATATGACACTCGCGCGACCACGTCCCCGTGTGCTTTACGACCGATACCGTGGTGCGTGAAAAGTGTTTTTAGTTTTGTGATACTGTTCAATCTAGTTTTCCTTTCCTTCCACCAATCCCATGTTGCTATGGAGCTCTTGTGGTTGAGCGGGGGGAACACCCTGCTGCTTTGTGTGAGTGAATTATGAACGAAATTTTAATTATCAACTAGCACGAACGAGCTGAAAATGATTTCCGTCAAACAAAATAGAACATAAAGCTAATGGGAGAAAGGTGTATTTTACCTGCTCACGGCCATATTCATTTTGACAGCTATGACTGCGTGCTTTTAGCTAGTTGTTTTGTGTGTTTTAGTTGACTTTTTTGTTGTTGCTTACTAGATGACGGCATGGTAACTTGATGCTGATGGTAACGAGCAGCAAACGTCACTCTGTGGCTATGACCGTTTGCCAATAATTTAACGAGATTTTTGATGAATTACTTGACAACAATCACCCACAAACCGAACACAAAAGCTATTGATCTCGTTTCGTAGTAATTACACCGACCGAAATGTATTCTAAAATGAAGCACTTCTTTCCCGACTGCCCCATCTTCACACTGTTCCTTTTGTTTGGTTTCATTCACTTCACATTTCCACACCTGTGACTTTTCCATCGGCCAAGAGCAAGGAAATTTCCCAAAACCATACAACCGCAACCGACCCGTCGATAAGTTTTCGGTAAACGCACCGTGTGAATCCAAGAAAAAGGAAAATAAAAAAAAAACATAGCCCATCTACAATACCACACACTCACACGCCCCAAGAATAGTACACAAACGCACGCACCAACCGGAATAGCCGAAACGAACGGAGCAGAACCGCTTCTGTCACTGCGTTACACGTGAACTGCGTCAAGCCTAAGGTAAGATAAGCTTGGTCGCTTTTTCTCCCGGAACAACGAACCGCCTCGAACGGACGATCCGCACGCAACGGCACACTTTATATAACTGACTTTATGAGATATTTCGTTTGACAAATATTTTGATTTCTTGCCACCGAAGTTTTCCCGGGTGTCCCGATTTTTCCGAACCTCCACCGTTCGGTTCGGTGGATCCCGTGGACGGTGCGGTTCGGTTTGGCACCGGCACTCAGACCGAAGCAAACGTTGCCCGAGTACCGGGCGCTCTGTTTGCAATGCTAGTGGTGGCACTCAGGATAACGCTGAGCTTAGTTCCACCGGGAAAACGAAACTCAAAAGCGTAAGACAGGGGAGTGAGAGGTAGAGGTAAAGGAGCAGGTATAACAGCTCGTGGCGGAAAGCAGGCACTCACGATTTCCCCTTTTCACTGGAAGTGGTGCTCATTTGTTGCATGTTGTGAGGAATAAATGGCGCATGCTTCGTGAAGGAAAACACCGGTTAGGGATATTTTTTGCAGGGGAAAATTTGCAACGGGTGGTTCTTATAAATTGGAAAACCGATAAATTATTTTAAATTTATGTAACATGACAATTTAATATGAGTATAAATTTCGAATTACAAAGAATTAAACAAAAAACATATGAAAAGCAAATAAAAACAGCTAAGAAAAGCTTTTTGGGTATTGTGATATTAAAAAGAACTTAGTAAAATGAGAAAGAAAAACAGAAACGAAAGTATTCAACAACTTTAATAAGAAAATTAAAAAAAATAAAGTTTAAAAAACTCTAAATCTCAAAAAAAGCAAACTCAAAATTTTTGTGAAGAAATAAAAAAAAATTAAAAAAAAGTAAAACAAAAAGGGTATAAAAATTAAATAAAAATGTAACAAAATAAAATTAAAGAATCAATTGATAAAAATACAATACAAAAAAAACATAAAAATATATGAAACTATAAAAAAAACATGAAAAATAAGAGATAGAAACATCATGAAGAATTTGGAAGCAGCCATAACAATACTATTCACAAATCTTCAAATACTAGAAGACAAACATGATAGAACAACACTTCACTATCTATCGAGCGTTCAATGTACTAAGATTCCTCTTTGCTCTTAAACTCCATTTCAATATGTGGCTTGTGTGTGTGTGTGTGTGAGTGTGTTTTTTTTGCTTTGATGAGCCCTCCCATATTATACTGCAAATCCCTCTATTTGCATAAAAAAACGTCCATATTGAAAAATCCATTTCACGCCACATTCTAACAATGAGTTAGCTTTTTCATTAGCTCCTTCTTGTTTTGCTTCTTTTTTTGTATTCGCTCCTCACACGTAAGACATTTTCCGCATGCCACATTTTTTTCTTCTCTGTTGCTCTTCTACTTCTGCTTATGTTGTTCCGCCATCTTAGCCCATCTTAAGCCGTAGCGTACATCCTTTGCCAACTTCAACTTCACTGCACTTCTACGGCTACAGCGACTGAGCGGACTGAATGGAGAGCCCAAGATCCGTGATTATTATCAGCACCACTTGGCCGTGAAATCATGACACGTCGAACTCGATCCCCCACCATCCTTCTCCTCCTCCTCTACCTCCCATCACTCTACCCGCCTGTCGTTTCTATCGTTTCGACCGTTCTATCACAGAACCGTCCGAGGTTTTGAAGGCAGCACAAATCACCTTCACCCGAGCTAAAGCCATCGCACCAACGGACGACCGAAGGCGCCCGTTAATGCAAATGAAACCGGTGCACCCTTTTTGGCCTATCCATCGTTCATCGTCCCGTGGTAAAGGATTCCTGCTTTCCACCATGCTCGCTAAGCTCGGAACAAAGAAAAATCAAGCCACCGTAATAAAGTGCCAAAAAGGGTTCTTCAGCGTGGACGAAAGCGGAGGACCCTTACAATCCACTTCACGTCACATTCCTGTACTTTTTCACTCCAGCTCTCTCGCTCTTGCTTCGGATATTCTAAGCTTCCTTGTTGTAGGAAGGAAGTGTATAAAGCTGGTAGAAAGAAAAGCAACAAACCACAAACTATTCACTATCCCAGTCCATCCGTATTCCGCTCACAACCAAACCTTTTAATGGATGGGGTGTTGAAATGACGGTGATGGGTGGCGAGATTTTACGCACGCATTTTCATTCGGTAACGCTTCATGGCTGCAGTCAGTTTGTGGTCATGAGAAAATGATACACCATGTAAAGGGGCTTCTTATTTGGTCCAAAGGGATCATTCTTCTCAATTGTAATGTGTTTTATTTCCTATCAGGAGGTCGTTTGTCATTACGGATAAAATGAATCGTAAAGAACGTAAAGCAGGGGTTCAACCTGTACAGGATAATGTTGTATAAATTGAGTAAAATGTAAAGACCATAATTACTGAGAGGAATAAAGCAATAAAATAATTCAGAACATTTGTATAATATCATCAAAATAAACAATAACCCAGACATTTGAGAAAAACAAAGCCGACGAGGATAACAGTAAGCATATAATTATGATAAGGTCTGCATTACTTAGTACAAGCTGAGTAATCCAGATGCTACTATAAACCGGCAGGCCCTTACACCATCATCATCTCGATCATCCGGATCATTCTAGAAACGCGGAAGCTCCGGACCTGACTCGTCCTTTTGATGCACAAGCAAGCAGACAATAAAACGTTCTATTCTTTAAACTCGTTAAACGACTCATTATTATGTGTTTTAAATAAAAATTTAAATAAAATAACGAAAACAATATCTAAGTAACAAGATATATGACTTAAACTATAATCTCAAATGAATAAAAGTTAAAAACAATAACATGAAACAAACAAACAAACAAGAGAAAGATGTTACCAACATAAAAGTCAATGAGAATATTTTCTATCACATTGTCCATATTCATGCACGCCCACGGACACTCTGCACACAATCCACGCATCAATATTTAGTAGGCACAAGAGCAGCCGTTCACCATTTTTATTATTCCGATTCCTTAACAATTGATTGCCCCAATAATCCTTCCATTAACACAATCTCACCGTACCACGCTCGCAAATCACTTCATTTCATCCAATCGGAAACAATAATCATACTCCCAGATGAGAATTGCTGATGGGCCCATTTCAATTCTGCTTCAGTTTTTTTATTCCCTTTTGCCTAGCTACTCCCTCCAATGTAATTTCACTCCCACCAACTTCATCAACAGGAACCGAACTCATCAGGGTTTCCTCATATTTCTAACACACTCGCTCACGTCCACATCCTTTCGTCCACACGTGCCCATAGAGTGAACCAGCGAACCTGTTGCCCACAAGCATGTTCGCGCGGAAAGATCCAGAGGGCCAGTTTTAGAGCGCCCCGGTTCGCGAGAAAATGGGCTGCGGTCAGCAGTCGAATCATGTCGGCCCATTAGGTCTTCAATTACGACGCCCAGTTCATTTGCCAGCACCCCTGACTCGTGCTGACCGGTGCTTCTCGCCGCGCCGCGTCGTTCTGCGGCACTAACAACGTGGAAAATGACTTAACCTCCACGAATCGCTTGGCAACCGGCCATTCCGGCCAGTCGGATGGTACTGTGTTGATGATAGGCTATGGATGCGGTTGATTGCCATTTGTAATCGTAACCGTGCCATTTCAGCAACGGGGCTAGATTTCAGTTTCCGTTGCAATTTAATTCAATTGCAGTTTTCTTACCAATCTGCCCACACGGACGGAACAGGCCCCGGGTGGTACAGGATTCCGGATGAAAATGGGTTGCACCGATTGGTCGGAGTCCGAAGGTTTCGTTGGTTTTGGTTTTTTGTACGACTGGTTCAGAGCTGGTCCCAAGTTGATTTCCGGAGTGGCAGCATAGAACGATCAAACCGTTGCTGGCGAAGTGGCGAAATGTTATGGAGAAGCTTCTGCTGCCGTCATGTGATATTCGGGCAATTGAAGAATGAAAATAATGGATTTGCTATAAAAATACAAATAGCTTATGGTACGATATTGGTCCAATGATGATGTTTTCTATTTGATTTCTTCAGCTAGGGAAATTATGTATCACATTTCCACGTTAAGATAAAAATTCTCTTGTCAAGTATTGAAAGCTTTATAGCAACAACTACGTGTTCATTATAGCAACACATGATGAATAATTCATTTCCAATCATCAAAGCCATTTTACATGCAACTCATGACATTTAACCATCAAACAACATCCAAGAAACAAAACGGAAGCTTGTCTTAAAAATGTTCCCAAGAAAAAAAGGTTCCAAAAACTGGGGATAGTTACTTTTCCGGTCACATCAAAGAAAATGCTACACTCTCCCCGAAGGACATCATCGGGACCAAGATAAGAAGCTAAACCCGGCCTGCTGCCCGCAAGCATTTCGATTTGAATGGCGATTTTCTTGTGAATATCCTTGCGTGCAGGGTGCAGGGAAGTGCTGACAGAGAGAGAGAGAGAGAGAGAGTGGATTGTAAAGAAAAATAACAAACCATTGACGTACTACATTTTAGCAGAAAATTAACTTTCTTGATCGCCTTTCAGTGTCAAGGGACATTTTTTTACTTTGCTTCTGTCCGGGACAGGTTTGTTAAATGAAGATAGAATATGTGAAAAGGAACGTTTTGTTAGGCGGAAAAGGAAAAGCTGCTGGGAGATGCTAGGAAAATTTATTGGAAAATACTGGTTTTTCGTGGTAAAAGGGAGAGTTGTTTTTAATTTTTAAAGTAATATATCTTCTTGATTAAATTTTGGTACAAATTAATTTAACGGGAACTTTAAATAAAGGTGTTATATGGTTGTCGAATTTGTTTATCCGTTTTTAGTATTAGTACATTAGCACCGAAAAAGCGTAAAATTTTGAGACGATAAACTAAATTTGTTTAAGTATTGCTGCATATATTTTTATTTATTGAAGCTTATTCTAGTTATTATAACGATCATAAAACTAGTAAATCAGATGCTTATGTCCATCAACAATATTTAAGAAGCACATTTCATAGTATCAAAACTGCGCCCTCTACCAGAAATGCGCGGTACTGTCATGACAGCTAACAGAACAGTGGGCTTATTCAAAGAAATGTCGGGATAAAACTATTTTTTGTTTTCCTGCGTCTTGAAATAATGTATTTCTATCAGTTATATCAAAATGTTGTAAACTGTAATAGTCCCAAGATAAGACAAATAAGCCATTGGGAAAAACAGAAATAAAATTGGGAAAATTACTTTCTATTTGAAACACAAAACTCATTTAACCAGCCAAATTTATCCATCAAAATGACTGGGATATTCATCCTCACAAAATAACAACAAACACATTTGTTACCCTTGACCATCTCGTAGTCTCCTATTTTTTTGTTAGCACTCGCCATCTTTACATGAACAGTTACAAAACTGTACCCCGACCACTCTTTGCCTTTCTTTTTTTTTTTGTGTGTAAAATGAACAATTTGCGGTTTAACAGTAGGCAGCGGCAGTAGTAGTAGTAGTAGTAAGTTGTGGCACAATTTTCAAACCATTGTTCGCATGCTCCGAAACAGCTGCCACTCACTGAAACTGAAAGGACCACAATGGTCAAAAACTCATGCCCCGATACTCCAATCAACCACAAACTAACGGCTGAAACGAACGAACGAACGCAAAAACAAGGCACAAACGAACCAACAGCGAAAAACCAGAAATGCTCTCGCTACTGCGCGCACTAGCACGTAACCATCATTAGCATAAAATGGTTGCATTTCACCATTCGCATTGGAACGCGAACCGCGAACAACCAGCCAACAAAAAAAAAGTCGACCAAACCTCCGCTGCGGCCCGAAACTAAATAACGCTTCCAAAAAAGCGGACAGTTTCGTTTGGAATGTGGCCGGCGTTCCTTTTTCATTTTGTTTTGTAAGTGGGAAAATTTCGGTACACTTTTTTAAGGGCCGTTGTATCTCACTTTCAACTTTCCTACCCCTTTTTTTCGGCACTCTTATCGCAAAGCGAAACAATGTACACGTCCGTCCGATAACGGCCGAAAGTACGAGCCAGCTCGGTGGGAAATCCACCCGAAAATATGCCATTTTATAGCTCCATCTTGCTGGAAGGCATCCGAACGCCGGCCAGACACTTACAGTGCGCGCGGGTGAAAGAAAATGAGTACAAGCGAGAACGCTTTTCCGCTTGTTCGCGCGTTCCCAAACAACCGGGAATCTAGAATTAAGCTCCAAGGGAAAGTGCAAGGGACTATCGGAAGATAAGTTTGGTTGGGTTTTTTCAAGGCTTTTTCCTCCACACCTAGCAGTAAGGGACTACTCTCATGGGGAAAGCGGCCACAGTGTAGTAGGGAAACTGCCGATAAGACATGGCAATGGGAATGTGTCCGGCCGCACTCAAATACATTGGCCAACGTTAAAATAATAAACGCAAAAGCATCTCCACCAAAACCCAAACCAACTAACTTCAAGGCCTTGTCAGTAAGAATTGCTCTTCTGCCAGCACCACAACACCAGTCAAGAATTCTTCGAGTGCCACAAATCTCCTTACCATGCCCTAAACCGTTTGTTTTGTTTGTGTGTTCCGCGTTCCGCAAAATGCACAACTCGACTTGCTCAGCTCGCTTTTCCCTGGGAGAATTCTTGAGGAGAACAATTCTCGAAATCTTTTCGAACAAGTCACAGAATCTGCTCCGGCGATCGTGTTGATGGAACGTACCATTGCATTGTTGGCTTGTTGAAAGTTTTCGTTACTGTTTCGCCCATTCCGTTCTTGGGGAAGAAAATGGGGAAAGAGCATGACTGCTGGTATGATTTCTTATCGGAGTTCTTCCTTTGGGAGAGGCAAACTTTTACCAGACTTTTAGTTATTATTCTTTCCCGCCGGAAGTATTGGAAGCATTGCCGTTGCACTTGCACTTGTACGTCAACTCATTTCCAGCTCGAGTGGGTTAAACGTAGGAAGCAGGAAAGATGCCATTCCTTGTAATGGTTCACCTTACGATACTGTTGCTTGGGAGGTTGAAACTACAAATAGACGGTAAGAAAGTGATTCATCGAAACGGTACGCAACGATGATTATTGTTATCATGGTAAGCTCCAGTTAAAGTACCGTGCGCCAAAGAGGAAGCAGTTTGACTATTGTAGCATCAATCAATTTGAAGTGGAGCGGTTAAAATGGTGAATAATAAATTAGAAAGCATTCAGTTTTGGACCTGAAAGAGCTGAGTCCGAAGGAATGTTTTTCAGAAAGTTAAAATATTTCAGACTATTGATATTTAAATTCTTCTTCAATTCTTAACAACTTATGCCAAATAAACTTTCCAACAGAAGTATCATCTCGACTGATTGAATCTGTGCGTCGAGATATCTAAAGAAGGTAGCTACTTGCATCGTCCTAAGGTCATGCACAACAAACCATAGTACATTTGATAAAGATATCATCTGCTACATTAGAATCCATGCAGAATTGCCTGCTCTGCAATTGTCGCTCTTATACATAAATTCTGAGAGTGATAAGGAACGATTTATGATACCATTTTGATAGGATCTTAATGTTTTACTAAATTTACAATGTCATCTTGAAATCTACCGATACAGAAAATTAGAATCTTCATTCGAAAACTCATCCAATAAACGAGGAAGTCTTACTGAGCGAAGGTTGTAAAATCTTAAATTTAAATATATTAAAGTTATTGAAGATAATGAAGCTACAGTAAAGCTCAACCATGTCATCAGTATTCAACTCCATTTACGTGCATTAGCTTCATTTAAGATGGGACAACTGTTTGTCGCTTACCCTCATGTGTTCGTCCTTCAAGCTGTCTCGATACATCACGACACGATTGCATGACAAACGTTGACCATTTCCCTGGTCTCTGTTTCTACTTGCTTCGGTACAATTGATGCTATGACGCCACATCGTCCTATCAATCAATGTGTGTAGCTATTAACCAAGGGAGCCAAGGAGAGAGAGCTTATTAAGATTTCATTTTCCGTGCCATCCTAGCCACTTTCCGTGTGCAGTCCCAAGAGTCCTGCTTTCGTATGTGGCCAAGTACGTCTTCTAGCGTGTTAGGAGGTTAAACTGTCACCTGCATACACCCCACAATCCCGTGTCCCACACAGCGAACTTCAGGCTGCCTCTTACAATTTCAATCTGCGTTCGATTATGGTTCACAATTGCCGAACCGAAGATGATAAACCGTCTGCTTCATCGTGTTTCTTCCGAATGTCCTGGAAACCTATCGCCCCAACTTCCAATAATGGGCACCTCCATCAACAATGGTTTTATCGTACGTCAACAGCACTGTTGTGTGTGTGTGTACCATTTCGGACCCTTTCTCGTCAAACATCATCGACATCGGGCAGTGTCGCACCGCCTCCAGCGTCCAGGGCAGGATTTAATGTTTTAGACAATCATCAGGACACACTGCACTTACATCAATATTCATTGTGCAATGTTCTGTGAATGAGCATCTCTGGAAGCAGGGAACACCGTAGCACACCACAACCTTAAGCCTGGCGGCCGGTAGAACGGTTGACATGAATATTCGAATATTCGTACGATATGCCGTTCGGTTAACCGAAGCGTGAGAATCCACATCCCAATCCTTGCCCATCATCCCCAGGCTGCCAGCGGATAATGGCGGAAAGCTTGGGGCTTAACTCTGATTGCACAGATTACGGCGCACACTATTGGTAGCAGCAGGCCTCAACTCGGCAAGCCTTTAAGCAGCACAATTGCTTGTTATCCACATAATGACGGACGAAGTGTTCAACCTACGGGTTTCACCAACGGGAATTGTCCAAAGACGCTATACATTATAAATCAATAATGCTACCGACGCGTAGCACAAGCGGCCAGGTGTCTTTGCCACTGTCACGCACCGCACCGAATCGGCAGACATTCCGCCAAAACCCGGAAATCAATTAGTAATTTACTGTTTTCGCTGAATTAAATGACCGGCCGACCGGGCGGCGAACTTCAAGTGCATCTACAATGTTTATCCTTCACTTCCTCTTCTCTTCCCCCGCATCACCATCCTGCTGTGTGATTAGACAATTTAATTTGTCTTCATTAGGCGCGACGCAAAGACGCCCAATACATCGCTGGTAATCAGTGCCTAAAGATCGGTGCGAAAATGTGTGTCCTAGGCGGCTATCTCCCGCCTGGCATTTCCGGCACCGATCGTGGCTTATTCCGGTGGTGGCGCGTTTCATAATTAGGTGACAAATTTGACAGCTTGCTACAATTTGATTAGTAAACATAATTTCAATGGGGTAGCCATTTTGAGTCCCACAATCCCAGCGCCCGGGTTTGTGATAAATTATTCGAATTTGTTGTGACATTCGGACGCAGCAACCGGACGCTATTTATTTAATAAGCATCATAATCGTATTGATGGGCAGGAGGAGAAGGCTATGTACGCGGAAAGAGGAAGCAGAGGATGAGCTTTTCGTTAACGAGTTCCGGCGGTGGTGGTGGGATATTGCGATACGTCACGAAGAATTGAAATCACGCACCACGATCGAATGCGTGTGCGTTGCATGATTTATCTAATTGTGATGCAACTTCAAGCTGCCGGCCACGGTGGATGACAGTACGTGACCATTTTAAGCGAGAAGAGTGTCATTTTCCGGGTAAATCACCCACAATAGTCAAAGGGGATTCCTTTAACGACTTATCAATCAATCTCATTGCTCAATTTGCAAGATCAATACATTGCTTACCTCGTTACTCATCGCCGCTATACGCAGCAATGAACCTCGTCGATTGCTATCGTCTTAAATGAGCTGGTGCTCTAGCTTCCAGCTGTGTCTGGCCTCAGGGAACGACATATCTTATCATGCACCCATTACCCGGAATGACACAAAAATCCCCACATCTGTGTGTAAACAGTTGCAGCACGCCTGAAGAAACAACCTTCGCAAGATGAACGGAGCATTCACCGAGTACCGGTAGGAAAGGAATTTCAAAAGGAAAACAACAAGCTCCAAAACAACTGATATGGGGGGTGGAGGTTTTCTAAGCCTTCTTACCTTGATCTCTCTTCTTCCAATTACGGTATGCCTCTCCCGTGGTCTTATCATGTGTTTTTTTTTTCTAATCGGTTGATAAACCCCGGCCTAGTTGATGGCTTTGGAGACAAAAACACACACAGCACACCCACAAAATGATCTCCGATACAGCTGTGATACAGCTTTGTTGACCGTAGAAATTCCTTGCCTCTTCGTCGTACATGACCTCAATAAAATGGTCGCAAATCCTTTTGGTGAGCAATTTAGCTGTTTGTTTACGGTATACCGCTCTAGCTAGCTAGCTGGTCAAGTCGTGATTCTTCTCGCACCGCAATGATGAGAGATGTGCTCTAATTTCTTTCGCCGTGATACACTGGCTGGTGTTGCTGATAAGGAAGCCCACGAACGGGAAAGATTATTAAAAAACCTGGAATTTGCAAACAGTGCCATGGCGACCAGCACCGGCATCTGAGCAACCCCCCGAGAGAGATAAGCGCAATGGAATGTACAATGTCAACGGATCGCCGACAACAACAATAGCTGTTTGGTCTTGGCAGTGTCCAGTAGCACGAACCGCGTCAATCAAGACTAGGCAAATGAAGTTTTTGTTATGTTTTGTTCTAAAAGTTAGTTGCATTTTTCGATTGCTGGAAAGCCTGGTCACGTGCCTTATAGAAATGAGGTTATGCTAATTTATTTTCCAAAGTTCAATGTCATTGTCGGATGCTGTTTGAAAAGCGAGGCTTTCGTATATAATAAAACTATAGTTGTGATTGACGCAGGACTGACTATCCAGCTACGGGTAATAACTTAGTCACAGAAAGCTAGCAATAGCTGGCAGGCCAAGACCTCACGAGGTTGTAGTGCCAAGGAAGAAGAAGATAGTTGTTATCTTTAATGTATGCATATTATTTTCCAAGAAGATCCAGTTTCAAGCATAAACCCTGATCTTTTAGGGTGTTTACAACTAGCAAAAATCCTGTTCTGGGATTTTATAAGAGGATGGAAGCGACAAAATGATCGTTAAATTGTTCATTGAACAGGCTAAACTAACCTGGGCCCTACAAAGCAAGAGTAACGTAGATTTAAAACTGCCTCTTGAACGACAAGTCAGGTAGTCCTCCTGATTGACAATACATCTTGAACGACAAGGCTCTACAGGCCGCTTACTTCCCTCTCTAAAGCGATTATAGTAGTTGAGAGATCTTTCGTAGGCTCAAAATCTTTATGACCCAAGCTGGACCAGATGACTATGCTTTGAACTGCATCACTTGCGGCCAGGTTTTTTGTGATTAACACACCTACTTCTTCAACAAGTACGTATAAACATGCCCGATTCAGGTGTTTTAACCTCAACTATCCAAAATAATCACCAAAATCTCAAGAACTGATCGAAAATAATGCGATCGAACGCACTAGCCGCTCCGTATGCTGTTGTTGCCTTAATACCTCAAACTATGGAATTAATATTCCATGGAAACCGCTAGATTATACAGCCTACTTTAACCAAATTTATTTTTGAAAGATTTTAAAGAAAGACTAAGTCCTAGATTATGCTTTACTTAACCTAAAAAGGCCGAAGGATTAAATACTACTCATAAAACTACCTGTAATACCATTTGACCAGGTACTAAAAGAGCTAATATTCTTATCTCAATGGCTAATGTAGGTCAGTCATCATGCTCCTAGCACATTCATTGAATGGAACATGCAAATGTGAATCTGATCTCGGTAATTTTTATCCAAAGCTAAGGTAATAGAGCAGGCAATTATTTACTGAACTGTGATCATACAATAATTGGCACCGGAAATCTTTTATCAGCGGTGAAATGAACCATTCCACAATTGTGATATCCTGACAGGATACTACTGAGACAAAAAGTAAACGCGGATCGGAAACACAACATAATCAAACGTTTCCTATGCGCTAGCGGAGCGACACCGAACAACGGAACGGAGTCACAAGAAGCTGGCACATAAAAAAAAAACTCACCCCACCGATAACACTAACATATCTCTCGCAGATAATCTAACCAACCCGGGCTGCCTTAACCGTTTCGATGCTGTGGTTAGTGCATCCACAGAACTGCAGGACGGAACTAGGAGATGACTACACAAAAAAAAATCGGCTAGCGCTACATCTGAATCAACCGATGTGAATTCCACGCTCCCTTTCTTCCCTCTCCCTTGTGTCCTTCTGTACGAAAAACCCGGAGCTGAATGACGACGGACGGACGCATCCAGTGATAAATCAGATTACACATTGTAATAAATTCATTTTTACATTCCCGCAACCAACCGGTGGAATGTGTGCCCAGGAATGCAGTTTTCCTCCATCCATGTGTGTGTGTGTGTGTGTGTGTAGTGCACTGGAAATACAAAATGGCGCACACGTACCCGTTCGACTACGGTGCGGTTGGCCACTGTACAGTCACCCCTCCCACGAGAATGATGGCAGGAAATGTGAAATATGTGAATGCTTTCTGCCCTCCATTCCTACCTTCGCTGTCCCATCACACCCAGGGGTTTCTATGGTTTCCGGCCGGTGGTTTTCTGTCGACGATGGCTTCGATTGCTTCCGGCCCCGGAAGGATGTAGAAATGGGTATTTGCTGGACTTTTGTGATCCGTCGGCGAGATTCGCAACTATCGATATGGGGGCGCGCGACTGAGTGAATGAGTGACCAGCAAACCTGGCACATGCTGTACATGCCGGGATATTTGGATCATTTCCAACATTCGCTTGTGGCGAAAACGGGGAATCCTGGACTGGGAACATCGCTTTCCGTTGCTGTTTCCCCAGGCAGAGCAAAATCAATGCTGTTGGCAGCTTTGTACTGTTTGCATTTAGTTTCGCCCTTAATCCCTGTTCCCTGTTTCGGTATCCTGCATTTTTTTTTTGTCCTGTCCTACTGCACTACATTACTGTCCCTACGGGTCCCGGGCGTGGAAAGTAAATCCCGACAAATGGTACGGTGGTACCAGGGAAACGGATCATGATCGATTACGAGGAAATCTTTCAATCAGTCTTGCCAATCCTGGCAACGGGTCGCGAAGTTCTGAACTGCTTAGTGCCACAGTATCAAAACCAATTCGCTAGCATTCTTATCCTTTCGGTAACGACGAGGTTGACCATTTACTATGAGAACTGGAGGGGTTTTTTTTAGAATCTCTACCATAGTCAGCTATATTAGGAGCGTGCAATAAAGAATGCTGAATGATACTTTTTAAGGGAGTTTTCTTTTCACGACAAAGAGTCGCGACCAAGAAAATGCTTTGCAAGAAATTGTCAAAATTGATTTCTTTTTATACTCAATCCAATACACAAAAAACAGCCTTCTAGTAAAGCCTCTTCGTCGCATAAAGAAATCCTTTTGTACAGTACAAACCTAACTACTTTATCCTAACCACAACAATCAATGGACTTGAAATAGTGTTTAAGAAATCCAGCCAACTCTTTAGTTAATTACACTCTTCCTTATTCTTCCTTCTAATGTCCCAAAGCACTTCACGTAAGAATAATAAATGTAATCTCATTTATCCGCACAAGCAATCAGCACTTAGGAAAGCATTCAATCCCGGTGCCGGTGCAGGCACTTTTGTAGTGCTGCCTGGTGAAAGATGACGTTACTCACGGCCACCGTCAATGAGATGGAAATCGCATTAAGATGTGAAGATGACGAGAAAAAAAAGGTGCTTCGTCTTCTCTTTTCCATCGGAAGGTGTTAGACGTTGTGAGAGGTCACCATCATAAGGCGTTAGAGTTAGTTTCAGCGTATGTTACCGTTTGGCACGGTGTAGTGGCTCATCCTGATGTTCCGATGTCTGGCAATGATTGCAATTTTCTGTTCCAATTTATCTCTACTCCGGTTCGTTCGCATAATTTTACGCAGCAAGTTCTTATGCAGAGAAAAAATACGAAAAAGCTTTAAGCGTTAAATCCTTTCTGGATCGGATCAAACGCTTGGGAGAGTTAAAAAAAAAAGTAAGTGATACGAAAAATCTTTCACTTTGTGGCACGTTTCGCTCACGTTTCCATAGTTTGAAATAGATAGTCTTGCGTGAAACTAAAATTGAAAGCAGACAATAAGGAAGGAACCGTTTGGTGCAGTTTGTATTAAGGATAGTGTACGTTCGCGTGCGCTGTTTGTTTGTGGGGACTTGTGCATACGGTGGTGCACTACAAAACTTAAACAACCCCCCCTCCTACGCCACAATCATACCACAGCGATGAGATATCATATGTTTAAACTACAGCTCGTCTGCTTCAACACTTCAGACTGCAAACCGGTGCGGCAGCGATGTACGGTAGATTGCCTATCTTCCGGCGCATCTAACCACACAGCAAACCGAACCCGAGTATCGCGTGTGCTATCACATCGCTCAAAATTTAGGAGATGGAAACCCTAGGTTTACGTAGAACCCGACTAGAAGAGGCGAGCAACTAGGAAAAAGGGATGAAAAATGTATCATAAACAACCGTGTATCGCGTCGCAGTAGCTAGCAGACTTTCGCTTTGCAATTTCCAATTTCATCCTACAGGTGTAGGTTATTTGCCACTTGTCCGAGCTTACCCCTCTAGGAGACGCAAAGAGACGCATGTGATGCAAGAGAAGATGAAAAATAAAACCTAATATTGCATGTGGGATAAGCACTCCGTACCGTAGAATCGACTTTTTTGTGTCCCATTTGTGGGCAGTATTCATGCGAGAGAGTAACTCACGGGATTTGTGAAACAGGCCCACAGCGGAAGTAAGGTATAATTGGGAATTCTGTCAAACGATGACAGACGGAAGTAAACAAAACGCTCAAATGCGAGAGGAACCATTTGAACCTTCCCTTCATCACCACGCGAATAGTAAAGGATGCATAATGTTCATCACGAAACATATTTCCCGTATCTCATCTTCCGAAGGAACGTTGTACCTCCGTAAAGCGTCCTGGGGTTTGTTGCTCAAAACGCTCAGGAGTTTGTAATAACTTTTTTAAATCTACCATGAGTTCGTGATACTCCTTCCGTTCGAAATGAGTTTCTTCGGAGAAAAAGAACAAAAAAAACGGCTAACACAATCCACACTGCGCGCATCTCCGCTATCGTTGCCGTTGCCACTCTTTGCCGTCTGCTTATCTTACACTTCATGAGCATCATAATAAGCACGTAATCGAGATGACTTTTTGTTCCGCAACGTTCCGGACGACTCCAGTGCGATAGTAAAACGGCGTCCTCTTCTTTGTTGGGATGGTTCGGATTCTGCATTTGAGCGTTGGGGCTGAGCGAGGCACTTACCACAGCGAAAAGACTAACAAAAGCAAAGAAAAGCAATTCCTCATGCATTCCTCTTCACATCAAGAAGTTAGAAGTAACTGTTAAGGCACTTCTTCCTTTAGTGATGGCGATGAATAATAGTTTGCCAGCCTAGTTCCGGGCATCATCATCATGGGCATCGGGCAATAGGTAGGTGCCGTTATTAATCAATTTTATTACCATTCTATCGTCACCGTTCCGAAACTATCTCACCTTCAGGCTGTCACTGAGGCTGATCTCTCAGCTAACTTCTCCAATTTTCTTTCTTTTTTTTTGTTGAGTGAAGCTATCTATGCTCACGCGTGTCACGTGTCCTTCGAAATGGCAAACTGTCACATAAATTTACGGCCTCTTCTTTCGTCGCTCAAATTTTATGCCCTCTGCCCTATCACACACACACACACGATCTCGTGTGGCGCATATAACCGTCGGAACCGGTGGACCGTAAAACACAGTACCCCCACGCATCCGGCAGATGACGGAATGAGCTACGAGCTTATGATTCAATTATGAAGCCGACGTGTCACTGGTGTGGACTTCCGCTTCAATTTTGTGCGTGCAAGTTCTATCTTTCTTTTTTTTTGTTGTGTGTTGCCTTTTGTTTCCCTTCAGGCCATCCACAACCGAGACCATCTTCGTGCTCTTAAAGGCAGGCGAGCCACAGTTGGAATTTTCTTCATTTTCTCCGTGAGGAACGATGCGTACGGGAGCTTTTTTTTTTGTGTGTGTGCTTTTTGCATAGCTTTCGGCAAGATATTGCTCATCTACGTGCTGCCAGAACCACCACCGGACGCCACCGGTGCACCGTGGGGCAAAATGGTCCGCTGGCAAACCGAAACATGCCGACAACAAATCGTAGATGCGTGAAGGTGCTCTCTAATTTGCGCTGCAGGCTGTCCCAATTTCTCGTTCGGGCTGTTCGTGGGGACAGTGTGTTTCGGTGTGTTTCTGTTTCTTCCGCTGTGCAGTCAAATTTATTGGCCACGACGATCATCAAACGACGGGCTTCGGCTTCCCGGTGCGTAGTAAATTTATTTCGGTACAACGCAATATTAGAAAGTAATATGAAAGTACTTTAAAAAGTTGGATACCGTCGAGACCGTGTCGGATGCATGGTACGCTTCGGTCGCGATGTTGTTGTGCGATCGGTAATTAGAAAACTCAACTGTGCTGTACATCTTGAAGCATCCTGGACAGCGGGATCTGGTCGATGGGTGGAAGAAAATCCGGTTCATTTGTATTTTTGAATTTAAAATTGAACGAAACGGTTCGAATTTATTTAAAGCATGTACTGCGGATTGCCTATTTTTTGGCGCAAATTAAATCGTTCTAAGCTTTCCGTAGAATTGAGAAGTTTTGAGCAAAAGAAATAGTTTAAAACAATCTTAATAATAACCTTGAAACTAAACTCTCTTTCAACCAAAACAATAAATATTTAAAACACATTTTATCCACAGTGCTGCTACCCGGCCACGAAATGCTATAATCAAAATCTCATCAACTTCTCCCATACCAGGTGTGTTGGTATTTTCCGGGCCGGGATAAAATACCGAAACGAAGGCTGAGGGAAATTATGCTTCCTCGGCTCACAGAAAACACACGGCCACACGTACATTAGACAGTGGCATTTGTACGATTCGGCTTTCGGTTGGAATGTTAGAAGTAATTTCCGACCGCGTTTTTCCTGTCTTTTGCTGCTGCCATGGAAGATAATCGCAATATTATTCCGCTCGCTAAGGTAAATCAAATTAATTTAGTTTGAACGAATGTCACAACTACATTAAGATCATCTTCAACAGCCAAAAAAAGGAAACAAAATCCTAAGCACAAACACTAGCATCACACGGTAGCAGAAAATCTCGTAGAAAAGCTCTGGAATGAGAACGGTTTTTGGGGGGGGTAATTTCGTTGGAAGCTAAATTCAGCTCTCGCTAAGTACGGGACGACAGCACGCCCATCCCAAAAAGTGAAAGCGCAAAAATGTACATTTTCAAGACAGTTGCTGCGATACGGCCTCATTGTTCCTCAAGCGCCGGTTCTGCAGCGGACACCACACCAGCTGCTCCGAACGTTAGATGCTACTGTGAAATGCGATTATGATTCTTAAATGCTTTTTTTCGTCCCTTTTTTGTCCTCATTTATTGGCCTTATTTTCCTGCATAGCGCATGGCAAACGGTCCACTTCTACGGCAACGATGAATGATACAAATCCGTACTAAATTTACATTTTACTACCTTTAATATGGTGCTTTATAAACACCTTGAACCTCCCGGCACAGCACGAGCATGTATGAGCCGGAAAAAAGGTGTGTCAATACGGAGAGAGCAGCTGCCTTATCAGCCCTTATCCTTTCATCCCTTATCCAGCTGCTCGTGTGTGTGTTTGTGTGTGTTTATCTTTTCCTAGCTTCCCGAGCGTTGATCGGAAAAGTTAATCCATTTATTTAATGGACTATATTCTAGGTTCCGGTTCGTGCAGCGTGCCGGTACTTCTAAATAATACACGACCTAAGCAAAAAGCTCAGCCCGCACTACGTCAGCCAGACATCACACATGAGGCTGTTTCGTAGTAGAAATGACATCGTGCCTTGGAAAAAAAAAATCTAAATTGACACAACACATCCAACCTTTCGCGTGACGGCAAGAAATTCCCGATAATGTGATAAAAGAACTTTCGGTAATCAATTTAATTACCAAAGTTTCAAGTGCTCCCTTGCCAGCACGTGCCAAGGATAATTCGCAATGTCAACCTCGAAATAGAATTTGCGCCGTTTCCGTGAAGGTGCAGTGGCTCAGATGCATCAGCCTATCATCAGCAAGTCATTTTACGAACTTTCGAACTACGAATCCGGCACCCAAACCACCTGACGTACAGATTCCGTACAACAGCCGAACACGGTGCACCAGGTTTCTAGCGAATCGTTTCATTAATGGAAGGAATAATTATGTCTAAATTAGAAAGTAAACAGCATTAATCTGATTTATTTGCGTGCTTTTTTTCCGCCCCCTTACACGATTACAGCCATCACCGGGAGCAAGCTTTCCATACACCATCTAAGCAAGCGGCGGACGAGATTAATGCTTTCCAGTACACGGTGCCCCTTACCTTCCGCCTAAAACCAGCACCAACAAAACCACAAATGAGCTTTACCTGCGGCAAAGCAACGCCTGCTAGAAGCAACAGTTTAATGGAAAGGTAATTCAAACAACATTTTTCAATCACCTTTATTCCCCACTCCCGTTTTGAAGCGGTGAGAAAATCGGGAGTCCCCTGGTTGTGCAGGTGTGCGCACGATTTATCGTGTGATGAGTATGCGATTATTTTGCCTTGTGCCGATGATGTAGTAATTGAGTTACTTCATCAACTACTTAAAAATTATTGCACATTAACATGTTTCATCGATTTTCTTGAAGCAATAGGAAAAATTCCTTTAGATGTACTCTTTCTTTGGTATGATAAAGGGCAATCATAAGGAACCTTCGTAAGTCTCTGTAGGATAGCTTGACCTAAAGAGCGCAAACGACTTCATGCCTGTATGGTGTGATTTGTTTCGGTCTTTAGTTTTCAATTTATTATGCAACCGACCGAATGGGTAAAGATGCAGCCAATGTGCTGGTGTAATGTCTTCTCATGTACACCATTTCTTCGGTCACTCTTGGACTTTGGGCCGAGCCAGGAGACGATGTGCATCGAAATTGCGCTTTAAATGAAAACAAACCGACCGAGAAACGTTCCACTCGATTAGAGTCTACAGTCACCGTACTGTGCACCGAGATGGTTGAGTGTACGTAGTCCAGCCAGCTACCACCTGGAGAACTAATTAAGACGCCAAAAGACGGTTGCTGGGCATCGGTCCACAGCAGACCACCTCTTGCTGGAAGTACATAGCTAACACACTACAAATAATTGCCACCATTAAAAGTGGTAGAAGATTGTCCCCGTCTTCGTGCGCTGTTTGTTGTTGGTAGAGTAAGGCGAACACCAAAGATTTGTGTTGTGCTTGGCATGAAGAGGCTCTGATGGTAGATATGCAGGTGTAATCAATTGGTGGAATGCAATATTGAATACTGCTTCATCATATGCGTTTGATCGGCAATTAAGACTACGTAAGGATTCTCTCTGTGCAAAAAAAAACCTTCAGATCACGAAAGGTTCGGTGTTTCATACGGGATTTGAACCCAGACTGGACGTGTTGCTTGAGACATGATTCTACCAACTGCTCTTTCTTACCAACTCAGCAAGGTCATGTTAGATCCCCTTAATATACGCAACTTGTGAAGTTATACAGAAACGGGGTCTATTGTTTGGAATGTATCTCAATAAATTGTTAAAACCATACGCATTTTGCAAACACTTTATTGCAAATCGCATTTCAACTTTACCTACAATTCTATCCTCCACACAGATATCTCACTCAGCCAATAAACAATAAGCTTTCAACTGTTATACTACCTTCAGGTTCACTTGTCACATACGGTTAGATGCATTACCATCTATCCTGCCCGCCCGGGGTGTTTTGGTTTTGCAAAGTAAACTTCCACATCTGAAACCACCCCTCAATACCACTTGCCATCACAGAACCTCAAACCACAATCCCCTTTGTGTTCGAAACGTTTGCCTGCGACCATCAGCACTTCGATAAACATTTCGCTTGCAATTTAATCCCTCACCTTGGTGCCTTGCCAGCCGCACACCGAAACCTACCACATAAATCGTTCCTTGCATCTTACTGCTATGGTGGTATTCGTCCCAATAATCCGCCCTACCTCTCTCTCTCTCGCTCTCTCTATTTATCTTCCTGTGAACTAATTAAACCTCCATCGAATTGTCGAAAGCTCCTGGCCCACGAGGAACCGATCGAGAAACTGGGCCCCGTTTCCAGGAGATGGTATTTGCGATAATATTCCCTACCTTAGGCAGGCACTTAGCCAAACACTTGCCACCAGTCGCCACAATCCACCCGTCCTACCCATTGCCAAAGATATGATGCGACACAAGATGGCCGTCTTGGCTTGGGGGGCAGACAAGCAAAGGGGTTGTACTTCGAACCATTCGAGGCAAATAATGTCTTCCCTTTACCGAATTGAATGTACACATTAACCAGCATTACGGGATGGGTGACAACAAAAACGACAAGAGAGAGCGAGCGACATCCAACGGTGACAACACCGAAAACCGAAATTTTGTGTACACCGGGACACCCTTCCTTTCACCGGGGATTGTTTATCTTGTTTGCGATGCAAATGAGTTTGATAATTAAATTCTACCATTCTACCGCATTTCGCCACATCTTCATGTTTTCGGAGCGATTTTGTACACGAAACAGCGAACAGCGAAACAAAACAAAAAAACCGGGAACAGTTGCAGTTCGTGGAATCGTGGAATCATCGCAAGGCAGGATAATTATGAATTAGGCTACCTACTACGAACAGCACTGGGAGCTTCATAACTTTCAGGGGAAAAAAGAGTATTCTCTTCGCTTTTTTCCACTGCCAGGTCAAACAGCGAACGTTTTTACCCGGTGGTGTGTATAATAATTGTACAAATGATTGTTATTCATAATGATGTTAATGTTTGCCTTTTGTGTGTTACTCGCTTCCACTCTCAGTTCAATGCAGCTAAAGACGCTACTCGATTCTTTATTTAGCTACGTATCTTTTGTACTGTGCCATCTGTACAACGAAGCCCTACATACATTCAAATTCATAAGAAGACTTCACGCGCAAAAAAAACGGATAAATCCTTAAAATTGACAGCTATTGAAAACAGTTCCAATCAAACGATGAAATCCCATCACGTTAAAAGATTCACTGTACCACAAGCGAAAGTAGCTTACACCACGTACCACCGTTACACACGCGGGTAACGAGCAACACAACGCTCGTGTTAACATTCTGGAACATACATCGCTATTTTTGTGCTACCAACAGCAAAAGAATATTACCATTCTTCCCTGTTCTGCGGGAATCGTGAAGCAAATGATGTGGCGTTTGGAAAAAGAAGCTTATACTATCAAACATGACAGCTGCCGGGTGCCGTCAACCCGGAGACGCGGGTCGTCGCATGGTGCATTACAAATTTTCCGCATCTTCGAAACCTTCTTCTAAACTGTGTGCTTCAGCTGTGACAGCAACCGAACAAAATGCGATTTTAACGAAGAACGGATTTGTAAACGCTTCTTATTTTGTGGAAGATTGAAAGGACCGAGATGTGCAAGACTGTTCTTTGAACCCCTTTGTACCGAGAGGGTGATGGTTTTCTTCAACTTCGTGTTATTTAAATTGAATTTAAAATATTTTCATTCAATAGTTTAAGAGTTTAATTTAGGCATAGTGTCTGCCAAATAGAAATTTAGTGTCTGAAATAGAAGTATCAACAAACTTATGATGAAATTTGAATAATATGATGCAACAATTAAGAATAGATTATTACCAACGCCGAGAACAGGTAGTATAAACAGAATTACTATAATTCGAATGAATTATAGCAAATGAACCACACAACCATCTACAAGTCAATTTCAGACTACAAGAGATGACGTATACAATTTTATTTTATTTATTATCGCATTGCATAACAACTAATTTCATGAAAACGTTAACACTGTGAACATCATTTTGTGTTTTCATTACCAAAATTGCTACAATTACTGAAAAAATGAACACAAATGAACACTGTTCACCAACAGCTACAAACGATCCTACACCGCTCGATTAAACTGTGCAAGTTAAAGTGAAGTTTAAACCTTCCCATAGTTCAATGAAATTTACACTATTTATATAATTTACTTTCAATAATCATACCTGATTTGTGCAAATTCCATTACCAACTTATATTGCTGCTTTTATTAACCATCAATCGGCAACATGTAAAAAGCACAAATGCACACAAACAGTGCACTAGCGCATTTATTTCATTCAATTAAGCTCGAGCAGCGAAAGCGAAAAGTTTAGCGTGTCCTAGGTGGCACACGCTGGATGAACTAGTTCCATCCGGATGAAATGTGTTTCCGAACGGGGAAATGTCGGAACTTTCCAGACTTTTTTGTGATACTCGACCAACGACCTAACAGCAAACAAGCGGGCTCCTAGCTTCGCCTAACGTCAATAAACAACAGTGTCGCCTAAATGTAGGCAAACCTCATTACACTCTCTATCCTGCGCTACCGAGCAATCTATCTAATCGCTTCCCATTATCGTCTACGCCTGCCGCTTACTAATGTTACTTCAACAACACACCGAATTCGCATCCTAGGAATCGTTCCACCGGAAAGGTTTTAAATCTTGCTCGTTCGTTGCAACATTTTCCTTTCGCCCAGAATGAACCGCTTTTCGCAGCTAAGCTACGATTAGCCAGCTTCATTGCCAGTGGTGAAACCCGTGGGCCATAGATCCTACCAAAAAAGCGAGAGAGAGACAATTTCCATCTTATTGTAACCATTCCACGGAACTAACCTTCCATACCGTAACACGTTTCTTTACGGTGGGGCACAGAATAAAAACATTCCCTCACCATTACAGTGCGCTACAATTTTGAGCTTTTTTAATTAATTCCGATTAGCGATGCCACTTTAAGCGAGGTTAAGCACCGTGCCGCTACATACAGCGATACACCGCTCGCCTTTCAGAGTCTTGATACGATTTGTACCAACAGCAACAGCTTGTAAACGTTCCGAAGTTTCGGTATTCTCTACGAAAAGCGTCGCGTGTGGCGGAAGTGGAATTAATTTCAAGCTCAAGTATTTTTAATTTGTTACTTGACTTTCACTGCTCCATTGAGCAGCAAACTAGGGAGAGCAAAGTATCTAAGACCACTAACAGCAGTACCGGCAGCAGCAGCAGCAGCAACAACAACAACACGGGTAATGAATATTTTAATTATGTTTAGCGATCATTTGCTCGTGCGCGCGCGCTCTTTCTCTCTCTCTCTCTCCTGTGATCGGATTCTTTCAAACCATCACCACCGTACAGAGCTGTGCCTTAGCAAACAAGAAAGCAAAACCTACAACTACGTTACTACATTCTTGGCCACCTTGCAAGCTTCTCCTCCCGTCAGGAAACGATCAATCAAACCACGGAAAATGAAGCCATTATGGTGGTATTAATTTATTTCCGGAAAATTAAATCTAACAGTATGAAGTTTGTTGCCGTTTAGAGCAATGTGACGAGAGGACACTAGGAAGGGAGTAGAGTTCGGGGGAGTTCGTGAAGGAATGCAATTTGATAACATTATTTGATGGTAAAGATTGGAATCTGTTTTGGTATGCAATATGCAACACAAGGATCTCTCGGAGAACACTTTTGACTGAGCTTTTCTAAAAATAGTTTTTTTATTAATACTTTTTAACAAGATGTAAAATCAGATTGTTCACGTTATAGGAGAAATGGGAAGTTTTCAAGTTTAAAGATTTAAAGAAACTCCGAAACCACTGTGACCATTAAGAGATGTTTCAAATAATTTTCAGTGAATACCCAAACCATACCAGAGAACGTCCGTGTAAGCGCGTTCCACCGGTTGTGTCAATATTATTCTTAATTACAGGCCCATCTTTCGACTCCTCCAACCAAAAAAAAAAGTGAGCCGTGCTGTTTCCCAACGAGACTTTTGAGCAAAATTTTACTCTTCCATCCACAAGATTCCTCAAACCAGATTGTGCGCTTTGTGTTACGGGAAAGAGAAATTTATGACGATTGTTATTCACATGTAAAATATTTCCCACAACGTATCTCGAAGCCGGGTGAGGATAAAAAAAGGAGGGAGTCATGCTACACCGGAGGGCACTAAAAGGCATCCCTAAAGGTTGCCTAGGTACACAGACAGCTCGTTCTACAAAGGGGTGGCTAGGCAAAAGATCCTACAGACAGGTTTTGCTATCTTTCACTACCTATCCTATGCACCTTGGGGAGATCGGACCAGGTCAAAAGTGCGTTGTCGTTCGCATCTTTAGTATCTCTCTTGTGTGGAGAAACAAAAAAAATACAGAAATATAAGAATAGCATGGAATAAAGATTCCCTTTATTAAACGATGGAAAACTTTTTACTAAATAGCTATTAGACATCGTGCTGGGCTCTTGATAAGTGGTGCGTCAGGAGTTGTTTTTCGCTTTTGAGGCTACAAACCCTTCTGAGACACTTTTTCTCGAAGTCTCGATCTTCTTTACCTTGTGAGGGTTCATCATTGGCAAGCTAGCAATGATACAGTTAACAGCGTAGAACTACTGTCTGCCACGATCTAGTAAATTAAGCTAAGGTAACTCATGGGATAATCAAGAATTTGATTTTAATTTAAAATTATATTTTTAAATCATAAACAACATCCAAAACAGAGTTTTAGAGATTTTATGAGCTTATCCACCAAAGCGAGCCTGCAAACACTACTCGAAATACGATATTATCAGGGTCTACAAGAGCGTCATGGTCATGACCTCCTCTACAAATCCTTGATAACTGTCTAGTGTCAAGCCTTAGTCTGTTAATCCAATATCCTGACCTTTTTAGCAGACGCATATCATCACTCCAACTCAACTAGAGCCCATCGTAGACCTCCTCTGTCCACGTGGACGGCCTCAAAAGACTTTTCAGGATGACTCGTCCGGAGCTATTTGCATGACAAGACCAGCCTGCTCAGTCCTAGCCTGGCGAGTCTGATTCGTTCTACAAAAACACTGTTCTTGCTCAATATATTGGGCCAAAAATCCTTCTGAGTGTCTTCTTCTTGAAGATTTGTTGAAGAAATATATTTAATTTGTAATTATTCTATTCAACAAAATAGTCTGCCAATCGGCTTAATAAAAATATTAAACTATTATTTGCTTTATCATTTCGTCTTATAATCCCTATATTTCTAAATTTTTCAAGGATTACCATGCGTATTTTCCTTGCCAAGTGCCAATTGCCTAACTTAAGGCACAAATATTCTTCTTCTTGACGTAACGACCTGCCAGGTCATGCCGACCATCAACTGGCTTACTAGACTTATTGATATCACGTAGTCCGCACTACGTGAAAACGGTCCGGATTAGATTTGACGCTCCTACATGTCACTTTCAATCGAAAACGCATTATTCATCACTTTTCTGATACCAAGCAAAAAAAAACACAGCGCCACAAATATAAACCAACCACAAGCGCGTTTCCAATTGAAAAGTTGATACGGAAATTATGGATGACAGAACCTTCATGGCGTCCACACAAAAAAAAAATGACAACCGATGACGGTCCTCCACAAATGCCATCCTTGGGAAGCCTTTTCCAACCCAAAAAGGGGTATGTTATTGCTGCCAAAAATCAAGCATCAGTCATCTGTCTTACTCAAGTTAAGGAACTGCTGCATCCTTCCCCCGTCCAGTGTCACCCGACGGTGACAACCCGCTTCATCGCCATCATGTCACCATCCGGCGGCGCTTTCGAAAGGACGAAGTTGAAGTAAATGTTCGGTTTTGCGTAATTGAATGATACGCTCTCGCTGTGGGATACCAAGAAAGGGTATCATGGCGAGCCGGACAGACACGCACACACACACACACCGGTGAAGAAGTGGCAACTGCAAGTCGATAGTGTTACCGGTGTGTCTGTAAAAGGACCGCATGATAAATGGTGTCATGTTCATCATGTGCTTCTGCTTCTTCACCTTTTAGGGCACAATCTTCACACACACACACGACAACGACCCCGAAAAGAGGGAGGATCAATTCAACCGACTTAACCGCGCTCAAAGACACGTGTAAGGAAAGCAAAAATTTTGACACGCACACGCGCGCACATGGAAAAATGGGAAATAAATGATGCGGAAAAGTGGTCACAATTTATTGCCCCCGCTTGTTTGTCCCGCTTGATAAAGTGCGTTTTATTATTTGTGTGTGAGTCTTATTAGTGGCGGATGATGATGATTAACTTTTGGTTGTGATGCATTAACAAAGTGCAAACACTGTTGGGTGATGTTTGGTGCGAACGTGTCGTGTCTTGTTGCCTGGATTAATTGTTCACAAGAAGTGTGTAAGTTAGTGGTGAGACAATGAATAATGGCGTGTAAGATGCTTGATGAAATTTAATTAAAATATGATGACACGAAAGAGAACTCAAACTCGCTGGAAACCAGTCTCCCGAAGAGGTGAAGAATCTTATTGCGTTACATCGTGCGTTACGTTCCGTCCTAACCTACAATAAACGGTTCATGTAATCGACAGGGTTTCCTAAAATTAAACTCAACAATTCGGTTGGATAATAATTGAAACGCGTTATTCAATCACCACCCAACATTAACAACACGTTTAGTCTTAGCAATTATTTGGTGCTAGGAAATCGTTACATAAAATTGAACCTAACACAGTGACGCAATTTTGAATTTATCGTTCGATTTAAGTGTCAATCAATGGCGAAAGGTTTTGGCTTTGACGCACAGCTCTAAACACCTCCACGCTACCACGAGAACGGTTTTGATTATTATGATAAAATGTGCTTCACATCCTCATCATCATCGCCGTGGTCACCACCATCAAACGGTAATCCATCAATTAATTTCACATTTTACGAACGGCGAACGACACAGCAACGATTCCAGGCACCGTCCCCAATCGCACCGTTTGACCTTAATCCTTTGGGCTGTAAAAAAGTGGGACAGGAAAAAATGGGCTCAATAATGGGAAATCGCCACCAGCTAATAGGTCAACGCATGGACTTTATGCACCACCAAAAAAACAAGCAACAAACTCCACGCGTTGGGTTGCGGATGTTTCATCATAGAAAAGCATTCATTTCATTTTATAAAGTGATCCATTTTTTTGTTTTGTGTTTTTCTGGTTTTGCTTTAAGCATTCTGTTGCCATTTTCTGCACCATAGATTGTGTGCCAATGTCCAATGCCACCCACAAACGTGTCCGCTCGAGGCTAGCCGCAACAGTAGCGGTTTTGAAGCATAAATTCAAATTATATTCAACGGTGCCAGGATTGCCAGGATCGGCGCACCGTCGCCACTATCTGCGGTTGTGGACAATCGATTTAGTTGCAGTTTTGTTGTTGTTGCTGTGCAATATTGCTTAGAGCTTTTTGTAAACAAAAAAAAAAAGGATAACCATGTTGGATAATGTGATAAAAGAATGTAAACAATTTATTTATTAAACAGTGCGATCCATATAATCGAAGTTTTGAATCATTTAGTGGAATGTTTCAAATAAATAGTAGAATATTGTACGCTTGCTGTGGAACTTTGCAATCATATAATGGAATCTTTCGTTCTCTGAGAGGAAATTCACTATGCAGCGGTAGAAATTTGCACTGAGATATTATTTAAAAACGCAGGTATTAAAACATATTTTTCAACAAATTTTTAAGATTAAACCAATTTTTAAGTTGCTAGTTTTACAAAAGCTCGGCATAAATTACATAGCTAATAGCAAAGTTCTACAACCGCGTTGTAAATTCTCTTAATGCATGCAAGATTCCATTATATGATTGCAAAGTTCAACAACGGGCTTAATATACGCCACTAACCATTCGAAACATTCCACTAAACAATTCAAATGTTCCATTATATACATAGAAACTCGATTTTTTTCACCACACAACCTTTATACAATAAACAAACACAACTGTAAAACGATGTTTGAAGCGTTAAACTGAATTTCCCTTACAAAACAAAAAGGAAATGTATTTCATGTCCACTCAATTTCGAATTAAAGCATCGTAATGCAATAGCAAAAAAAGGCGTTTTCCCTTTGGCACAAATGAGTAACGCATTATCGAATGAGATAAGGTACAAAGCACAAATACTGAAACCAGGAAGTCAAAACCATCAGCCAGAATTTACGCTCATGCATCCGTGCTGGAATCAATTTCTCTGCCAGTTGAGTGAATATGGGGCAATTGCTCAGTTAAACAGCAAAAAACAACTACAAAGGTTGGAACCTATTTTTTTTTTTATTCCCCCAACAATCAGCTCACACATAAAAGCCACAAAATTGCCTAACTACTTCAAATTGGAATCCTATTTAAGCTGACGATTTGTGTTGATCGTCTGGTTGTTTTTTTTTGCGATCAACACAAACAAAACTCATCCTCAACGTGCAAAGCAAAGTAACGTTTTCGGTGTGTGTTTGATAAAAATTTGAACCATTTTTCCTTGCTCCAAAAAACACTGAATCGTGACGTACCAGTACCCGGTCAGATGATGTGATTTACGAATTGTTTCCGAAGCAATTTTCCCTCCATCCGTTTGTGGTTCATTCTCGAACGCGCGCGCACACGCGTATGTATCCGTTGTTTCATCATTCAGCAGCGTCTCTGAAAACGAACGAAAAACAACACCAAAAACGAACCCCACGCGCCGTGGAAAATAATCGCGCTCAAAAACCCTCGCGTACAACCATTCATTTCATCCACTTCGATTACGCTCGAATATTCCATTAACCCAGCCATTCGGTTTTCTTCATCCGGGAAAACACAGAACGCGAACGCTGGTGGTACCAAGGTTTCTTGCGATCGTGAACTGTTTCCGATGCGATCCGGCCGACCACATACTCGCGAGCGGAAGGAAATGTACACGCGGAGAAAATGATTACGTGCCGTTTTTTTTTTGCGTATCCTTTTTCCCGCGCGAACCGGGAAGCGAAAAACACGCCCGAAAGGTACACCATTTTCGATGTTTCCTTTTATTTTTTGGGGGTTCGAATTTTCAACCCCCCGTCCCCCGCAAAATGAAGCCCCTTTTCCAGGGGTGGAATGGATAGCTTTTTATTTTACACGTTTTACCCACCGAAAGGAGTCGAACAATCGGGCAGCTGCAGAGCAATCCTTTGATGGTTGGGCCTGATCGCAAAAGTGGTCACCGTACTAGCACGCTCCGTACACTCGAGCCGTATGATTGAATTGATATTTGAATAGGTTGACCTGCACACGTGCCACGTACCGAAAAAGCCTTCTCTAAAGGCCGCCGGGATGAATGTAATGGACGATGATGTAAAATAAAACCGCCGAAAAACATTGGACAAAAATTGAGGGCAAGAAAAAGCTTCCAGCTTCCCCAGCGAGCGTGGGCACGATTTCGAACGTCAAACTATAACAACTCACTGATCAAAGAACGGAAATTGATCGTTTTGGTTTGTGAGCGAATGGTAGGGAACTGTACGGAGCTGTGTTTTAGTTTCAGTTTTAATTTAGGAACAGCTTTGTTTTACTTTTATTTATTTTTAGGTTTTTGGAGTAATTAAAAAAGGAGTGAAAAGTCAAAGATTCAATCAAATGCAAAGTTTTTTCCCCTTTTTTAACAAGCAAAACTATCTAAAACTGTAACGAAAAGCGTAGAACCTTTCTCTTAGAACTCGTGTAAGCACAATCACCCTAAGCGATAAGAATCATACATTCCCTAGAAAAGCATATTGACCCGCAAAATATTCCTGCAGTACCATTAGGAAAGCGCAATCGTATAACAGCACATAACAAAACGTGGTAGATTCCGCAACTTACTAACCAGACCACCATATGAACACGATCATACGTGGGCAGCATCGTACACACGGCCAAGCACAATCCGATTTGAATGATAATCGAAAACAAATAGCAAATCTAACGGACTACCACATGTTTGCACGTGCCCTGCTGCGCGTCACTGCAGTGTGGCAGCGTGCCCGCAATAGTACAAGGCACTGTACAAGAAAGACAGAACAAAAAAAAATCTACATAACACGGGAACACGAATTTCTATGGCCAACGTAAAGATGACAGTAACAAACGCGGCAAAGCAAAGCTGTGATTTGAATTTTTATTTTGCCACCATTTTCTCCCGCTGACCTGCGCGCTTGGTGTTATGAAGACTGAAATGCAAAAAAACCGGCTCACCGGGTAGGTCACCGAGGCACGTTTGTAGCGAGCAAAATTGTCGACCCGTCGGTACGATCGGCATTTCACAATGTACCACTCACTGTGTACGATTGTAAAATTGGTCGTACACCAGTGTCCCAGTGACCTAAACGACGGTTTCATTTTATCTCTTTTTTAAGCTAATGTTATGACGCAGGGCGTGCTTTTGACAGTTTTTGGCATTGCCATTTATCGGTTTATTTTTACAGTACAGAACTCTGGGTAGTTATGTGTCATAAGACTCTTTTCATAGATTGGCCAGAAGTTGTGTACATGTCTATCAGAATCGTGTTCTGGTCGTAGGTGGAACGATTGCACCTAAAACATATGCGTCTCTTATCCAGAAATAGCAAATCTAAAGGACTACCACATGTTCGCACGTGCCCTGCTGCGCGTCACTGCAGTGTGGCAGCGTGCCCGCAATAGTACAAGGCACTGTACAAGAAAGACAGAACAAAAAAAAATCTACATAACACGGGAACACGAATTTCTATGGCCAACGTAAAGATGACAGTAACAAACGCGGCAAAGCAAAGCTGTGATTTGAATTTTTATTTTGCCACCATTTTCTCCCGCTGACCTGCGCGCTTGGTGTTATGAAGACTGAAATGCAAAAAAACTGCACACCGGGTAGGTCACCGAGGCACGTTTGTAGCGAGCAAAATTGTCGACCCGTCGGTACCGATCGGCATTTCACAATGTACCACTCGCTGTGTACGATTGTAAAATTGGTCGTACACCAGTGTCCCAGTGACCTAAACGACGGTTTCATTTTATCTCTTTTTTAAGCTAATGTTATGACGCAGGGCGTGCTTTTGACAGTTTTTGGCATTGCCATTTATCGGTTTATTTTTACAGTACAGAACTCTGGGTAGTTATGTGTCATAAGACTCTTTTCATAGATTGGCCAGAAGTTGTGTACATGTCTATCAGAATCGTGTTCTGGTCGTAGGTGGAACGATTGCACCTAAAACATATGCGTCTCTTATCCAGTTTCTACAAGTCCGAGCATATAACGAAACCAGGGCGAAAGTCCCTGCCAGCTAGCCGATTTCCCCAGGATAAGTCATCAAATAAAGAAAAACCGTTATGAGATCATCTTTAATTCCTGCAGCTTGTGCTGTATCAACCGAGCCCGAAAAATATTCCATAGCCGCGTTGCCAATTTCTCCTAAAGGCTTCCATAATTCCACTATATGATTGCAAAATTCTACAATGGACTAGCAACATTCCAGTAGCTGTTTGAAACATTCCACAGAGTGGTTAAAATATTCCATTATATGAATTTAATCCCTATAAATTCAGAAGGAAGGCGATGTCCGCTGTTGAATCTGATATTAACAGCAACGATTCGGAAGTAATAAGAGATCCATAATAGACACTGATTATTAAAAGCAGATACCATCTGGTGCCAAAAAAAAAACGTCAAAGATAATAAAACCCTTAAATTATTCTACTTGTGCATCTAACATTGACGCAATGGTTTAGTGATAGGCCCGGCAAAAAGAGAGGACTTATGAATTGATGTTTTAACCCGTAAAACCACATGTGACTCTTCTGACTTTTTTTTTGGTTAACGGGGAGGGAACTTGTTGCCGCAAATAACGTCCTCCGAGATGGGTTATGTGGGATTCATCGTGACACCTGGGCCGTGAAGCGAACCAGGCAGCCGATGGGACCCAAACTAAACCACTCCTCGACCTGATCCGAACCCTGCCGATGCGCTGATGTGTGTAGTACTCCAAGCAGGGACGTGCGTCAGATGTTCCGCTGCTGCTTCGGTCCGCCCATCTGTGACCGTCACTTTCAGGCGGGTCTTAGCTTTTGCTGCTGCTCAGGTTACTCGTCCTACTCTTCTGACTTGATGGTGTCCACATTCAACCTGTAGGTTTTACGAGAGTTGAGTCTACAGTACAAGTACAAGTTCTTCTAAAATTCGGACTAACAGTTGAGGTTTTATAAACTTGATTCTACTGCTCTCATAAGAGCTCCTTGGGTTCAGTGGATTCGGACACTTAGTTGAAGTTGTATATGCTTTAGAGCACTCGTAGGAGATTCCACCAATCGCTTATGAAGTCTATGAGCTTGTTAAATACCAAAACAACTTTAGTTGGTTCAAAACAACTAAATGAGATCATGCAGATAGCTTAAAATCCCAAACATTACGAAAATTGAAACAAAAATGGTTGTACCTACATTTGTGAGAAATGACGTATCAGATGACTATAAAAGAATAACTCTCTAAAGGCTGTCCTCTACTTTAACCCTGGCCAATGTTAACTCCATAAAAACATCTATTAAACCCAAACTATTTTCACAATTGCTTCAAATCCCTCAATACATATCAATCCCTTAACTCACCTTCAACTTTATCCAACATTGATATAGCTTCTATAAAATACCCTCGTTTTTATTGAGTTTTATCTTAAGTGTTGTTTTTTACTACTTTAGCCGTCATTTAATTATTCCACAAACTCAATCATTCCATCTATTTGCACCTCAACCAATGGATTTGCGTTACAAATCCCTCCACACCACCCGAACATGGCTTCAAGATGAAATAATGTTTTATAAACTTGATTCTACTGCTCTCATAAGAGCTCCTTGGGTTCAGTGGATTCGGACACTTAGTTGAAGTTGTATATGCTTTAGAGCACTCGTAGGAGATTCCACCAATCGCTTATGAAGTCTATGAGCTTGTTAAATACCAAAACAACTTTAGTTGGTTCAAAACAACTAAATGAGATCATGCAGATAGCTTAAAATCCCAAACATTACGAAAATTGAAACAAAAATGGTTGTACCTACATTTGTGAGAAATGACGTATCAGATGACTATAAAAGAATAACTCTCTAAAGGCTGTCCTCTACTTTAACCCTGGCCAATGTTAACTCCATAAAAACATCTATTAAACCCAAACTATTTTCACAATTGCTTCAAATCCCTCAATACATATCAATCCCTTAACTCACCTTCAACTTTATCCAACATTGATATAGCTTCTATAAAATACCCTCGTTTTTATTGAGTTTTATCTTAAGTGTTGTTTTTTACTACTTTAGCCGTCATTTAATTATTCCACAAACTCAATCATTCCATCTATTTGCACCTCAACCAATGGATTTGCGTTACAAATCCCTCCACACCACCCGAACATGGCTTCAAGATGAAATAATTTCCCGTTTCAGTCCACTCGAGCAAATATCATAACACGCTCGTAACACCCCCCGTTTGCTGCTCAATTGTGCCGAGAATCAGCCCGAACCCTCCTCGCAAAACCCGCAAATGTGGAACCGCGTACCGAAATTAATTTAAAATTAAAGGTTCCTTTCGCTTGCCGGGACACCGGGACTAGGCAGACAGGGCTCACCAACTTGTGGCTCACCGTTGGACCGAAATTAATAACCCTAGCAATGGAAAGTGTTAAGTCTCGACCGGGTCACACCGGGTAAGCTTCGGCTACCGGGTACCGTACTGGAGTGGTAACAATAGGAAAGAGATTAGTTTGCCGGTGGTGGTAGTTCGTGATAAAATTTCCACCAACTCGCAACGTACAGCTACGGTGGAGCAAGGATCTAGATATAGGGGGGGGTTTTCGAGGCTGGATTTTTCTAGCACGGAGCTCATCTAATTCTCCAATCCAAGGTGAATCTTTACCCTGCACGCTACGCCCCAAACAGGGAGGTTGTCCGGGATTTGGTGACCCGGTAGTACGTACGACCGGCGAGGAAATGAATTAGAAAAGCTTACACGAAAATTGATTCTTCGCTCGGGGTTTTTGTACATTACCGTGGAAATCGAAGGGGGATGCTCGGGAAAATTAATGCGCTCTAATTTACTTCCCATCACGCGATGCTTCTTACGTGCAAGACTCAGTTTGGATTGATCGTATTCGTTTATCAAACGGGTTTAAATGGGTTTCATTAATACTTGATTTTTCCTACCTTGTTGGGAGAGAAGATTTTACAATAATTAGGTAATCCTGGTGGCAGGCGCGTAAGCTTTACTAATTTCAACTTAAGATCTGTTAATAGCTGCTACAGTTTGACACTGCGTTTATCCACAATATTAAGAGTCGCTTTGGTACATCGAACAGTAATCTAATCCACCTTAATATTTTGCCATTTTAGATATTCAAACAGAAATAAAATGATGAATTTCACCAAATATAGGCTTCTCCACACACGCGTACTAAAAGCTCGTACTAAGCACAATCTTGAAAACAAACCACACGAGTCTGCCATTATGCTAGCAAACCTGAGACTCGAGCTGAGATTGATCGATCCCAGCCACAAACGCGCTAGTGGAAATCGAAGGGGGATGCTCGGGAAAATTAATGCGCTCTAATTTACTTCCCATCACGCGATGCTTCTTACGTGCAAGACTCAGTTTGGATTGATCGTATTCGTTTATCAAACGGGTTTAAATGGGTTTCATTAATACTTGATTTTTCCTACCTTGTTGGGAGAGAAGATTTTACAATAATTAGGTAATCCTGGTGGCAGGCGCGTAAGCTTTACTAATTTCAACTTAAGATCTGTTAATAGCTGCTACAGTTTGACACTGCGTTTATCCACAATATTAAGAGTCGCTTTGGTACATCGAACAGTAATCTAATCCACCTTAATATTTTGCCATTTTAGATATTCAAACAGAAATAAAATGATGAATTTCACCAAATATAGGCTTCTCCACACACGCGTACTAAAAGCTCGTACTAAGCACAATCTTGAAAACAAACCACACGAGTCTGCCATTATGCCAGCAAACCTGAGACTCGAGCTGAGATTGATCGATCCCAGCCACAAACGCGCTACCCGTGTAATCAATCTCATTGCCGATGTTCAATTTCCACCTGATTTATTCCGACAGCCGGGTGCAAAACTAAACGGTACCAATATTCGGGTGCACGGTGCGGTTAAGTAAGGTTACGCTCGGTGGCATGCCTACGCGTGTCGAAGCATTATTTTACACTCCACATTGCTTCATTAGGTTAAAAATTGGTTTCCACATGCTTTTAGCCCCTTCAATGCAGAAGTGTTTTTCGCACAGAAGAACTGAGCTTCCACGTGGCAGAACATTCACACGAGCTGCCCGTGTCTGTGATATCGATCAAAACCGATCCGATGTGGTCGGCGCACGAGATGAAGCATCGGGATTTAAGGTAATAGTTGTTTGTGAACATGATTCCATTAATGGTCCTACATCACCACAGGCTGAGTGGGCTACATGTAAGCCTTTTTGGTAAGAGCTATTGCAGATCAATAATGCTCGGTGCTTCGCTTCATCTGCTTCAGGCTACGGCTTTGAAGGTTCAACGGTACACAGCTGCAAATAGGTTTATTTTAAATATTTCAAATACATTTTTCTTTCAACTAAAAATGCTATGTAATTAATTATATTTACCACCTTATGATTAGACTCATTTAAATGCTTTTTCCCCCTTCTATTTTAGAAAACCCTTGCACCAGCTGACAATTTTCACACGTCGAATTAAGAATGAATGCTTGAACCACCCGTGTCCCCGTGGACCGAGTTTCAATGGTCTACGAAACCTTTCGCTATTAACACCTGCACATTCCACCCTACAACCACACTCGAATCCGAAATGATAAACGGAAACCGCACGGAATCGTTACGGGAAAACTGGTTGTGGCCGTGGCGCTTGGTGATAAATAAATACGCTACATTCCTAACCATTTTTCGACTCGATTAGGCAGCAAACTTTGTACCGTTTTACCTACTGCTGCTGCTCTACACCACCGATATAAACGATCGATTTGCGAGTAGGCGAATGGCATTATTATTAATGGTTGTGAGGTGAGAACGAGATTATCTTGCCAACCAGGCCATGGCAAGCGCAAACATTAGCGCACCGGTGGAAGAAAATCCAATAAACTGTGCGCATTGTTCGTTGCGTTGAATGGGATTGGAAGAATGTATAAAGAAAAACTTTTAAATTAGTACGCAACGATAAAGTGCTTTGTGTAGGTGATTATGGTTCTAGTTTAGAAAAGGAGGAGAAGAGAGAGGTGCTAAAAGAATGTCGGGAAAACTTTAAAACTAGAAAGTTGTTTCATCGGTAAAGTTTTCCCAACGCCCGTCGATGGATTATTTGTGCTGAAGGAATCAATAGTTTTGATCCTTTTGTTGATCGCTAATCAGGTGTATGCTGCTTAAGTTTAAAGTATTATTATGTTTAACAATGTTCACAACACTGCAAAACTTTAAAAATATAAAAAGATTTCAATGAAACAATCAGATCCCTCTCCAAACAAACAGAAAATAAGAAAATGAGCTTTGATGCTTGTTAACAGCTGTTTAAGCTTAAAATAAACTACAGTCTTTCAACCACACTGTACAAAGCTGTTTAACACGTTTTCCTTGGAACTTTATTGAGTTTTTTTTATACCACAAGTGAATAAGAGAATCTACTTATCTACTCCCAAATAGTCGCAGCAACCAGAAATTGTACTTTTGAGCTGTTTATGAGCTGATTAAGAGTAGCGAGAATAATGGTAGCTTTCCACATCAAAGCTGTTGAACTCGTACACATCGCTTGGTTGAAATTTATAGCAGGTTAGTTCAAAGAAACTCACGAAATTCGATTGATACTTCTTCTTATCAGGATCAAGGCTGCTTAGGGTTTTAGCTTCTATAGTGTTTACTTGACTAAAACTTCTAATCAAAGCGACAATATCTCTCATTCGAAGTCAATCACTTAAGAATTCAAGAGCTCTTTTAATTAATTTCCTTACCTAACAAGTTTAAACTAATTCAACAAACACAAAAAAAAAACTTACAAACCTGTCCCGCTGTTTGTTAACTGTCATCGATAGCATGACTTTTCTCTGCACTACACCAAACTCTGTCGAATCCGTCCCAATAAATACTTGACCTTCACGCGAACCATTTTCGCACGCCTAATGACAGCTTCTCGCACATAACACACAGCTGTCACGAACGCTCAACGGCCAAGAGGTTCGTGGAAAAGTTGCTCAACAACAGTCCCGGTAGCATTCCCACCGCTTGTGAGTGTTAAAATCAATTATCTTGCGCCGAAATGTTGCCGAAATGAAGGGCAAAACGTCGATGAAACCGTTGACCGGCGAATGAATCAAAAGCTATAGCTGGATCTCGATTATTGGACTGTGGCGCACGGTGGCAAAAGAGCGACGCCGTTGATTGATGGCAAAAAAGCGGAGTTTTGCACCCGTCTTCAGTCTCCACGAGCAAAGCCGCCAGAGCTACCGAAAACAAATGGTTTTAATCTGTTTTCTAGCCAGTTTTCTAGCTTAATTTGTCGGAGAAAAAGAATGAAAATGAACGAATGGACATAAAGCACTGGGTGAGCAATAAGCTTGGGTTGGGTTGAACTGTAAGAGGTAATTTGTAAGTGGCACAACCGGACGAATAACCCGTGGTCATTGGCTCACACCCTTTGACCCGAAGAAATATGCAGCACGACCAAAAGGGCAAAAACTCCCGGACGGAAATGTGAAACGATGTGGTAAAGCGGAAACTCCACTTCACGTCACAATTCTTCTGGCGCTCGGTAGGAAACGTGGGACGAAATGTGAAAAAGAGAGTTGTTTTTTTGTTGTCCGAAAGCTCCAAACAAGTATTATCTCATTCGTTTGGGTTGTATTTCACGCCGGACCGCGCACACGTTCCTTCGTTTGTGTGATTCATTCAAACGTTCCAGCAGCGATGGGACTAATGGGGAAAAGGTTGCCATTATTCAAAAAAACTCGTTCCACTACGCTGTACTGTAGCAACAAAACAGCTACAATAAAAGCATAGAAAGATGAACCCTGGGCCACTAAAAATGGTAAGTTAAAAAAAAACTTTCCTTTGCGGGAAAGCGTTTTACCGACAGTGCAACTGGTTGGTAGAAGTTTGCTGTGGGAAGCATCCTTCAAGCAGCGAACCAAAAGTGCATCAAGCTACATAAATGAGTGTTTGCCTAACTTCTACACACCGGTTTGCAATTGTATTCTTCTCACATCCGTCTCCATCTCTACACAAAACGCCCGAGAAAGAACTCGGTCTTTATTTTGTGAAATCGCAAACGTTTATTCGTGGCCAATTCGTGGAACTGCACAATGAAGATGATGATGGTGATGATGATGATGATGAGTTGCAAATCCGTACCAAAATTCAGTCCATCCCAGCAACTTTCGCTTCCAACTACAAAACACCCGAAGGATGTTTGTTTTGTTCACACGAGCAGACTCTATTATTCGTCTACCAAACAACTGCTCCAGTCTCTCTCTCTCTCACTCTCCCTCTACTCTAGGTGGGCACCGTTGTGGCGGACTTTTCGAAGAAAAAGTACTACACCAACTTATTCCATGATTTACAGTAACTTCTTATCATTGGCCACCTTATGCGCACTGTTCTGTGTCATGGCGTTTTAGTATTGTGCACCAATAAATAACAAAACACCAGGCGTCTCCATTTGAATTGCAAGGAAACGATACTAAAAAAAAACAAAACACCAGGCGTCTCCATCGAACTCACGAGGAAAGGAAGAAACGCCCGGCTGAATCTAGTAACCGTTGGTGGGAAAACTTTCCACCTCGCTCTCTAGCCCCTTTCCCATTGGCCGGGGGATGAGCCATGTTAAATTAAGCTAATGCGATAGATAACAACAATACCGTACTGTTCGTTGGTGGCCGTGCTATACTTTAGCGAAACTCACCAAAGAATTATAACCCTGCAGCGTAACACGCCACCCGGCCATCTTTTCCGAGGTATCCACCGGTTTCCCGCAAACATCTTAAAAACCCCCCAACTGATTAACGGATGCGAATGGTTGCCATTCCCCGGGAGAAAAACCGCTTGTGAGTGTTAAAATCAATTATCTTGCGCCGAAATGTTGCCGAAATGAAGGGCAAAACGTCGATGAAACTGTTGACCGGCGAATGAATCAAAAGCTGTAGCTGGATCTCGATTATTGGACTGTGGCGCACGGTGGCAAAAGAGCGACGCCGTTGATTGATGGCAAAAAAGGCGGAGTTTTGCACCCGCCTGAAATCTTCAGCCCCCTCGAGCAAAGCCGCCAGAGCTACCGAAAACAAATGGTTTTAATCTGTTTTCTAGCCAGTTTTCTAGCTTAATTTGTCGGAGAAAAAGAATGAAAATGAACGAATGGACATAAAGCACTGGGTGAGCAATAAGCTTGGGTTGGGTTGAACTGTAAGAGGTAATTTGTAAGTGGCACAACCGGACGAATAACCCGTGGTCATTGGCTCACACCCTTTGACCCGAAGAAATATGCAGCATGGCTAAAAGGGCAAAAACCCCCGGACGGAAATGTGAAACGATGTGGTAAAGCGGAAACTCCACTTCACGTCACAATTCTTCTGGCGCTCGGTAGGAAACATGGGAGGAAATGTGAAAAAGAGAGTTGTTTTTTTGTTGTCCGAAAGCTCCAAACAAGTATTATCTCATTCGTTTGGGTTGTATTTCACGCCGGACCGCGCACACGTTCCTTCGTTTGTGTGATTCATTCAAACGTTCCAGCAGCGATGGGACTAATGGGGAAAAGGTTGCCATTATTCAAAAAAACTCGTTCCACTACGCTGTACTGTAGCAACAAAACAGCTACAATAAAAGTATAGAAAGATGAACCCTGGGCCACTAAAAATGTTAAGTTAAAAAAAAACTTTCCTTTCCGGGAAAGCGTTTTACCGACAGTGCAACTGGTTGGTAGAAGTTTGCTGTGGGAAGCATCCTTCCAGCAGCGAGCCAAAAGTGCATCAAGCTACATAAATGAGTGTTTGCCTAACTTCTATACACCGGTTTGCAATTGTATTCTTCTCACATCCGTCTCCATCTCTACACAAAACGCCCGAGAAAGAACTCGGTCTTTATTTTGTGAAATCGCAAACGTTTATTCGTGGCCAATTCGTGGAACTGCACAATGAAGATGATGATGGTGATGATGATGATGATGAGTTGCAAATCCGTACCAAAATTCAGTCCATCCCAGCAACTTTCGCTTCCAACTACAAAACACCCGAAGGATGTTTGTTTTGTTCACACGAGCAGACTCTATTATTCGTCTACCAAACAACTGCTCCAGTCTCTCTCTCTCTCTCACTCTCCCTCTACTCTAGGTGGGCACCGTTGTGGCGGACTTTTCGAAGAAAAAGCACTACACCAACTTATTCCATGATTTACAGTAACTTCTTATCATTGGCCACCTTATGCGCACTGTTCTGTGTCATGGCGTTTTAGTATTGTGCACCAATAAATAACAAAACACCAGGCGTCTCCATTTGAATTGCAAGGAAACGATACAAAAAAAAACAAAACACCAGGCGTCTCCATCGAACTCACGAGGAAAAGAAGAAACGCCCGGCTGAATCTAGTAACCGTTGGTGGGAAAACTTTCCACCTCGCTCTCTAGCCCCTTTCCCATTGGCCGGGGGATGAGCCATGTTAAATTAAGCTAATGCGATAGATAACAACAATACCGTACTGTTCGTTGGTACCCGTGCTATACTTTAGCGAAACTCACCAAAGAATTATAACCCTGCAGCGTAACACGCCACCCGGCCATCTTTTCCGAGGTATCCACCGGTTTCCCGCAAACATCTTAAAAACCCCCCAACTGATTAACGGATGCGAATGGTTGCCATTCCCCGGGAGAAAACT